>CM060201.1:11726389-12099118 GCA_030562195.1 Nipponacmea schrenckii
CTTGCACTAGCTCCTACATTCCTCACAGGTGAAGAGTTGTCAGTAACCAGCGTGTGAGCATATCCAAAGTGAGCAAAGACTTCTCATAACAGATCTATATTAATTCTTGAGGACATAGATGGATAATCTGTGATCACAAACCAGTCTCTACCCATAAAGTTGATAGCATGAACCAAGTGTAAGCGATTTCACACGATTTTTCTAGGTGGACTGAAGGCTTGGATGGTTTTGATATATTACCCACACGAAAAAATCCTAGATCTAGACTGCAGACTTCTCGTTTCCGTCTGGATAACGATGAAACAGGACTGCTACGACTCCAACGAAGGTCCAGGAAAAACTTTTTTTAGACGTGCCAGGTTGATCTGGTTGTCGGTCGATCTGGAAGTAGCATTGGGTAGCATCTACATTGATGAGTAGTCGCCACTAATACATAACTTAAGCTTTATGTTGCCATAATGTTGGATTTTTGCGAACAGCTATCACTGGCAATCAGTATTCGTTGAATTGGTCATCTCGAAGAGCGATAGGAACGACTTCGCATCAGACTTCAATTTTAATTTCAGTTTATTTATCTCTGTTGTGTTTTTTTTTAATACTCGCAATGAAAACACATCAAGTCACAAAATGTAGAATTATCCACTCTCAAGAATACAACGTATAATAGAATATTGCATGTGACATGAAACAAATGAACACAGACTATGCTTATAAAGTGTTATGATTGACCATTCTAGAAAGATCGCGATCTATTTTTTAAGATCTACAAAAATCCATTCATTTAACCTTTAATGCTAAACAAAACATGTAACCATGCAAAACAAAATATATTCCATTTAAAACTTTGCACCTGGTATGGTGTTGTCCGTCTTCATTAGCCCTTTGGTACAGAAGAATAGGTCGTTAAACTCTTTTCATTTCATTTTAAAGAGAAAGTATTTATTTTCAAATCTTTCATAAAGAAATTATGTGCTACTCGTGTGTCGTGTAGTGCGTATGATGCCAAATAACTTGCCAATAACCACAAATATAGACTTTAATGAAGCATATATTGTGTATCGAATTTAATCCTTGTTGTTATATTGATTGACTTGTGTTGCTATTAGATTTTGTTATATCCTGGAATTGAAAAAGGATAAGAAAATATTGTTTAGTCCCGATTTTTATCTTCTCTTATAAGGTTAATGATGATAGTCCCAGTTCACACATTTTTTGTTTATCGAAACTACAACGAGGATCAGGTTTATCTTAATTAATTAAAAATCTGTGACATCTGTGTCTTACTAATGAGATGGCCTATTCATATACAGTAATTAGTTTGTTTATTAAGAAACGAATAAATGTAATGGTGATATTATACAGATTAATTACTACTAGAGAGAATGTAATTAAAGGGTCAATTCAAAGATAAAATCTAGGGGCATTAATCTAGACATATTCGTCAAACTAACCCTTTTTTATTTATTTCATAGGTTGAGTTTATCTATTCTAATTTATTGGATTTATCTTCATTGGGTTCATTTTATCTTTATTAGATATATATTGATTTTATTCATTTTAAATTTTGTTTTATGTTTATATGGTACTTTTGAGATTCTCTTTAATTAGTATAACTCGATAATTCTTTCTGAGAGTTTACATCTTACAACATCAATGTTTATTTTATAGGCTATAATATTGATCTGTATTCATTGTTTTCCAGGATTACAGTTTAAACTTCGCTATTTCCTATAGTCGTATGCCTGCTTAAAATGTATGCTTTATTTTTTACACAGTAACCGTGTATCGTGCCAAAACTTTGTTTTTG
This sequence comes from Nipponacmea schrenckii, assembly GCA_030562195.1. Lineage (NCBI taxonomy): Eukaryota > Metazoa > Mollusca > Gastropoda > Lottiidae > Nipponacmea > Nipponacmea schrenckii. The sequence continues at coordinate 11,728,197 of CM060201.1, forward strand.
CTGAAATTGGTTAAAAAAATAGGAACTATTTGAAGCGAGTGAAGGACAGTAATGTTGCTCACCAGATATTTGCTCACGGAAACTCTATCAAGAACTACCATCATCACAATCATGTTGTATTTGAATATCGTTATAAAAAAGAAACATTTCAAATTTAAAGGGGAAATGCAAAAAATTGCCAACTTATCTGTTCACCTGGGGGAAAAATTTCAAAATCCCTTTTAAAACTTTTAGCTTCTATTTCACCCTTAAAATTTTACCCAAATTTTACTAAGCCAAAGGGGAATTTAAATCAAAAATTTTTAAAAAATCGTCAAAGTTAACCTTTACCACCATCTTATCTGCTTCCCAAAGCTCACACCAAGATTTTATCAAAATCCATTAAAAATTCAAGCTTCATTTTGCAAACCCTCAAAAATTGACGCAACTTTTTCTAAGCCAAGGGCAATAACTCAAAAGCCTTTCTTAAAAAATCGTCAAAGTTTGAAATTGACTAAGGTCTAATCAATTCCAATGCTCACACCAAGTTTCACCAAAATCCATTGAAAATTGCCATTCAACCCTTAAAATTTTGACGCAATTTTACTAAGCCAAGGGCAATAACTTTAAAAAATTTCAAAATCAAAAATCAACGGGCTAATCAATACCAACGCTCACACCAAGTTTCACCAAAATCCAATTTAAAATTTGCCATTCAACAATAAAATTTTGACGCAATTTTACTAAGTCAAGGGAAATAACTCAAAAACGTTCAACCGAAAAATTTAATTTCCACCGTCTTATCAATTTCAAGTCACACCCAAATTTCATCAAAATGCAATTTAAAATTGTAGCTTCTATTTACACCACAATAAAATTTTACACAATTTTACTAAGTCAAGGGAAATAACTCAAAAACGTTCTTCGAAAAATCGTCAAATTTTGAACATTTACTACCGCCTTATTTAATTCCAAGTACTCCAAGTTTCATCAAAATCCATTGAAAATCGTACTTCTATTGAACAAACAATAAAATTTTACACAATTTTACTAAGTCAAGGACAATAACTCAAAAAACTCACCGAAAAATTTTCAAATTTTGAACATTTACTACCGCCTTTTTTAATTCCAATACTTATGCCAAGTTTCATCAAAATCCATTGAAAATCGTAGCCTCTCTTGAACCTACAATAAAATTTTGACACAATTTTACTAAGTCAAGGGCCATAACTCAAAAAACATTCATCGAAAACATGTCAATTTCGAACTTGACTGCCGTCCTATCAATTTCAATACTTATAGTAAGTTTCATCAAAATCCATTGAAAATTGTATCTTCTATTGCACCCACAATAAAATTTATACAAAATTTTACTTAGTCAAGGGCAAAAAGACATAAACTGTTCATCGAAAAATAAATTCCAACTCTCATACCAAGTTTCATTAAAATCGAAAATTATAGCTACACATATTTATGTGGGCGTATAAAAAGAACGCCAGCCGCTTTCCAGTCTCTATTCTTAGTGTTAGTGATCCAGCTCTTAATCGTGATAATATCCTTAAGTTTTGCAGTGTCTCCATCATTTGGCAATCCTTACCCTTCAGCAGCAAGGTCAACCAGCGTTCAGTTTCATTACCAAACCACCCCTTCCAGAAAAACTCACCTTCTTAATCACAACCAGAAATCGACCGCATTATTTTCCATGCCCTGTCTTGGGCCCGTCGATCCTATGGGAAACGCCTTACTCAACCTGTGATTGCCAAATTTTACCAAACAATCAACGAAACCAAAACCAGAGTAACCATATCCCTACCAACTGAAATGGAGATTGATCAACAAACACCTGCACCAACAAATTTATGTGGAAACCACCTAAAGCCGCCACCCATCCTGAAATATTGAACGTATTTGTAAGAATAACCAAATTTCAAATCTTTCCATAACACACGAGAAGCCTAATCGCACGCGAGTAGAACGTGAAGCGTTAAATGTACTTCAGAAAGACGATAGCATTGTAATTAAAAAGAGTGACAAAGGTTTTTATTGCGTCATACTGAATAGGGAGGATTACATTCCAGAAGCTTAGAATCCCTAAAGGCCGCCCGATTATCTCTGACTGTGGTAGTGAGTCGTATGCAGTGTCAGAATACATTGATCATTTCTTACTACCACTAGCATGTCAACATCGAGCCTACACAAGTACACAACTGGCTTTGTCAATATAATCAAATATCCCCAAGTTATTTCAAATGCCCTTTTAATTTCTATTGATGTAACTTCGTACACCAATATCGACAACACTACTGGCCTAATGACAGTTCGCAAAGCTTTCAATAGAAACCCAGATTCAAACAGACCCGACGATGCAATTCTACAGCTTTTAGAGATTTGTCCTAGCCGCAGCGATTTCACATTTAATCATAAACGCGTGAAAACTAGAATGCAATGTAGTTAATTACATGCATTAAATGTCCCAAACAATATGATGGAGAAACAAAGAACAAATTACGCAATCGTTTTAATGCTCACAGATCAGATATCAAATTAAAAAAAAAGGCTGTTTCTTACCATTTCAATCTTGACGACCATTCACTTGACGATCTCACCCTAACACCGACCACCACATAACAAACCTTAAAATTATTCCGATTGAACAGATTTACGAACAACCTGGTACTGATTCTAAGAAAATTCGGCTTATTCGACAAAATTATTGGATAGATAAATTACAAACTATGCATCCTTTAGAAATGAACATTCAAGTTGACTTCTAGATCATACCCTTTGTTATACAATACAACAATACAGCTGGTCAAGTTCCCCGAATAATTATCCGTCTTTACAAAGAATTGCAAGAAAAATTTCCAACAGTCTTTAACAAATAATTTAGTGATAACTATACCCGAAATAAAAATCTAAATGATATCTTAGTCCGTGGTAGATTACCCCTCCTTACGTAGATTCATAAAACTTAATTCAATCCTTATTGTTTATTTATGTTATAGCTTACCATTGGAAAAATTCCTCATTTAACTAAACCTTATCCTTCTTTCATTTAAGTCGTTCTTTTAGGAAAAATCCCTCAATTCCACATATAAAAATGTTATTATAATTACTACCCTGGTCAATAATTTTCAGTATTCCTCTTATATATTTCAGATTTAGAAGCTTGTGAACATTTTTTTAATATTTGATATTTTTCAAACTAACTTCACAAACACTACTCTCTCACAAGAGGTTACGCCTACATACCTGCCCCTGTGCTTTCGTAACATCACTTAACCGTAATGTTACAACCCACAATCCCAATTGGGCGCATAAAAATCGACTTGCCCGAAGATGAAACCTAATATTCACCATAGTGCGGGTAACCACCCTTTGTCATCCCTTCAATACAACCAGTAATAATCATGCAAGATAGTTAATGCCCATTATAAGAGTCTTCTAGAGAAATTGCCCTATGTCTATAAGCAGAAAATGATAGTGGTATATTCCAAAAATCAAAACTTTGACAACCTTGTTCATAGCAAAATAAAAACAATCTGTACTAAACAGGTACTATACTTCTCGCGAGTTTTTATTTTATTTTTTCTAATTTCAGACCAGAGCAGAAGAGAAGAAAACCATCCAACAGATCCAGATACCCATTTTTCAATAAAATATTTGTTCCACCCTAGGCCTGTACATCTGAGAGAATCAATCCCTTCCTAAACAGAAATTCATCCCCTTGCAACCAACCCAAGCCCCACTAAACTTTCTAAACCCATTTTGTTCATTCGCGACTAGATCATTCTCTTCAAGCCAGTTGGTAAATCTGTTATTCAAGATGTCCGCATAAATTTAGCAAGGAATTGAAGGAACAGTAATGCCTCTGCTAGGGGATCCCACTCCATCGTATTTGATTACCCCCTTATATGGAACTTGACCGCTTTCAAAACAATATTTAATAATCGAGTTTAAAAGTTTAACACACGTTTCGTTAAGGCATTCATTAAGCACATCCGACTACACTGAAAGAATATCACAGATGGCATCTTCCCATTTCTGATCGAATCTAAGTGCCTATCGTCAACATTTTCACTCGCTGCATTATTGCGTAGATTACTGTAATCAGATTGCCACCGATGTAAAATCACATTTTCATCGATAGAGAATCCCTCAGCAGTATCAACTTTCATAGCAATGCCAGCTATTCCCGAACTTGCTATTCCGAAATTCCCTATATGTTTCCAAAAGTCTTTTTGTTCGTATTTTCAGATAACTTTAGCAGTCTTGTTCATCTAACTGAAACCTCCTCTTGACTTTGTGTTGACTTAATCAAATTATTCCGAACAGAACAAATTCCGCGCGTAATTTTCTTCATTTGTTTTTCCTGCAGACCTGCATTTTAACCACAGCATCTCTTTAGGGCACAATTCGTTCCACAACGTTCCTTAGATCTTCATTCCAATAAGCCTTAAGCGTTAAAATTCCTCCCTTTTTTGAGAAGATGAACCAGGTGGATCTCTAATAAGAGGCACTTTTAGTTTTTCGTCTATAATATTCAGTTGAGTGGACTTCGCCTTGTTGATATCAGTGCTCACATCTAATTCGTGTTCGAATTTGATTATTGTAGTTCTCAGGTCAAAGTTGTCTAAAAAATCATTAAGTTCTGTCGTATATCTTGGGCTCGCCTTTGGGGTTAATTTCGTTGTAACTGACCAACTTATCGGATTGTGATCTGGTATGGAGTTCTCAACAATACATGGATACCTTGATTTCTGATTTCTGATAGTAAATGCACATTGAAAGAGCCACAAAACTTTAAATGTTCATGTTTCGTTAAAAACGTCAATGACCGATTTACCTTTGTTCGAAACACATGTAAAGTTAATTGTACCAAGTCTACCATTCAGCATACAGAAACTGGTACTGGTCACAATGAGTCAATAAACTTATCTCCGTAAGAATTGATTGTTTTGTCTATAGCATTTCCTTGCGGTACAACGTCTACACCTGTAATAAAAATCGAACTCTTTCCCACACCATGCGTTGAAGTCTCCATGAATAAACAAGTGACCTTCGTTTTGGAAGCAATACACTTGTTGCAATAAGTCCACGTCAACACTTCTGCTGAGTCGATAGCATACACACAAGCATAATCATATCTTCATTTGGGTTCGATTTGTTAGTTAATTTTATCCAGAGTATGTCTTCAATAGAGTCATCCAAGTCACGGACGAAAAATGAATTCAGTAAAGTATTTTTGATCAAAAAACCAACTCACCCGAACCTCTTCTCGCATTTTGATGCAAAGTTTGTCTGTTGTTGCCTAAGCATTTCTTAAGGGTACAACGTCTACACCTGTAATAAAATCGAACTCTTTCCCACACCATGCGTTGAAGTCTCCATGAATAAACAAGTGACCTTCGTTTTGGAAGCAAAACACTTGTTGCAATAAGTCCACGTCAACACTTCTGCTGAGTCGACTGGTGGGAGATAGCATACACACAAGCATAATCATATCTTCATTTGGGTTCGATTTGTTAGTTAATTTAATCTAGAGTATGTCTTCAATAGAGTCATCCAAGTCACGGACGAAAAATGAATTCAGTAAAGTATTTTTGATCAAAAAACCAACTCACCCGAACCTCTTCTCGCATTTTGATGCAAAGTTTGTCTGTTGTTGCCTAACCATGCCTAACTATAAAGATCAATACATTCGTTTCCTCTCAAAATTGTTTCGCACACACATAAAACATCTGAGTCTAAAAAGTTTAAAACAATTTCGCGTAAAAGATATTAAAAGTGTCCTGATCGCGTGACCAACCATTTACATTCCATAGCCCGAGTTGCACATTATTAACTTCATTTCACCTTCTTCTGACGTCATTTTTAACTATCAGACCCGGTTTCACAGTAGGAGACTTGATCTTTGACACATTTTAATAATTTTTCTACTGTTAGAATTTTAAGCTCGAATGTCACTAGGAATATCAATTTCAATATAAACTCGGTAAAAATTGTCTTTTTTTAAACTTGACTTATTCATGATCGTTTTTTATCGTCTTGTGACTGGACAGTAGCAATTATTGGTGTTATTCGATGATCACCTTCTCTTCACTGTAAGCGAATGGCCTTGATAAGATAAACATTATTGAGTTTAAGTCCTTCGGACACTAGATGGTTACCAGTTTCACTACGATTTCTTTGTTCGTGTCTTCATTTATAAACGGCAATAGATTTTTAATCACAATATTCATACCTCGTTGTTTAACACCATCGACCATGCTCCGATTGCTCCAGTTTCCAGTTTTTCAAACCATTCAAATGTCATTTCAATTTACTTATTTCAGACTTAAAATTATCCTGCATATTTCCTATTTCTTCTGCAATTTTCTTAAGCATGGTGCTTTTTACATTTTCAGTCACAGAATTTGTTAAACGCTCAACAAACCTATTCTCCACGTTCGTCTCTTGTGTTAAGTGCTGTAAATGCCACACAAAAAACCTAAATTTGAGTGTATAAAGTTTTAAAAATGGGCGGTCGAAACTTTTAAATAAAGGAAAGTACTTTTCACTGTCTATCTATATAAAAATGAGCAGATCCAATATCACACATTAATGTTCAGACGAGATCCAATGTAATCCAGATTAAAATCCTAAAACAAGTTAAAAATTCCGTAATATTTCAATATCCAGCAAAGTTTGAAAATGGCGCTTGTAAAACTTCTTTTAAGAAAGGAAAACACTTAAACGGAATGGTCATATCATTGAAAAGTTGTGAGAGCATTGTTCATTATGATTGCGGTAAGATGTTTACCCTAATGCACTATTTCTGCCCTCATCAGAAATTAGATGGTCATCACCTAATAGACGCTCACTGTGTAGTACTCATTTTTTAAGGGATGAATCTATAGTGGTTGCTGGCTATAAGTTAGTGTTAGTGTAGACCTTCCGTTAGATGTATCGTCTGTGGACTTGTGCCCCCCCCCCCCCAAATAATTCCTAGAAACGCCACTGCTTACCCCTCCCCTAACTTCCTACAAATTTAAAATAAAGTAAAATCATATTTTTATATTCTAAATTTCAAAACAGAAAATGAAATGAAATGATTGGTCTTTTTCAGTATTGAGGAAGCTGTCTTGTTTGGATGTTTAGCAATGGGGCTATCTGGAATAATAAATTTTCATTGCTGTAAGAAAATAAAAAAGAATTAAACGGATGGTGCCTGAATTATTCCAATTTGGCTGACTGAACAACGTTTTGTCTTGGCTGCCTTCACCTTGATGCTAAATAATTTAGATCGTAAACTAGCATTTAGGTATCTCGTGAATTCTTTTTTGTAGTCAGTGAAATAAACAAGACACTACGTTCTCTAAACCATACCAATTGACAAAAGAACTGGTTGTTAATTTTTCCGAGTCTCCTTTTGCTATTTTACATGTAATACATATTTAAAACCGGTTTTGAATTCTACAATTTAATCTACACGAAAAAATAACTTAGATTCACTGCTGGTAACTAGTGGTAAGAATCTGACCAAGCGCTTGATTTAGTGGACAAGATCTCTGTAATGTGAATCAGTGGCGTTTCTGCCACTTTCATTAGGTGAAGGAGTTCAGAACCCTGGTAAATAGTAAATAGCCTTTGTGGATCTGATTCAATTGAGACCTCAGTGTCTGTATCTATTCGTCAAAATGCACGCATTTGAGGCTCCTTTTGTTACCTAGAAACACCACAAATCGGAATCTGACATCATTAGTTTGAATTGTTAATCGACAATTAACTTGATCGAACAAAAATATACACTTATAGTATAGTGTTAACTGGTCTTTTTAATGTTTAGGTTGTGCCTTTAATAAATCCCATTAAATCAAATGATTAGCCTTAGTTTGGGTCTGTCATTGAATATTCTGTAGACAACAGTCTGGTTTTCAAACATTGTGGTTATCTAGGATGGGAAATTCATACAATTTCTAATGCCATCTTATTTACTGATAAAACTCTCAGAACGCATTTTTTCTACATGAATTAGATTGTAATCTGGTCCAGACATACAAGAAAAAACTTCAAAGGGTGTTATTTCATAAAACGAAAAACAATTCAATTTTAATCAGTGAATGTTTCTTGTATTGTATCAGAGATATTATTGATATATATATATGCAAGAGTTCCATATATATTTATACCATCCTTAAAGGGGTAATACGAAAATATATATATTTTTTTTCTTTGGAAGTTTAATTGGAATCCGAAATTTCGAATTGTGGAACCGGAAATTTCGACTTGTGGTATTCAAAAGGTAACCAGTTAAAACGATAACAAATTTTATCAGTTAAGACGGTAACAAATTTTATTAGTTAAGACAGTAACAACTCCACCAAAACGGTAATAGAAAATTTCGGTCAAAATGGTAACAACTCCGCTCAAACGGTTACTGATATTTAGGTAAAAAAAAATATTATTTCGTATTATTTCATTAATATTTAATATAAACATTTTGTATTAGTAAAAATAACAATAGACCAGTTTGGCTCTGAAATGTGGGACTGGTATTCATCCGAAATTTCGACTTGTGGATATGAAAGGGCATAGTGCCTAATGTCTCAAATATGTTTTATACATTTTACATCCATGTATCCCATTGATTAAATTGAATTAAAAGTGTTAATTAAAAATGGTGCAATCAACTAACCTTGAATCTAGCCAGGCTTGACTTTGATATCAAAAATCAAAATTCAAAAAATTGGATGTAAGCTTAAACATTGTGTATTATTTGTGAAATATATTCTTATAGATGATCATTATTGTTTATAAATCATATTCTTCAATTGCCTTTCCTGATTACAAATTAATCACATACTTTGTAAATTGGGTAGTTATCTAAGTTAATATAATTTTTTTTTCTTTTCTTCTAGTATAGCTTTTATAAATTTCCTTTTACCTGAATAGGATTGCTTTAAGCAATTGGTTGTTTACCAAACTCCATCTTTTTGAACACCTTTTTATGATTTTAGTAAATTTAAAACCATTCTCTCTCCTATTTAAGACATCTCTCTCAGCTTTGTGACAAAGAGCAAAGGATGTGAGTAAATTATCCATGATATTGCCGTTGATTTGTATAGTATAACCTTCAGGCCTAATTAATACAATATCTGGAACACTAATAATCCTATGTATAAATGAGAATGGGTATCGTGATATTTCAAATTATTACAGAAAGTTTTTAATTTTTTCATGCGTTATTGTCATATATCATTAATGAGAGAATTTTAAGGCCATTAATAATCTACAAAAATCAAGCCCCTGTAGGGATTAGAGAATATGGCATTGCAGTCCAAAGTGGCAAACATGTCAATTTCCAATCGGAAGTTGGTGTTTTTTAGATAAATCTCCATGTACAGTTTAAAAAAAAATTTACTAAGATTTGTCAAAATCCTTCAAGACTTGAGTAAACCCTTAGTTTACAAAAAAACATCAAGAAATGCGCTTTCTAGTGTGCATATTAATTAAGTATTATTATATAGGCAATCTATGACTGGTATAATGGTACAAATCTTTCTATGTGATTTCTACAAACAGGACATACTTGATTAGGTAACATTTGTGCACATGATGAGCAAATAGCCACATGACCACAGTTCAAAATAACAATATCTCTAGGATTAGTCAAACATATCACACATTCGCTATTTTCTCCACTTCTCTCAGCATTAGTCAATCCCAATCTAGCCTCCTCAAATACTTGTCTGTTCCTACGTTCTGCAATATATTTCTTGGTGTGTTTCCAAATAAGATAAATCAGACAGCCAGAGCTAACAAAACCCATGATAAACATAACAACTTTAAAAATTGTAGATTTTGAATTTAACGACTTGATGACCTCATTTTTGCTCAGTTTTGTTAGTATATACTTTGTCCCTTGTCCAGGTCCAAATTTTACTTTACCATTCTCCAGAAACACTTCTCCAAATCCAATTAGATGTGTTCCAACCAGGAGCATCTTCTCTTGCTCATGTAACCCCTTAGATACTTCTCCAAACATTCGATCAAGACCAGAACCTATTAATGAAGCATTATTTGGTTCATATCTGTCATAAGTTACAGATAAATCATCCATTAGAAAGTCAGCATCAGCTACATCAGTAATATATATTTCACTTTTAACGTCATTGCCAGTTGTCAGAGCAAATGGTACACAGTCATAAATACTTCTCAAAACTTTCCTCACGTCAGACCTACAAATAACATTCAAGAAGTGAAACAGTTCCAAAAACTGAAAAATGCTTCAATTAAATTTCACCCAAAAAATTGGCTACCAGTACATTTTCCGTTTATGGGTGTCAGGCTTCATGGATCCGTCATTTTGTTCTACAATCAGTTAATCTGATATTTTTATTTGATTACAACAGACATGTCTAATTTGTATAGACATTCAACAAATGAGATACAAAAAATTAAGGATCAAGAAATAGATTTTGGTATAATGTGTATTTGTGAGAAATGTTTATTTAACCAGGACAGAAATCAAAGATAAGAAACAATTCAATCTTACCAAAATCCATTAACTCTTTTAGATTTATGTTCCTCAAGTATTGCTTTGATAACAACACCTTCCTTGGTAGAGTCAAACTGACTATATAAAGTTCTTCCAAGACTTGTAACCACTCCCTCTATCTTGGCATACTCTATCCTGTGTTCTTCACTCTCTTGTAATCGAAGTTTCAAATCATCTCCTAATTCAACATCAACTGCAGCCTTGAAATTGAACATCAAGTTAAACTAATATTATATGAGATATTTCATTTTAGATATCTATTTTCCTGTACATGTACAACTGGTTTGACTGGAATTATGGGTGAAGATGACTTATTTAAAGTCATCAGACTATCAGAAACAGAGCAACTGGCATTCAATACATAGAAAATGATTGTACATGATAACAAATTATCAAATTACAAACAATTGTTGGTCTAAAGACAGTATTCTGAAAGAGGAGTCGGAATTTAAAGTGATACCGGTACTGCGTTTTAGCATAAATATAAAATTCTAGTTCTCAAGAATGGTCAATATGAGTATATATTCATCAGTAAACTGACCTGATGTCAGAAAGTTACAGAATCCCTTAAAATCTTGAAAACGCACAAAAAAAGTCATTTTTGAAAAATGCTTAATCAATTTACTAGGCACTTTTCAATAATCAAATGCATCTATGGTAATTACTTAGTTTTTTGTATATTTTTTTTTTAGGTTATTTATGGCAGCAGGTATATTTACTGATGAATAGAGCTCTTATTGGCCAAGATTAAAATGTTCATTCCATAGACCTATTATCCCTATGAATGGTAGCCTACAATTATTAATATTAATAATATAGGCTAGGCTCTGGCTATGCTTTTGCCATTGGTTTATTTAATTCTTGTATATCTTTTTTTTATTATGTTGATATACCGGTAATGTACAATTGGACCTAGGCCCTATTATGGTGTATTTACGTACAATTAACCTTTTCCTATAATAAGTTCTAAGCATTATATACCGTATCTCAAATAGGCCTAGTTAAAAACAACTGAATGATAATAACCTTGACTTGATCAGCTGACAATCGACAGTTTTTGTAGCAATTATAACATACATAGAAAAAGACACCAGAAACACTGAATCCGACAGTGGCTATTTTATCTGCTAAATCAAAGCTTAGCATTTCAGTATGGTTTATGGATAACTTATGTCAGAAATTTTTAAGGACAATTTTAGAAGTAAAAGCAAAACAGACTAGTAGTCTCGAATAACTAGACACTCCATGTGAGCTTTTTAAGTCCTGATATCAAAATCGACCAAAAGACAACTTAATAATATAAAGCTGTAGATATTACGGTTGTTCATTCACATTTACTCATCATTTCTTTCTGCTATTCGAATATGAAAATCGAATATATGGGCAATCATTTATTTCAAAATATATTTAAAAATATTAGTGTCTTGATAATAGAACATTGCACTAAAAAGGGAAACGACTGGGGTCTTGATGTTTGTTTGTGTTTGTTCGATTTATGTATCTAAATTATTCCATACTTACTCCTTTTTCCTAATTTTATGTCCGTGAAGTAATATTGACAGGCCTATTCAAAAGATATTACAAATTTGGCAGCGTGCTTCTTTTTGTTATGGTTTTAATATTTTCAAGCAGAAAGGAAATTTAAACTAGAAAAAAATGAAAGGCATTATTATATTCGAACGCACACACTTGTCCACTTGTCGACTTCATGGTTTCACAACAGGATAAGAGGAGTAAGATCTCACGTTCACCTTCTTAATGTTTAAATTTTGGATTGAAGACTAGCTCTTATTTAGAATTTGGATGGTATGGTTTGGAGAAAAACAACAGCATAGATTTTAATTGAAGGTAAGTCATGTTTGAGTGTGAATTTCTTGTCCTTGTTGTTGATCTTGATCATCATGATTTTAAAGAATGAATGAATTTGAAGCGTGACATTCACGACCGGGAACAAATATGAATCAGTTAGCCTAACACATACAATTCCTTATCACTGGAGGTAATGCCTACATGCCTGTGCCTGTGCTTTCGTAGCATTGCTTAACCGCAATGTTACAACATACAATCCCTAACCCTGTTCGCTGATCGTGGATAATACTTAGGTCTTAAAAATACACTGGGCCTACAGCTAATTATGTTTAAGGGATAGGCCTAATAGCTGTTAAAAGAAACAGATTTTTTCAAAAAAGTGAATTGCTTTATGGATGTATTCAGCATTTTATTATTAACTACTGGTAGATTTATCAATTTATAGAGGGATTTTGATGTAAAGTAATGAAGCCAGGTAAGTCCACTTATGGAAATATACTGTTATTTGTCAAGTTGTATTGAAATTAAAATTTTATGGCTATTATCCCTTGAATACATCCATTAAGCGATTTTCAAATTGTAATTATAAGGGGGAGGAACTCTAACATATAGATTTCCCATAAGGATGTTTAAGCGCTGATTTCCAAGATGCTTTTATCCCCAAACAATATGGAATCGTCGCTTTTTGAAAATTCATCAAGTGTGGGATACATACTTATTTAACCATTAGTTAGACGTACGACGAGTTTATTCTAACGCCTATTATCTTTGAAGGAGCATAAAATTTTAATTTCTGTGTTCACTCAGACTTGCCAATATTATATCAATCTTTTTTATTGACTTTTGGTTAAATAAGTATGCACCCCACCTTTTATCAATTTTCAAAAAGCAACAATAAAAATATATTTTGAATTATTAAGTAAGCATGCGATGAATCTGTTCATTTTGAGAAAAAAAGCGTCTGGGTATGCAACATCCCATCCATGCTCAAGTGCACTATATGGCAATCATTTTCCAGTGTACAAACAAATAAATACAATGATAAATATATTTTGAATATTTTGTAAGTGTTGGAGTATACATTCATTGCATTTTATCCGTCTTCTATGACTACTTGATTTTGTGAATTTATCGGATTATAGAGGGATTTTGATGTGTACCATAAAAATGCATGGAACCACACAATATTTACAGAACTCAAGATAACCCAAAATTTTTTAATGATTGCAATTGTGACTGTTGTCATGACGGGCAGGAATTTCATTATGTAATGTTTAAGGAAAGGTATGAATGACCTAATATAGAGTGCAATTGCATTTAGGCCTAGCCTTGGGTTAGGGTTTGGAATAGTTACAGAAATGTATTTGCTGTACAACTTTACTTCTGTCTTATAATAAGTATATAAACTTTCCTAGACTTATCACATGAAAGTTACCATTAAATGACAGCTTGCTGATATTTTAATTTATTTCATATGCAATTATTTGTCTGCTATTGATTTTTGATCTTATACCTATAAGCATAGGCCTACTTTATTAATGGTGAATATGAATTTACTGGTACCTCTGTGCTATGCAAATTCTTTCACTATTAATGCCAATTTTTTCAGAATAGTTAAAATGTCTGCATCAGCAGCAAATCCACAACCTAAAAAGGCTGAAAAATTAAGACTGATAACATATCTATCTCCTGGTGTACCTATTGAACTATTTGAAACCTTGATGAATTACTTGGAACATGTGACGGGAAGGGAAGCTTACATCATTCATGAGTCAAGATGGAGTTGTCCCCCTTCAGATAGGGTTGATCTCTTCACTACAGATGAGGTTGATATTGGTGAGAATTGTTTATTTACATCTTGATTTAAACTAGGTTTTGACTTGCTGTAGTTAGAAAATTTGTTTCAAATTTGAATTTACAGCCATATTCCTGGTAGCTTGTTGACAGAATCCTTGTGAATTGACCTATATCTGACACATGAAAATATAGAATTTATTATTATTATTATTAAATCAATAAAAAAAAGACTAATTTATACACAGCCTGGTTTCCCCTTGTCATTGATGCAGGTCGGAGGGACTGACATGGAAAAGCATCTAGTCATTCGGTTGGGACAATAAACCTCTGTGTTACAGGCTGTGCCGTTAAAGATCCCTCGACAATTGGAAATCGCAAAAAGAGCAGGCTAATGCCACTTTCCTAGCAAAATTTCTTTCATAGTACACTGCATGGCGTTGCCCGTCTTCGTTAGCCCATAAGGTGCAGGAAGAAAGTAGGACGAAAACTCCATTCATTTCATTTCACTAATTTATACAGTCATGTGGATTTTGCTGCCACCAAATTTGTCAACTCAGACTCCAATTTGAATTTTTTCAGTCAGTGTATTTTTATATGGGATAGGGATTAATTGAGAATATGTTAATTATGTAAATTATTTATTTATGAATTTTCTTAACCTCTATTGTATATCTATTGTAGCTTTTATGTGTGGTTCAGGCTATATAAGATTAAGAGATAATCCCAATGTAGAACTCTGTAAAGCAGCACCATTACATATTCACAAAAATTCCCAGAATAGACCAGTTTATTTCTCAGATGTTATAATTGATAGTTCCAATAAGTAAGTTTGTCATCCATCAAATATTTTGAGTCCATTAAGTAAGTATATCATCACTAAGTTCTTATTAATAAGTAAGTTTAGATTAGTACTCCAGTTTAAGTAAGTATATCATCACTAAGTTCTTATTAATAAGTAAGTTTAGATTAGTACTCCAATTTAAGTAAGTATATTATCACTGATATTATTGATAGTTTTAATAAGTAGGTATGTCATCTCTCAGATAATTGATGGTTTTAATAAGTAGGTATGTCATCCCTCAGATAATTGATGGTTTTAATAAGTAGGTTTATCATCCCTTAGATATTATTGAGAGTTCAAATAGTAGGTATGACTTCCCTAAGATATCACTGATAGTTTCAATACACAGATGTTATTTATTGACAATTTCCAAAATTGGATAGCATTTCTGGCCTTTTATACGCTCACAAGAAATGTGGAGTGTATATTGACGACACACATGTCTGACCATCAGGCTAATTTCTTGATGGATTTTGACGAAATTTGGTGTTTGAAATGAGTGTTTATTATTATAAACCCCATTGAAAAATGCATTCAATTTTTTGCATGAGATGTACAATTTTTGTTAGAGTTAGAACTTGAAAAGGGTTGAATACTGCACACTGATTTTATCTGTATTCAATATCTTTATTAAATATCAAAGCTGTCAGTTGGCATATATTAACTTGTCTGACATGCTATTTTACTACTATAAATAATTTTTTAGAAGTAAGTAAAATTAGTAAATGACATACAAATAATTACAAGACTTGAATTAATTGATCGATAAGCTTAGGAAATCCACAAAGGTTGAGAATAATCTATTTATGTAACAGCCTACGCAATACTGTATATAATGTCTCTCAGTTGTCCCATGACTTTTGATTGATTTTCTGTTCTTTTCTGTCTGCTCTTCTTTTTCTCTTAGTCATTTCTATTTCTTTCAGATTGAAATATAAAGAGTTCCAAGATTTAAAAGGACATAAATGGGCATATAATGATAACTTATCTGTCAGTGGTAATTTAATTGTGTTGAAACATCTCAAGCAGATGGGTGTTAATTCAACATTTTTTGGCAATATCTTATGTTCAGGTAAGATCTATGAAGTGTTCTTATGTAGAGTTGTTTCCACTTGCAGGATGCTTACTTAACGCTTGTCCTAATCTCAACCTCATAACATGGTAAAAGAGTAGGCTTATGGTGCAGTCTTCACAAATCGGGTGCAAACATGTAGGATGTAAAAGTCTATTCATATCTAATTATTGTCCTATTGTTGAATTATTTTAGTCAAATTATCTTGTTTTTTATACGCCCACATATAATGTGGATGTATATTGCGGTTGACCCTGTCCGTCCGGACGTCCGTCCGTCCACAATTGCTTGTGGCCACAATAGAGACCACAGTTTTCTTAGGATTACAATGAAACTTGGTATGTGTCTTTGTCATCATAAAATCTCCGTTCCTTTCGAAAATCAGATTTCTGACTTTTACGGTTGGTGAGTTATGCCCCCTTTTTTAGCGAAAATTCGTCAAATTCAGCTTGTGGGCGCGATACAGGCCACAATTTTTGTCCAATCTTTTCGAAACTTGGTATGTGTCTCTATCATCATATAATCTTGGTTCCTTTCGAAAACCAGCTTTCTGACTTTTACGGTTGGTGAGTTATGCCCTCTTTTTTAGCGAAACTTCGTCAAATTCAGCTTGTGGGTGCGATACAGGCCACAATTTTTTTCTGATCTTTTTGAAACTTGGTAGCTGTCTTTGTCATCATAAAATCTTGGTTCCTTTTGAAAATCAGCTTTCTGACTTTTACGGTTGGTGAGTTATGCCCCCTTTCTTAGTGAGAATTCGTCAAATTCAGATTGTGGGTGTGATACAGGCTACAATGTTTATCCAAACATTTTTATATGCCCACATATAATGTGGACGTATATTGGGGTTGACCCTGTCTGTCCGGACGTCCGTCCGTCCACAATTGCTTGTGGCCACAATAGAGACCACAGTTTTCATCGGATTTCAATGAAACTTGGTATGCTTGTTCATATTGATGAGATCTTGGATGGGTTCGAATTTCATGAAATTTCGATCATTGGTTCCTGGCTTTCTGACTTTTTTGCTGTTGGTGTTTTGCTCACCAATAAAAATTTGCTGCTGGTGGGCATATAGCCTTTCAGGCGTCCGCTCGTTAAGCAGGATGTCATTTCATTTCAAAATAGATTTGGCAGGGTAATTGTATAATTTTAGGTAGTCATCTTAAATCAATAGAAATGGTACTAGATGGTACAGTAGATGCAGCAGCTATAGATTCTAATACATTATCAGCCTTTGTGAAATCTCATCCACATCTTAAAGATAGAATTACTGTTATTACTTCTTTTGGTCCAATGCCAGTTTATCCTATTGTCTTTAACTCAAGATTACCAGGTAGTTTTATTTTTATGAAATTGGCTGCACAATTTTATATTTAAATTCTTATGGATTTTGTCCTTAGTCATATGTATTTACCTTTTCCATGCTTCAGTTGTTCATATTGAAACCCCATGCCATTTACTTTTCAAATCCAACATGAAGCTGACTATTAAGTCAATTTAAAAAATAAGCAAACATATTGCGAAAAGGTTTACTGAGAACAAGAAAAGGATACATATCCCATTTAAATCATATACCAATTTTACCATCTTAAATATATTTCTAGGAGAACTAAAAGACCAAGTAACTAAAGGACTTCTGGAGATAAATAAGAAGCCAGAATGGAAGAAGAAATTATTAGAACTAGGTGTCAGTGGATATATACCTATAGATTCATCATTATATAACTTAGAAACTGAACTGGTTGATCTGGTGAAAGGATTGAGTATAGTAGCTGCTTATTATTAACATATTTTAAATCAGGATTGAATTTCATGTTTCTGATTTTTATTATTGATTGTTGCAAGAGAATGTCATCTTATTCTTATGTTTGATATTGACAAATTCCATGCTTAAAGGCATACCTGGTCTAAGAAGGAACAATAAATTTTAATTTCACTCAAACTAGGCCAATAATAGTATAAGATGTTGCATATTGAATTTTTAATATTTATTAACAAAATTACCTTAAAATTGAAGAATTATTATTCTTTTCTGAGATGTTGATATATCCATGCTTTTGTTTCTTATGTTATGTTATGCTATGCTATGTATATTTAGAAAATTAATTGTATATGATTTATTGTAATTGCTCTATATCATTTATTATTTGAAGAGATAGGCTTGCCATATTTGGTGGTTCTCAGAAAATCACACAATTACTTCAAAAATACCTTAAAAACCGAAATTCACTTTGTAATACTGTATATGACTTTTATTTATGTATCTAAGTCAGGATCAGAAATTCGGTATAATTCTGGGCACACATAGACTTTAAGGCTCAAATTTAGTAAAAAGAAATACCTTTTTCTGAGACTAAGGTAAAAGGCTGTCCCTTTAAATTTGTTTTAAATTGTTATCTTATACAAATTTATTGTTAAAAGCATTTACAATCATGTTATGGTTGAACATGTTGAAAATCTGATTTAAAATGATTTATATCTAGTAGTACTATTTGGGTAAAGGTTGAAAGTTTGAATATTTCCTCCTGCTTATTGTTCTACCAAATATATTTATTCAAAATCAAAAAGGCCAGTGGGAATTTATTACCCTGTCAGGCAAGCTATATATTTTGTAAGGAAAGTAAGTCTAAAGAGTAATATTTGTTTTGTTATTCTTGTGGCCATATTGTTATTTGATAATTATGAAATATTACTGGTAATTATTAGGGATCAAAATATTTTGTTGTTAAATATTATTTTTTTGTTTTGTGCTATATTTCGTGCCATATTGATAAAGATATATATTTTTATAGCTAAAATTACGGGGTAGCATCATAAATAACATCTTCTGGTCAACCCATACTTGATGTCTGACAGAGTTGTAGTTGAATATCTATGGACCCTTTTCACAATTTCTGTGCAACCCCAGACAGCTTGCCAGAAAAAGGGGCACAGATGCTGGATACTGCTGCAGAACAAAGTGGTGCAGAGATACAATACACCTGGTTTAATATGTGGGGGCTTTGCTGAATGAATAATCCATATGCCATTATGAAGACTGGCATAGCCGTGAAGAAGGGTCTTGGCTCATCTCCACTCTTTTTCAAGCTTTCATATTTCATTAGTGAGCAAGCTAATGTCCAGTGAGCAACTGTCCTGCACTTACTAAACTAAACCCACTACACTTCATTTTTTTGGCTTGGTATGGAAATAAGAAAGCGTCTATGATGATTTGATTTAAAGGATTCTATGGCCAATGTTTGTTCAATTTATCATTTTTTTTGATGTTCATAAATGATTGATAAATTATGACTTGGAACTTTATATCAAATTTTATTTTTCTAGTATTAAATTATAACCGTTTTTTATTTGTTCTGTTTTAAAAATTTGAAACTATATAATGGAATTTAATAAAAGAAAACTTTATAAGGAAGTTATGACTGGGCTATAATGGTACAAATTTTTCAATATGAGTTGGTAACATTTGGGCAATAACAATTTCTCTCCATTTCTTCCAGCATAAGTCAACCCAAAGGAAAATCAATACTAGATACTGGATATTGAAAGCCCTCAATGAAAGATTCAATCACCAGTGGTTCGACCCAAAGAAAGGATTTCGTACATAATATCCTGGACAAATATTATTTCATGAGATAAAAACCTGTCATAAGAATAGGATTATAGAGTTTAAGAGTCATTCTGAGTCAGTTAGCTTTGAAATTTACATCAGTGTTCTCTCCATATTGTCAGATGAGCTTTTTGTTTTGTTACTGTTTAAAGCACTAGGAGATTTCAAATCATAGAAATACTCTTCACAATGTCTAATGGAAGTACAAAGTTTGCAATAGCTTGACATTGATGCAAGATGCATAGAAGTTAGCTTTTAAATTCTCTAAGTTTTCTATTGTTGGCTGGATGGTAGTTGGAAGCCCAATACTTGTATTTATGTTCTGATATTGAACCATCAGATAAGAGTCTGATCATGTGACTCAATAAGATAAAGGTACCATCAGGAAGAGTCAATCACTGATAATGTTGATTTGAGATGTAAACATCACCTTCACTAAGCATAGCTCTAATAGCTTTGGGTGGATGATGATATCTATTAGGATTGTCTAACTGAGTGGATGCTACACTAATAGGTCTTTTGGTTTCATCATTCTCTATAGATCTCAGACCAGATTGAGCTTGTGGACTTATATTATGTACATCATTAGAAATTGTATCTTGTATTGACTTTATCATATAACATATCTCTTCTAAAACTTGTAGGGTCTGAAATAGTAATGCATATTCTTATTCATAACAAATTGGTAATGAATGAAAAGCTTCAAAAACTTCAGATACCAGATCTATTGCTCTTGCTACAGGTTGTGAAACCAGCAAATAATCTCTTTATTGTGGCAGTTTTGAAGCTTTTACTTCTGCAAACAAAGTCGAAATGGCTTTGTTTCACAAAACATCTTACTATAATTTGTTTGTCATAAGCATGATATATTTTTTATATGATATTATACTATTTGTTTCTATTGTCTTTGAGGGCTCAGAAACATTTCTCAAGTTAAATATACCACTTAATAAAGTCACCATTGAAGTTTATTTTTAAAGGTGATAAGTAAATGTTTGTGAATTGCACTACTTATTAGCAGATTTAAACATAATGTTCAAATCATTATTTCAATAAAACTGTCTTCAGATTTTTCTACAAAAAATGGTTTCCATGCTTCAGTTACATCAAAGTGTATAAAAAAACTTCAAGCAATCTTTTTTTTTAGAAAAGAGTTCATTTTTTAATACCATGACTATACCACTTACCTCGGTGTCTGCTTCAGGAAATGTTTCTCCACTTTGTTTATCTTTTTCTAAAACAGTTTTCAACTTATCTAGAACTATTTGTGAGAAATCATCAGCCATCATGGAAATTCTATGGTCTGTAACATCAGTTAATTTCTGTTCAAATGCTCTTGTCATTTTACTCAAAATTCTACTGTCTAGAGGTTCCTGGAAGTATGCAATGGAATTGGAAGAAATTAAAAATTAATTTCAGTTTACAAATCATAATATGTTTTGTATGTAACACTCTTTAACATGCTAATACAGTGCAAAGTACAGCCATATGTTAGCTACTTCTTTCAAATATAAAAAAATCGCATTTCATAAATTGTTGAATACAAAATACCATACCCTTTTTCCAATAGTTGAGTTTGCAAAACTGTTCACCTCAGTTCCTACATCAGATTCTATCAAAGTTAACCATTTAATATATTCTATGTTGAACAGGGTTAGATCTTTTAATGTCTCTCCTAAACAATAAACATATTCAGCTTGTGCTGCCATAGAATGTAACATTCTCCAACTTTCCACTAAATGATCTGGTCTCTGTAAGATCCGAAAGTATTAACAAGGAATTTACATGATTTCTAGTAGAATGCTTATCAGACTCATTAGAGATTGTAATAGCCATGCTTACTTGACCCATTGTGTTTAAACAGCAATGCTTATTTAACCCATTGTATAATTTAAAATATTTCTTGCCCAACTTATTGTAATTTCTACCAGAATCATTGTATATTTTAAAACAATGCTAATCTTGCTTATCCTATATTTTAATAGTCATGGTTACCAGGGTCACCAAATTTTAAAACAATGCTTAATTAGAATCATTGTAGTTTACAACAGTAATATTCACTTGACTCATAGTATATTCCAATATCAAAGCTTACATACCTCATTGTAGACTCATCTTAACGCTTAGACTTATTTTTTATTCTTTTTCTGAAGTTCTCCTGGCTGGGTGTGGAAAATGCTTACCTAGGTTAATTTACATTAATTGAGCAATATAACCATACTAAGAACAATGCCTACCTGACTCATTGTAGATTCTAAAAGCAATGCTCTATGTAATTTTAGCCAATCACCATGTTGTTGTGATGAAGTTATGATATTATTTAACTGTATTGAGACAGATCTTATATTTGCATCACTCATTGGATCACCTGATCTAGGCGGACCACCATTTTGAAAATGGAATGCTGCCTGAAAAAAAGGAAAAAAGAGATATTAATAGCTAGATAATAAAAATCCCATATGTGTAATTAGTAATGTAAATACTCTATGTTTCCTTGTTGAAGGATAGCATCGTGTTTCAGAAGAATGCACTATTTGTGATGTCACCCAATTAGTATGTAATACTTAGTGGAAATTAAAGAAAAACCTACTCTGTCTCTGGAAAGGAAAACACTATGATAAAAGCCACTTGGATTTTCTGCAAACATATTTTCTTGCCTTAAAATAAAAAAAATAATTTTGTTCAAATAAGATAGACAGTTACTATGATAAATAAATAATTCTATTTTCAAATTTGATAAAACTTACCCGATTCCATCAGTATTTAGAAAATGTAACAGAAAATTTTTCTTAATAGGTACATAACGCCAACCGTCAATTACAATATAAGCCTAAAACAGGATGAAAACATAGAAAGTACATTAACAAATAATGACCATACAATGCAGATTCACAGGGGCAAATGTTGACATACTAACATTACCAACTATGTAGGACACTCAACTAGCTTATAACAAACATAGGGCCTGTTTATTTTGACTTTCCTTCCATTGACAGGTAGAAAACCAATACAATCTAGATCTCATGGTAAAGAGCGTAACTGATTTAACCACTACCACATCATACTTCTACAGACAATCAGCCACAAGCTTTACCTTCAGATAAGCAGGTTCTTTCCTTGATGCCACCATTTCAAATTCAGTCCAAAAACCTTTACGTTTATTGAGAATGTCTTCCCATGGCCATCGAACTTCTTCATCACCCATATAAACACCCATAACAGGATAGGTCTTCCTTTCTATCAGTTCACATACATGACTGTGGACTGAAAGTTATAAAAAAGGCTTCATGTGGTATCTAAGCAATGAATTAAACATTAATTTATACAACACACTCTTCTGCCAAAACAGTAAATATATTGGAAAACCTTGAATAAAGAAAATGACACATTATACTTTAATAGAAAAGTATGTTAAAAAATAACTACAGTAAAAATTTAAAACAAATGTAAAAATGAACAGTGAATATAATAATATCTCCTTAAACAAACACTATTCTCCTGTTGTGGTACTGTACCTATTTTAGAAAAGAGTTCCCTGACATCAGATTCACAACCAGTAGGACCTTGTATATAATAATGTTCATCTATAGTTATTTCACGTATGTATGGCTGCCATTTCCCATAATACACTGTATTTCCTGTTATAGCTGGACAG
The DNA here is from genome assembly GCA_030562195.1 of Nipponacmea schrenckii. Taxonomy (NCBI): domain Eukaryota; kingdom Metazoa; phylum Mollusca; class Gastropoda; family Lottiidae; genus Nipponacmea; species Nipponacmea schrenckii. Next base: position 11,751,497 of record CM060201.1, read on the forward strand.
ATACCAACCTAAAAGTTATAAAATGGTTGAAGATAATCCACATAAGAAGAAAAGCTGTGTCTTAGCTTTGCAGAAGAGTCTATCAATTTGCTATCAAAGGTTTTAAATGTTGGTATTACCAAAACAGGCTTTCTATTCGTTAAGTGAAAGTTGAGATAATTTCCAAATGACAATGAATTTATCTTACCCTAAAAGGACCTTTTCTCTGTATATAATTTCGAGGTATAAAATGTTTAGCCACTATTTGAGCTATAGGAAGGAATGAATCAGCATCCAGTACTGACATAATGGACAGTGGACCTGTAAGAGTAAAAAACAGTACAACATAATCATGTAAACTTCCTTGAGTCTTATTTAGTAATTAGAAGATACATTTACTGGACACAATTTATGGATAACAATTACTTTATCAAATAACATGCGACGTTTGAGTAATCGTAAGTAACTGTTATCCATAAAATTATGTCCAGTTAACAAAATCTTTTTTTCCTTGTGCTTGTAGAAGACCTAGAAAAAATTCAAATTGTTCTTTTGACCCTTAGGCTGAAGTGATAAACAGAACTTACCAAAAACATCAAAGTTGGGGAGCTGATATACAAAATTCTCAGAATCCACCAGTTTGGGTGAATTATCCATTAATCTTTCTAATAAATCAGATGGTTTTTCAAAGCATAGATCCATTCTGAAAGATAAATTTTGATGAAAGTTAAAATTTCTACACTTTTCTAGAAATATCAGCAGTATGAGTAATATATTTTTTGTACAGACGTTTTCTTGAATTGTTGTTGTTCCTTTTAAAAAACATAACATGTTGTACTTTGTTGGGAAAGAAGTTCACAAACCTCATTGCACATTCTCTAAGTCGTGTTATAAATCTGGCGTAAGGATTTGGCGGTATGTAGTCCCCTGTAAATAGTTCTGCTAAGAAATTATACCACGTTTCATCCAGATGGGTGTCTATCATATACTGAAATAATTAATTTCAATTCTTAACATTATCATCAAATAAACCAAATATGTTGGCTTTAAAGAACTGCTTAAACCAGTAAATGAACTGGATCAAAGAAGGAGCATGACCTAGATTGCTAATGATTCATAGGCTTTACAATGCAAATAAAATGCAGACACACAAAGAATTAAAGTAAGGATTCTTACCTTCATTAAAACTGATTCAGTTGACATTATTTTAGGTGAAGTATCTCTTTCTATACACATCTGTACATTAATAACTGTAACAACATGTCTTTATGTAAATATTAATATTGATAATGTGATGTGTATATTTCATTAATAAGTTAGATATTTTGTTTTATGTTTTTATCTGAGGGAATTACAGTTGCCATCACACAATTGTTATTCACCAAATGTTGTTGTGGAATCATTGGAAACTCATAGTTTTTAATTGAGTTGAACAGTGTATTTGATCTTGATGGCAATATGAAAATCAGAAAAAAATATAAGTTTAATAAGACCATGGATTGGGGGGTAATAACTTCTTTCAAATAAAAACCTGAATATATATTATTCGTTTCAAGTGTCTTTACTATCCATAAAAAATAGAGATAGTGATTGTAATACACCCACATTTGTAAAGGCAACAATTAAAGATCATTGATGAGTGACCACTAAACACGAAGTTCAAAATATTACTAAGCGAAATCACAAAATTTACAATTTCAATTTTCACTTTTCACTAATTTTATAGCTCAATCTACAACATTTCTAAACTTACCACTGTTTTCGTGTTTAATAATATTTTCATCTTCAACTCCATGTTTATAAACTTCATCAACTTCCCTTTTTAACGTGCCAGTCTAAATTGCATAACAGAAAAAATTATAAACATAAACCAAATTGAATATTTTCATAATACTCTTGTGGGCTGTCTGTTAACTGATATATACAATATCTTTAGCCTTCTGTCAACTCAGTTCCTATCAGGGCTGTTGATTTATTTTTTTCCCAGCCGGACATTTTTTAACGATGTTTTGTTTATGTCAACTTCCTATACACTTATATGGTTACAAATCAATTATAAAATTCACCTTCTTTTTGGGTTCAGATTTATCACGTAGTTTAGTTTGTGGTCTCTGCATTACTGTTGGAAAGGTTTTCTGCATCTGTTCAATTAAATCCTGAAGAATCAAAAACATTCTTTCAATTTCAAATTTTCCACTTTTCTTATGACATTTAATCAAGAGCCTTAAAACAAATAATGGATCCTTTAAATCTTGCACTTGGAATTAGCTTTCAAAATCTCATAAAATGTTGAAAAATTGGATCACAGTAAATTATCTCCCTTGATGCAATTAAGGGAGATATAAAAAAGTCTTACCACTAACTTAGGACACCATTGTAAACTATCTTCTGCTACTTGTATAGCCAATGTTTGACAATAAGAGTTAATATTACGTAGAGTGTTCACAATCTGAAATAAACAAGGTATTGATACAATTAAATACCATGAAAAATTAGAAACCGTGAGAATGCAAACAAATTTCTGATGTTAAAATCAGTCTTTTCTCTTCTGATAAAAAGTTGATCAATCAAGCAAAATAATGTATTAACCAGATACTTAAGATTAATATAATTAATTAGGATTGTGTTTAATTAACTTTAAAAGAATTAGAAACATACCAACATAAGATGAGATGCAGAACCGAATTGGAAGTCATCTGGAGCCAATAAATCATCTATTTTAGCTAATAAAGTTCTACCACAGGCTACCATATTGTCACTTCTCTCTTGTCTACAAAATAAGTAAAATTTCATATTTAAACATGTGCCATTAAATATAAAGATAATGTTAAACACATCAGGAGTACTCCTAGGTATTATTGATTGTTGTTAACTTTGATATTTCCTCTAGACAATGCAGTTCTTTAAAGAAAGGGAATATAACTTACAAACTGCTGGATAAAACTTCTTCTATATCTGATTTGTATCTGGCCAGTAAATATCTTATTATATAAATATCATCAGTCTAAAAGATATAATATATCTTCTAAATTGTTTATATCTTGCTACTTCATATCTTATAGTATAAATATCATTAGTATATATCTTCTAAGTTATTTATATCTGGATAGAAAATATCTAAGATCTAAAGATATCAATATCTTGCTCATAAATTTCATATAAACAATACATCTCCCATAAATATTTTGAGTTTTAGGCTATATGATAATTTATTAGTGTGTTAAAAGGGTTATCAAGCAATACCAGTACATGTATATACTAGTCAATAGCCAATGTACTGTTTTCTGTGTATTTGAAAACCACAACAACTATGTTTCATAAAGAATTGTAAAAGTAGGAATCTCCTGTCTCCTATATGATCTAACTTACATTGGCAAAGCCTCTTAATAAAGCTCTAATAGATATATTTTGTTCCATCAATAAATATACACGTCCAGGTGTACCATGTAATAAACGATATATTTCTATTAATAGAGTAGGGGAATAGGATGACCTGAAAAAAAAATGTAATGTTATCTCCACTTCTGCAAAGATTTAAGATCTCTTTATCATTTCAGTTTGTCTATACAAGTCATTCAATATACCGGTATCTGTCTTCTACATTAAAAAGTAACAATTTTCTCAAATTGGCCATAGAGTAGGCTAATATGGAGGCAGCATATCTGAATGAGAGTGCTACAGATAACTAAAGATAGAAAAATACCTTTCCATTAACACCAATAATAAAGCATTATAAACTGTAGTAAATAAATCATTGGTAGGACTATTTTTGGCTATATTTCTTTGATAAAAGGATCTGAAATAAAGTATAGAAGGAATTTTTCATTTTGCAGACTTTCAGAATGAACAGAAATATGTATTGCAGACAAATGAAATGTGTACAGTAACATTCAAAATTTCCCGGAAGAATGCTGGTGAATGAAGCAGTCTTGTGAACCATACAGTAAACAATAGTAACAACCTGTTTCAGTATTTCACACAACAGAATAGAACAACTGTGATGTATGGAAACATTACATCATATTACCAACTAACTCAAAACAAGACAGATAACTAACTTTAAAGGGGAAATAATTTGCCAAGCAAATGGTCCACTACCAGTATCATCTCCAAGTTTAAAACCATCTATTCTAATTTTCTGTGGTTTATATCTTTCTAACTGTTGATAAACATGATTCTGTAATCCACTGACATTGGCACCCTGAGAACTTGTTGATAATCTTCTAGTAGAACTCTGTCTTGTCATGCCACGAGCTAAAATTAAATTTCTCTCAAGTCTCAATTATCTCAAGTCAATATTCATGTAATACTAAAATATTTTCTCTAGGTGATTTGTATGATGCAGATTACCAGCATAGAAATACAGAATTGAGTTTCAGAAGAATTCTTTACAACAACTGGTCCTGGGACACAGTGGCTGCTGCGTTGACTGAAAGTCTTACGGATCCACCCAAATGTACCAAGTTGCTTACCAGATCCAATATGTATATTCTGTAAATCTGCTTCTTCTGTTTGTGGTGTAAATATACAGAAATAATGTTCAGCTTGAGTCTGATTTAGAAACACACCTTCATGGAGGGAAGACATAGGGAATTCAGAAAAACAGGAAAGCCTAAAAATAGTATAGAATTTCTATACATAAAAATATTGATTAATATGTACTAGAATTTCTTGAACAATCAACAATGGCATGTAAGAATCACCCAAGTAATTTGATTGTTTATCTTATAAAAAAGAGTAAAAGATTCATACAAACCCATTTTCTTTTATAGTATCAGTAATTTCAATAAAATTTAGAGCATATTGTTTCTGCCCTCTAACATAAGACATCTGATTGGTAGGATCTACTCGAAAAACACACTGTCAAGAAAGAAAATAATAATAAAAGCAGCTATTTTGATGGCATTATGCATCATACTGGGAAAATTAAAACAGAAAATTAATAAGCCCATGGCAATTCAGTGACCAGTTGCAGTGACAGGTTTATTTCCAAACAAAGTAATTCCTACCTCTACATTTATATATTTATTACCAATTACAGCATCACTGACTTGCTGTAGGAATCCAGCCTGAAATCAAAGAAGAACAACAATTAAATCTAATAAATCTCTTCACCCTATATTATTATCCTCCATATGAGACAGACATATTATTAAAAAAGAATTTTGCAAAATCTAAAGAATCAGGTTACATAACTTTGAAGTGAAACTTCGAAAATAATACAAACCTCGTAAATGAAGTTTTAGTCAAAGAACATCAAATTGTTTAGTTCGCAATCTATATTAACATACTGGTGAAAACTCAAACTCACCTTATCCTCTTGTACAGAATTAGGATCCCAGAAACCTGAACTCCATTCTGCTGTCTTTCCCTCACCACTAATACGTATTGGAACATTCACACCTGATAATGAAATAAAACATGACATAAAACAAAGTTCGAGATAATTAAAAAATAGAAATGTACTGATGTGTGATAAATAAGCACTTGTTTTACAACAAATATAAGTACACATGAAAATGCACCACTTGAAAAAGTCAATATTTAAGTTCAAATGAACTTCAATATAATTTTTATACAACAACAACACTACAGTGACGTCACCCGACATGCCAAGTGCAAGAAATGCGCGAATTTCATGTGAACTGAAACTCTAGGCAATTTTTCGCAAAAACGCAACATTTTGCACGCACACCAAGGGGAAAAATGAATTTCACTATGGATTGTACACACATTACATGTGAATCCGAATAAAATTAAAAACTTCTTCACTGATACTAGTGGATGTGTACATGCCATTGGCATGCTTCAAATGATGCCAGCACCAGGGAAATTGCCAGACGACTACACTGCGCACAAAGCGATCCCAAGATTCAATCAAAGGTTTCTGCAAACGGGGAGAACTCAGACGTCCTTGACCGGGTCAACAACGGCACATCAGGACCGAACACTACCAGCAACTAGAACAGCTTCTCAAGGACGACGTGGATTCATTCACCCCAACACCGTAAGGAAACGTCTGCGAGCTGCAGGCCTGCGTGCATGACGTCCTTGTTCAGGAGTGGAAAGCTATCCCTCAGATAACAAATCAGAGAATGATCAACACCATGCGACGACGATGCACCATGTGTGTCAATGCAAATGGCGGTCACACCAGTTATTGACTTTCCTGTTTTACCCCTACACCAGTTAAGTCTCGCTCGCCCATTAACATTATTGTGAATAAAATTTAATGATGTTTACATGTCTTTTTAAATCCTTCATTATCTCAAAAGCATCATAAGTATATACTTCACATATCAACCAGTGGAGTTATTCAAGATTTCGTGAATGGTGCGTTTTCATATGGACTGATTATATTATGGAATGTCTCAGAGTTTTAAATATCCTGAATTTACTTGATGATTCAATTTAAATTATGAAATGTTGTGTTATAAAACAGAAAAATATACAATAAAATTGTGTTCCAATATATAAAGTGATCACTACCCCTGAAAGTCCGTTATTAAAATAGTCTAGTGGTACACTACCTAGCAGTCTGTGTTGTTTACTATTATCAAGATTATCAATATCTCTCATTACATTGTTTACAAATAATGGAACACCCTAAAATAAAATAAACAATTGGTTTGTCTTGCAAGATACGCCCACATTAAAGTATATTTCTGTTTAAACACAGGTTGAAACTCCAACATTATTTTGGCCTAATCTAAGATCTCATTAATGTACATGGTCACACCAAATTTCATTCAAATCAGATGAAAACTAAGTCTCCATCATGTTCACAAGCTAATTTTGATGCCTTTAGACTAAGTCAAGCACAATAACTCAATAACACTAGTCCAAACTGAAAAATTTCAATATCAAAACTTATCAAAAATTTCATCCTTTTGTAGTCTCTAAAGTGTTCGACATGTCAATTTTGACAAGTTTTGAATATGTCAGGGGCAATAACTCAAAAATTGTTTGTCAAAAAATTTTCCATAATATAAATGATCACCCCAAATTTAATTCAAATCCGATGAAAACTATAGTCTCTATCGTGTTCACAAGGCAATTTCCACATGTTTTGACTAAGTCAAGGGCAATAACTAAAAAAACATTCCCCAAAAAATCATCAATATCAATCTTGTCTCATTGATATAACTGATCACAGCAAATTTCAATCAAATCCGATGAAAACTGTAGTCTCTATACGTTCACATGTCAATTGTGGACAGACGGACCAACAGGGGTGATGACAATATACATTCACATTATAATATGGATGTATAAAAATAGGGGAGGAATAATCCTTTCAGAGACATTTGCAAAATTTTCTACTCTTCTTATATTTACAACAACTGGAAAAGAATGCATAGGCCCCCTTTACCATATACAGTAAATGGATCCTTAGCTAACTCTCCCTACCAAATTGTTTAATTGCTCAATTGCTAGCCAGGGGTCACTATGTAAATGTACCAAGCTATATGCATATCCCAAAAATAGGCTTACAGCTTACAAATACATTGTAGTTGGATTGTTGTGGGCTCTAAGGGTTTAAATCCAAATGTAAAAATAAAAATCTGTTGCCACAGTCAATGTGTCCAGCAATCCGCCACTGATAATATCAATCATCTATTTCCTGGTAGTATACAGAATCTCAGAAAATGAACTAACTCCTACCTGAGACACATCAGGACCAGAAATAATATAAGTTATTCTCAGTTGTATTAAATGTGTTTGATTATAAAATGAACCCAAAAATACAGTAGGACCAACTATAGCAACTACTGGATGTACCTAAAATAAAACAGAAAGAGAACCCTTACACAATATATATATAGAAAATTATTTAAAAGAAGAAAAAAACTTTAATTTTAAGTGAATTATAAGATCCACAATGGTCTAACTGAGAAATTTGAATAGTGCCTTTTTAAACCTGTTTACCATGTTCTTCTTATATGAATCATGTGAACATTCTATGATCAACTCAAACACATACTGTAAAATCTTCTTCTGTAATAATATCTTCATTTGAAGGTGTAATATCATCTATCAACCATTTATAATGTGACAATGTGCCAGGGTTAACTGTTGGTAACAAACTAGACAATCCCCAAACACATGGATTCTCTTTTAATGTGTACAGATTTAATAGTGTGGTTTCTTGTAGTAACTTTCCTGAAGGAAACAAAATATTTCATAAACTGAAACATTAAAAAACGAAAAAGTTTCATGTGCTACTTTTTGTCACCTGAATTGGCTCATGAATAATGCCATGCAGTGAGCAATTACACTTTACAAGCACATCAGCATTAGCCTATTCTGTTTGATTTGTGGCTAAATGTCCACTCTGAAAGGCTAGACACATTTTTAATGTCAACTGCCATAATATTCAGGACCAAGTCTGCTTGAAATATTGAGTTTACAAATACAACTGAGCACTGGTTTGGCCCTATCATTCTTCCTGCAATCACAAATCTTACAAAAATCATGTTTAATTCTACCTACCAATACCCATTTCAATTTTCTCAGTGGTATCTCCTTCTAGATAAAATCTAGAACAACAATATAAAAGTATGTAAGTTGTCAACCTTTAGTAAGTCAAAGAGGGAAATAACAGAAATTTTCAATTTTTTTCTTCTTATTATTCTAATAACCGACTAACCATTACATGAATAACCCCGAATTTGTATGTTATCTGCGGCAGTGTCATTAAACTTGTTCATAAATAATTTAGATAAAAAGAATTTCAGGTTAGAAATTCAGTTGTAGAATAGTCTGAGGGTCCCAGATGGATTCTTTAGGCTTATGCAATGTTATAACATTCAAATATAGTTTTATAGTTAGTATACACAGGTACAAAGTGGCATCTGATTTTTTCTACTTCTAGCTCAAAATAATTCACACTTACTTTTCTGCAAATTTTCTCATTCTAACAGCAAAACCAGGATAAGGATTATACGGTAGGTCAGTACGATTTAATAGTCTATTTAATACCATTTTAAAATTAGTCTCTAAACCCGTCTGGTCTAAATATTCTTGTATTTGATTGGTCAATCTTGCATTTGGTCCTAAGGGGGCATCATATCTACCTCTAGCTAATATATCTGAAGACTGAAATATTAATGAACACAGAATTAGATAATTTATTCAAAATATATGTAAAGATAAAATATTAGGAAATATAATCATATGCTGTAACTGAGTAATATTTGCAAGCAGATTACACAACATGGGTTCAATGCCTGTCAATGTAAGAAAAGTTGTGATTGCCTTGGTAATTTTTTTTAGATATTTTTATAGGCATATGGCAGTAGGATAGCTGAGTTTAGGCAATTAAGCAATGCCAAACAAAAACAATGTCAATGTCATTAGAATTTAAGAGTCAGCACAATGTTCTGTTTAATTCAAAATTAAAGACTAAACATTCAATCTAAGCATATATCTACAATCTTACATCTGAAGCTATTGTATCAGGTTCTGAGATGGTACCAATGCCACCTGATCCTCGAGTTGGACGTCTGGTTAATGGTGGTGGAGGACCTTTATTAGTGGTTGGTCTTCTCCGTCCAGCACTTCCTGCTTTACTTGGTTTATACTGGGCCTTTTGCTGAAATATTTGAAATAAGCTTATCAGGTATTAACTTAAAAAGACTATTGGCCTACTACCGATATGAAGTTTCACAATATACTAAGTTTAATCTTGGGTAGGCTACCAATATCATATTGTGTCTACCTCCTATCTATAAAGATAATGTGCATGCAGGGATCTGGAGAAAAAAACCCAGAAATATAGTCAAATGTAGGGAAAAAATTATTTAAAAACAGCATATTTTACCCACTTTTTCTCATGCATTTACCTCAAGGACGACCCTTTCCCAGGGATCTTCTTCCCCATTGACAGTATATTAATGCTTATTTTGTCATTTATAGGCTATAAATCATACGCATATATTTTGGCAAGGATTAGGCCTAGGCCTATTATGCTGAATCATCTTCCGATCTTGTGTAGGCTGTGTGTTCAACTTCTTCTAATTAATTTTATTTTAAGCAGATATGACAAACAAATTTCTTACTTTATTTGATTTAGATTTGGTTGACATGATTTCTTCTTCAATCCCCTTAATAGCTTTAGTATTTGTATCTGGCAATAATCTAGGAAGACAGTAAGCTCAGTAATATTAGTATTATGGATGAACTATGTATGACTGAGTATGAATGAAGCAAAGTCAAGTTCCACCAGCAATCACAAATATTGCTAAGAGTTTAGAAACCCACATAATAGGAAATTTGTCGAATTCAATGCTAATCGTTAGAAAATTTAGTTTATCATAGTTTAATCTTAATTACTCGTGGTGTTTGATTTATCAATGTTTAACTTGGAATGGGCCTAAGAAATACAAGCTTCAACAGGGATCTAAATAATAGCACTCTGCGATAATAGTAAACAAAGTCACGTGATGTAAATAAGATGTATTTTTCATAGCAACATCATAAATATTCAATAAAGAGTACCACATATTTGTACACATTTTGCAATTTAAAATGTGTTTTATTTTTTTAACTGTTTGGCTATGGTCATATCAATGAAGAAATAAAATATAAAAAAATTAAAAATATTCACTTCCGGTCATAAACATAAAAAATGGCTGCGACCATAAGAGAGCATGAGAATGGAACAAAACAGAAAATTATCAAAAATGTCTCAAAATCAAGCACTGAAAAGCGGTTAATTGTTGTCCTCGAGAATGCTTCGTTGGAAACGGTCAAGGTAAACTTTAACAACAAATAAAACTTGAAAAGTTTAATTTTTATCAATAAAAAATCATTTTGATCGCATTGTTTTGGTATTAATAATTTGAGACTAGCCTTACTAGGAGACGGACTGTGGTCTGTAATAGAATAAGCAAGAAATTAATGCTGTTATGGACTAAATATAAAGACAAAGAAATATCTATTGATATTATTGAAAGGTACCAGCAAGATTTATTCGGAAAAATGAATATCCATTGCTAAGTAGCAATCTAAATAGAAAGGGCATGATTTTGATATGTATGGTTACTATGAAATATTTCTATTAATCCTATCACTTGTGTTCATAAAACAAGTGTGTGGAACTTGTAAAGGGGGAAACCACTGTGGGTGGAAGTGGAAAAAGGCGGAAACCACTGCAAGCCATTTAAGTTGAGGGAGGGGGACAAGTCCGGCTGTCCTATATACCGGAAAATACCGAAAAATATCGAAAAGAACCGAAAAAACTCCGAAAAATACCGAAAAAACTCCAAAAAGTACCGAAAATACACCGAAAAAATACCAAAAAACACCGAAAAAACTTTTCTGATACTAATTGCCGAAAAAAAACGAAAAAACCTAAATACCGAAAAAATCCTATATACCGAAAAATATGACACTAATTACCGAAAAAACCCTGAAATCCCCCAATCGGCAAACCTCGGGTGACTCTGCTTCTCCCCATCTATTCCTCGGCTGTAACACTGTAGAAATGAACTGTGAGCGTTCCACAGACGCAGCAAGGAAGCACAAAGGGTAAAGCTGCTGAACTTTCAATACGACTGATGTATATAAACTAGTGATTTCTATCGTTGCTGAAGTCTAATTAAAATATAGACCCAACATTCTCTTTTGTGTGTTATAAGTTTCGTACCGAATGTTTTATTAGCTATCTAGTGGTTACTTACAAAGCTGACAGCTAATAAAACATTCGAAACGAAACTAATAAAACACGAACGAAAGTTGGGTCTATATTTGATTTCGGGGAAGGGAGGGGTTGTAGATAACTGTAATAATATGTACTAATCTTTCAATATACCTTTTATTTTTAATAATTTTAATGTTTTCAATTATAAGTAAACGAAAAAAACAATATAAAGATTCAAAATACACAAACTCTTTTCATTTCATTTAAATGACCACAATAAAAAAAGAAAAATATGGTGATGGTTTTAAAGATCACATCGGCTCAATTTTTTAGTGAAACTTGAAAATAAAGTTTTTGGACAATATCAGTTTTTCTGAAGTAACCTAATTTTTTTGGTTTGGTTTATCCTATTAAAGTAATGTGTGTACAAATTTGCGTCAAATCTCCACTTCTTCCAATCGTCAGAAACATTTAGGGGCCCGCGACCCCACCTATCCCCGGGGCCCATTCTGTCTCTTTAAAACTTTTCCGACGTTTGAGCGCCTAATATTATTAGTTTTTAAAGGGGGAGGAACGACCACAGAGAATAACTCGAGAGAAAACACGGGCCTTGGCATCGGAATTTTTTTCTGTCCAGAGCGGGGCAAGGCATCAAATCGCATTGCAGCTAATAGTCCAACGCCGTTCCACTGAGCCACCGCACACCAATAAAATGGAGATTGGCAACTCAGTGTCCTGATGAATATCTACCAACAAACAGTTGAGGGAAATATTTTTTCTAGAAGTCATATTCCTGTTTAATTTACAAGTGGTCAGATTGTTCGGTATTTAGCGATTTTTTCGGTAATTAGTGTCAGTTTTTTCGGTATATAGGATTTTTTCGGTATTTAGGTTTTTTCGGTTTTTTTCGGTAATTAGCACCAGAAAAGTTTTTTCGGTTTTTTATGGTATTTTTTCGGTGTATTTTCGGTATTTTTCGGTACTTTTCGGAGTTTTTTCGGTATTTTTCGGAGTTTTTTTTGATTTTTTCGGTTCTTTTCGGTATTTTTCGGTTTATAGGACTGCCCGGACAAGTCCCTTTTAATTTTCTTCTAATTGGCGTCCTTACCTACAGACAGCACTACTGAAACGGTGGTTTCACCCATTTACAAGTTCAACCGTGGTTGTTTCACCCAGAGGCTAAAAATTATCTGGTTATTTCACCCATAGTGGATTCACCCTCTATATTTATTGCTAACACAAATATTGATAATAGTTGTTAACTAAATGTCCTAGATATATAATCAATTGCATTCTTTCAAACAGAGTTCCTATTCAGGTCACCTTTTGATCCTTCATAATGTTCTTTATCTACTCATTTTTGTGTTGATGATTGAATAATTGATAGATAGATTTACCCTCATCATGCATTATTAAACTAAGTTTTTATTAATTCATTGTTTTGTAAGACACTCATTGGATTTTTTAGCTTTTTGAGGGCTGAATGTTTGCATCCACCTCAGAAGCCCATTTAAATTAAATTGGAAAATTATTTCATACAAGTCATAAACACTTGAAAAGAACAATTCTTGTCAGATATTGCTAAAACTTGTTATTATTGTTTGTAATCAACTATGAAAGTTAAAAGAAGTTTATGACTGTATGTTAAATATTTCATACTGGTTATTGCTATTATTCTGCCAAATATTTTTGCTCAATATCAAAGCTGCCAGTGGGTGTATATAGCCTTGTCTGACGAGGGAATTGTTTAGAAAAGGTGTGCAATTTTAGGCTCAAAAACACTTAAGAAGGCATAATTTTTGCTGAAAGTTATCAACACAAATGTTCAAACATGTATGACTTTTAACGTTTAACTTAAATTATTTTATTAAAAATCAAAGATGTCAGTTGGGCATATATTACCTTGACTTGCAAGTTATCTTATAATTTTCTATATTTCAGACGGGTAAATCATATGAATTATTAAACTGTGATAGACATAAACATTTGTCAAAGAAGTTTAAAAAAGATATTTCACAATGTAGACCAGACATAACTCATCAGGTTTGTATTAAATGTAGTTTATGAACAAGTAAAATATTACAATATAGTAGTGGTTGATTATTAAAACAGTATGTATGTCTGGCTGATGACAAATTTACTGGAATAGGTCTTATCTTTGATCTGGAAATTGGAATGAAATAAATTGATTGAATTTCAGAAATTTTAAGTTAAGAGGAAGAATTTTCCTTATCATTGTCCAGATATTGTCTTGATAGTGATTTAGTAATCAAACTATAAATTATCCTTTATTTTAGTGTTTGTTAATGTTGATGGATAGTCCTTTAAATAGAGCTGGTTTATTGCAAGTTTATATACACACAGAAACTAATGTTTTAATAGAAATTAATCCACAAACCAGAATACCAAGGACATTTGAAAGATTCTGTGGGTTAATGGGTAAGTATATCCTTTTGAACCTTTTCCTTTTTATACGCCCACATATAATGTGGACGTATATTGCGGTTGACCCTGTCCGTCCGTCCACAATTGAGTGTGGCCACAATAGAGACCACAGTTTTCGTCGGATTACAATGAAACTTGGTATGTGTCTCTGTCATCATAAAATCTCGGTTCCTTTCGAAAACCAGCTTTCTGACTTTTACGGTTGGTGAGTTATGCCCCCTTTCTTAGTGAGAATTCGTCAAATTCAGCTTGTGGGCGCGATACAGGCCACAATTTTTGTCCAATCTTTTCGAAACTTGGTATGTGTCTCTATCATCATAAAATCTTGGTTCCTTTCGAAAATCAGCTTTCTGACTTTTACGGTTGGTGAGTTATGCCCCCTTTCTTAGTGAGAATTTGACAAATTCAGCTTGTAGGGTGGGCGCGATACAGGCCACAATTTTTGTTCAATCTTTTCGAAACTTGGTATGTGTCTCTATCATCATAAAATCTTGGTTCCTTTAGAAAATCAGCTTTCTGACTATTACGCTTGGTGAGTTATGCCCCCTTTCTTAGTGAGAATTTGTCAAATTCAGCTTGTAGGTGTGATACAGGCTACAATGTTTATCCAAACATTTTTATATGCCCACATATAATGTGGACGTATATTGCGGTTGACCCTGTCCGTCCGGACGTCCGTCCACAATTGCTTGTGGCCACAATAGAGACCACAGTTTTCATCGGATTACAATGAAACTTGGTATGTGTCTCTGTCATCATAAAATCTCGGTTCCTGTCGAAAACCAGCTTTCTGACTTTTACTGTTGGTGAGTTATGCCCTCTTTTTTAGCGAAAATTCGTCAAATTCAGCTTGTGGGCACGATAAAGGCCACAATTTTTGTCTAATCTTTTCGAAACTTGGTATGTGTCTCTATCATCATATAATCTCGGTTCCTTTCGAAAACAAGCTTTCTGACTTTTACGGTTGGTGAGTTATGCCCTCTTTTTTTTAGCGAAACTTCGTCAAATTCAGCTTGTGGGTGCGATACAGGCCACAATTTTTTTCTGATCTTTTCGAAACTTGGTAGGTGTCTTTGTCATCATAAAATCTTGGTTCTTTTTTAAAATCAGCTTTCTGACTTTTACGGTTGGTGAGTTATGCCCCCTTTCTTAGTGAGAATTCGTCAAATTCAGCTTGTGGGTGTGATACAGGCGACAATGTTTATCCAAACATTTTTATATGCCCACATATAATGTGGACGTATATTGCGTCCATCCGTCCGTCCACAATTGCTTGTGGCCACAATAGGTGCAGTTTTCATCGGATTTCAATGAAACTTGGTATGCTTGTTCATATTGATGAGATCTTGGATGGGTTCGAATTTCATGAAATTTCGATCATTGGTTCCTGGCTTTCTGACTTTTTTGCTGTTGGTGTTTTGCTCACCAATAAAAATTTGCTGCTGGTGGGCGTATAGCCTTTCGGGCTTCTGCTCGTTTCTTATTAATGAGAACTTAATAAATGTTGCAAATCATCCTTTGAAAATCAAGCAGTTGAGTAAAGATGTTTGAGGACATGATTGGATAATACCGAACACAGCCAAACGCCTCAAATTTAACAGGGCTATGGTTGGCTGTATTTGGCTTGCAATCCATCAGTACACTGTATTCCATGGTGCAAAAAAGGTTTAAATAAAAGCTATGTTGCCTTGTGTGCACTGGAAGATGTCTTTGATCATAAAATTTATCTTAATTTTGTAATTGCAATATTTTTTTTTTTTTAGTTCAGTTGCTACATAAATTAAGTATACATGCATCAGATGGTCCACAAAAATTATTAAAGGTACGTTCATCCTGAATTTGTGATGGATGTAAATATACAGCATACAGTTTGCATACATCATATCAGAGAAAGTGCCACATTACATTGCTTGAAGTGGCAGAATGTATATTATAAAACTAAAATACATACCTATTAAGTCTATTGTTGAAGATGCATATGTTTTTGCAGGTGATAAAAAATCCAATGAATGATCATTTACCTGTTGGATGTTTAAAATTAGGAACTTCATTTCAAGCTGAGGATGTGATCAACCCTAAAACAATAGTACCAAAAGATAAACCTGCAGTGGTTGTTATAGGAGCTATGGCGCATGGCAAGGTATAGTTCACAAACATAATACTAAACATTGAGAAAGTTGTTTTTATACGCCCACATTATACCCTGTCCATCTGTCCTCCCTCCCGTCCACAATGGACTAATAAACGTGTTAAGAGACTACAGTTTTCATTGGATTTGAATGAAATTTGCTGTGATCATAAATATTGGTGAAACCTTGGACAAGTTTTGACAATTTTTGATAAACGGTTTTGAGTTATTGCACTTGACTTAGTCAGAACGCATTGAATTTAGCTTGAGATCATGATATAGACTACAGTTTTTCGTCTGATTCGAATGAAATTTGGTGTGATCATGTATGTTAATGACATCTTAGATTTGGCCAAAATAATGTTGCAGTTTCAACCTGTGCTTAAACAGAAATATACTTTAAAGTGGGCGTAATTGCTTAGAAACGAACTGTTTTTTATTTAAAATTTAAAATTACAACCTCAAATTTGTTGAAGATATATGTTTTTGCAGTGATATTATAAATCCAATAATGATCTTTACCTTATAAATTAGGAACTTCACTTTAAGCTGAATTGATCAAATCCCTAAAAAAATAGTTATCCATAAAAGTTACCACACCTGCAGGCGATTGTTCTAAGCTATCGCATGGAAGGTATAGTTAAAAAGTAATACTAAACATTAGATAGGTTTTTATCGCCACATTATACCCCATCTGTTAATCTCCACAATTGACTATAAACGTTTTAGCGTTGATTTAAGAAATTTCTGTGATCATACAATACTGAAATGGACAATCTGTGACAATTTTTGATCACTTTTAGTTATTCACAAATTGAATTATTTCATATAATGACTACAGTTTTTACATTTGAATGTAAATTTGGGTGATCATGTATGTTACAAATGTCTTAATATTGAAACACAAATATAAGCTTGGACAGTTCAACTGTCTAACGAATATACTTTAAATGGGCGTATATTGCAGACAACCACTTGTTTTATTTATTCTCAACAATTAAGGATAAAAATTAAATTACAACATTTGAAACAAAAAGGATGAAAATGAGGTTTTGTTGTATCTTTTGCTTTGTCTGCAATTGAATGTGTATTAAATGTGGCCACCATTAACAGATCTAATCAAATCATTTCCATGAATTTGTGGGTTGATGCCTTAGCTTACAGCTGTTATTGATATTTCAGGTAGATGCCGATTATGTAGAAAAATCTGTTTCCATAAGTAATTACCCACTATCAGCAGCACTAACTTGTGCTAAGTTCTGTTCAGCATTTGAAGAGGAGTGGGGTGTAGTATAAAATGTAATAAAAAATGTAAATAAAACTTTTTGTTCTGTACACATCATTTATTAAATATGTACTACATATTTTCTGGACTCGGGATGAAATTCAGTCATTTGGTTGCATCACATTAAAGGGCAATATATTTCTAGATGCATATTGTGAGGCTATACTGAAGAAGATTCAATCTGTAGACATGAATATTATATGATTTCCACAGCATATCAATCAATCAACAGAGTCCTGATTTTCCTTAAGACAAAGTTGACGCCTGATTTCATATAAAATGACACTTGCAGCAGATGTAACATTTAGACTGTTTATAGCTGGTATCATGGGTATAGTCACAACTTGTCCATAATATTGAAACACAAACTTCTTAGCTTCTGGACTAATTCCACTGTACTCATTACCAATGATGAAAGCAACATCTGAGGTGATATTGAGTTTATCATATGTTGTTAAGGATAGAGGAGTTGATTTATAAACTTTATGTTCTGCTGCAGTAAACTTTTTGTTTAAATCATCATCATCGTCATCATCATTTTCTATCAAGTCCTGATAATATTCTATGCATTCAGTATCATACTTCTGAGTTATTTTTTCTGGAATCCGGTTGTCTGCTACAAGAACTTGACTATTATTTGGTAAATAGTTGGTTAACATGTTCCAATTTAGTTGAGTTACAATTGGAATATGAAAATGTGCTGACATTCCAGATCTTAAGACTTTTGGGTCCCATGGATCTGCACATCCTGTAAATAAAGAGTCCAAACTAGAATTGCTTACAATTATGAACGTATTTCGAGAGCCTTAAAATATTATATAGGCTAAAGTTGCAATGACCTACATCTAGACAATATATTGAATATCATTTGACCTAGTTTTCAAAGTCATAAAATAATTAGGTCACACCTTCCGTAACGGTTAATGATGGCGAAAATATGAAAATTATCAATTTTTGCTGTACTTAAGTACACTTATCTCTATGAATTTTTTAAGTAAGCCAAATTAAAAAATATCTACTCGTAGACAATATATTGAATATTATTTGACCTAATTTTCAAGGTCATAGATTAAGTGGGTCACACCTTCCGTACCCGTTAAAGTGACCTAATTTTGAAAAA
This sequence comes from Nipponacmea schrenckii, assembly GCA_030562195.1. NCBI lineage: Eukaryota > Metazoa > Mollusca > Gastropoda > Lottiidae > Nipponacmea > Nipponacmea schrenckii. Next base: position 11,770,098 of record CM060201.1, read on the forward strand.
ATCGAAATTTAAATAATTCGAAAGAAAATACGAAATTTGAAAATCGGTCTCCAAGAAAAGGTAGATAATGTTCCATTGTATCTATGTGCTAAATTTCATCAAAATCGGTCTATCAGTAGTGTCTGAATTTCGGATTTAAGAATTGTAACGAAAATTCAAAATGGCGGCCGATATGGCAGCTTGACCTAATTATTTAGGTCAAATCAATTACTATTGACAAGTTATTTATAAAACAGTTTTCACTTTTCACCTAGCAGTTATAGACCGGAAGTTACGTAATTACGTCATTTGAGGCTAAACCGGAAGTGGAATTTTTTTTTCACATTTTTTCAAAAATTATAAACATATCGCCTATCAACTGGTAAAGTTTCAAAATTTTACCATTTATATTAAAGGAGAAATCACGGTCTGAAATTTTTGCCGATGACCCTTGAATATTGAATTGCAAATCGTGGGTAAAATATTTAACCTAATTGCATAAAACCTATAATTGTTAGTTGACAAATACATTGAAGTTTTCAAATCTGAAAATCCGGTCAAAATCGAACTGAAAATAAACTTGCTAAAGCAAAAAAACCTGAACTTCCGGTTCTCACTTCCTGTCAGAGATAGAACTTCTGGTTTTGTTTTATTTGATAATAGAAATCATTCTAAGATCAACTGTAGATTTAGAATTTCTGCACCTTTTACCAGTTTGTCTGCAAACTCATCCAAGAATTACAAAAAAAAAAAAAAAAAAAAAAATAAAATAATCCGAACGATTACAATACGTTTTCGCCAAAGTCGAAATACGTAAATAGAAATGTTATATCTCCATTTCTGTAGCTAATGGGGCTCACTAATATAAACAACACCATGTAGTGAAATTTTCATTAGTATTAGCATTATCTGACAATTGCACAGCCTGTAACACACCAATCCAATCCAATCCAAATAGCAAAAGGCCTAAGCTCTTGAGACATAATTCATTCCAAATAATTCTTCATGACAAAATGGAGATAATTTTAATTATAAAAAAACTTTTGGAAAATGAGGGTACAATCAATTATGAGTACCTAATTATAGTAAATCCTATACAGTGAGTTTCAAAATAAAACTATGTTTTAAAAAATTATCTGATTTAAAAGGACAGTATGCAAATTTTTATTAGCACAAGAATTGCACAATATTTTATGAAATGCAAAGGTACTGTAAAATAAATAAATATAGATTTGAGCACTATTTACCTTTAACAGCTAGAATCCTTTCACAGCCAACAGCTGCAGCAGTTCGAATCAATGTTCCCATATTACCAGGGTCTCTAACCTGATCACATATTACAGTAATAGGTAATCTTGGATGTTGTACATAGACTTCTCCTTGTTCAGGTTTCTCAAATATAGCTAGAAAACAGAAAAATTACATATTTGTTGCTATATAGAGAATATAGCGACTAATAAAAAAAAAAATATGATGCAGTAGCATGCATTACAATTTCAAAACAGCTAGGTTAATACAATTCATAAGGATAGTGATCTTTAATTATTTCAAAAACTCCGGTGTGTCAGTATACAGATGTTAAAAATCTTGGAATACGACTAACGACTATTTGATGTGCAAGCTTTCTTTGCTGTAAATCAATGCTGATTCCTACCCATGTGTACCTTCCCACCCATTTAAGCGCAATTTTATAATACAACTATATTCATACCTAAAATTCCTGAAGGTGTCTGTGTATCAGACCAGATTTTAGCATCCTTATAAGGTATTTTATAAATATTTGCTTTTATACCAGATGGCAACATGTTTAGCATTTCCACCTCAGTTATGAAGAGTTCTTTCAATTTAGCTCCTGCTATAATAGCATCAACTATTAATCTCTTGCCCTCTAGGAGAATTATGCCTTTCTTATCTCTCTGATCTTTTGATTTACAAAACATAACTCTGCGGCTGAAAAGACAGAAGTAAATTTTATTGATATAGAAAATGACAATTGAAAATCCAATTTTGATTACAACCACTGTATCATCAATTTATTTGCCCTTCATACATTCTTATTTTTGGAAGGAAATATAATTCAACACCGATCCTTATAGCAGTCTGTCAAGTGTTGCTGCTGCATCATTTAACATTTTGACAATTCTTTATTGCCAAAGGCAGGGCCATTATTTGCCAAAATATTAAAAAAAGACACAGGTTAGCCAAACTAATTGATCCATTAACATCAATAACTTTCAAAATTTTCTCTACGCCAATCACCATTTTAAAAACATTAAAAGGTGGTAACTTGAAATCTATACTCTATACAACAGGTGATATGTTAAAGAGTGAAACCTAATTTAAATATGTTGGTAAGATGAAACATTCCACTTAAACTTTGAATAATGTCATACATATTTGACCATTTCAACATTTTTGGGGAGGCCATCTACATGATCAAACAGTTGTCCACAAATTCCAATTCATACAAATGACAATGTTTTGAACAAATGTTAGTTTGTCTAGACCAAGTCCTATTGTATGGAACATGATTAATGTTTGGTGAAGCTATCTATTTCAATAAATATTTTATAATACCTGAATAATTTGCTACCAGGTTCTAATTTTTCATATCTATATTCAGAGTTGTTGGATGATTTGTCTTCCAAATCTTCCCTATTTCTTCTTGGTCTTGAGGGTGTTGCATCATTATCAAACTTTCTCTGTTGGCGTTGCTGGGAATTAACTTTCTCCTGATTACTCATTACTTGATCATATTCGGAGATAATTTCACTCTCATATTTCGGCCTAGATCTGGCCACGTTTTTCATACTTCTTTGAATAGGATCCTTATAGTCATACTTTATGTATGGATTTTTTGATGGGTCCATTTGACCTTTTTTTTTGGCTTTGTAAAAGTGATCATTTTTAAGTTTATTCTGGTCGTCAACGTCTGAAGACCTTACACTTGTAGGAATTCTACTACGGCCTCCCGAATGGCATCTGTGTGGTTTAAATTGACTAAAATCTGATACAAGCTGAATGGAAAGTGAATTGCAACGAAACAAGTGTGTTTGTAAACACGTTCTCAAAGAGGCTGACATCTTTGATAATGACGTATGTTGTTGGTTAGTCACGTGATGATCACATGACTTTAAAGGGTTGAATGGAGAAAAAACAACTTACATATCTTGTAGTAATTTCTCTTTTCGAAAATGTCATCAAGAAGGGCTCTTCATTTTGTTTTCAAAATCGGTAACAGAACCGAGACTGCACAGTTTTACAGAAATGTTCTTGGAATGAAGGTAAAATTGATAAATTAATATTTAATTCATTATATTTAAAATTTACATTATTATTATTGCTTTAGTCTACATTTATTTGTCATTATTCTATTGACCTGATTCATTGAACTTGAGACAATTTCTATAACGTACAAATTTATCCTTTAAACAAGCTTTTCATTCAGATGCTTGCTTTATAATTGTTTGCCTAATCTCTCTTAATGAAATTTATAATATATTGATGTAAATTTCAGTTTTTGAGACATGAGGAATTTGAAGAGGGTTGTAAAGCAGCCTGCAATGGGTAAGGAAAAGCAGCTAGACATGTTGTCCTAATGCATTGAAATATCTTCTATGAAAATAAATTTTATGGCAAATTATTAGAGGAAAATATTCGTAACGTATGCCTAGAACAGAAATATATTGAAATAAATATATATGAATACAACAACAATTATTAGTACTATTTTCAAATTTTTAACTACCGTATCTGTATGACTTTTTATCTGGGAGCAAAACTGACTGTTGTCACTTGGTACAATTTATTGCATTCCTTGGCAGTTATGACAGACATTATCCTATAGCAATATATCTGCATATGAGAATTGTTATAACCCTTGGGGCCTTGGAGTCCACAGTCTAACTTTTAGATTGATATTTATATATGATTTTATCTTTAAAAAAAGTTCTTCAGGCAGCTTTTCATTAAAATTTGCTTATCAAATGTTGAAGTAGGCATATAGTAACTGGTATCAATAAGAGGGTGCTTTGATGTAAACTTCAATGACCTTGAACTACATTCATCCCATTAAGGCCAATATAGTATTGGTGTTGATGACTTCAGCTTGATCCCTTGATATAAGGTATATGGTCATGCTGTCACATGATAATGACAAATATTTATCATTGGGCTTAAAAATGATTATCAAAATGTTTGCTTTGATTTCATGATGATAACAAATTTACTTTAAGATTTGATACATAATAATGGATTAAGATTATATATCTAAATCATTTGTCCCAAAAGAGCTAGTTTCCTTTTAATTTCTATTAAATTTCCTAATGATGAAGAGAATCTTTGATAGATGTGTTTGATGAGTAAACAAATTATTATTGGGGAAAATAACTTTACCTAGTGAAAACTTTTGCTGATTTTTTCTATAGTTTGTTTGTGGGTGTACTAAAACCTTTCAAAATGTTGTATCATTTAAATACAATAAAGAAATATCAGTGTTAAACAACTTGAAAGTAATAGTTTTGGAAATACTATAGCCTACAAGGTAGTGATTCCTATAGCTAATCATGTCACAATAAGTGAGTAAACATAATTATATAAAAAGGTATAAGTAAACTCTTAAAGTTGTCAACTGGTTCTTATAACTTGGCCTGAAGAAGACAAGAGAATACTTGTCTAAATGTCTGCTTATATCTTATGAAAGTAATTGTTGTATCCATATAATTTTGTTATAAATATTGCAAATCCGGTTACCGGTTACTATATGCCATTCAAGATCATGTTTCTTCTATCTTACAAAAAATATGACCTTTGTTTTGGATTGAAACTCCAAACTTCCAATGACCTTCATTCAGTTATAATAAGTTAAGAAGCTTTTCTGAACCCATGTAGCCCAGAGTATTCTACTAGTTTTCTACAAAAAATGTTATTTCAGACCATATGATGGAAAATGGAGTAAGTCTATGGTTGGTTATGGACCAGAAGATAATCACTTTGTAGTAGAATTAACTTACAATTATGGTTTGGGGTTTTATAAAATTGGAAATGATTTTCATGTGAGTAAATATCAAAGTTGAAGTTTTAGGAGGTAAATGTTTGACATCTGACTTTGTATGACATTGTCCATTGCATTAGATACTGTCCTAGTCTGAAACTTGCTGACTATTCAAAGCCTCTGTTAGCTATTTGGACAGATATTGCTGGAGGAGAGTCAGAAAAACTGAACCACAAAAACTTGCTCTTTTGCGCATGCAGGGGTTTCAAACATATTTATCTCAAACCCACTAAACCTTGATATATTTGGAAAGATGGATGTTTTTGTAGTCCAGTCCTACCATCATTATCCCCTATCAAAGATTTTTTATTTGAACTTGCTTGACATTAAAACATACTTAGCTGTTGATAATGTTTATAAAGGAACAGCACAAAAAACTCCCGAGCTAGTAAAATTGTGAAATAAAAACTAGTGTTTCAAGAATTTATGGTAATAATTCCCTACCAGCTGAATACCCACCAATTTACATCTAATATAGTGTTATATTCCATTAGGGTATTACTATTAAATCTAACACAGTCCTAGAGAATATAAGAAAAACAAATACTACCAGTACTGTCAAAGATGATATTACTACTATTGAATCACCTGATGGTTATAGATTCCACATTTTACCTGGCAATGTCCCAAATGATGCAGGTAAGATGATACATTGAAGTTGAATTTCAGGAGTACCTTTTTTCTCCTTGAAACATAAACAATTTTCTCTTGATAATCAGATCTCAAAACTTAATTCACTGCCATATATAATAAGGTTTGGCTCAATTAAACTACTGTTCTAAAGTGAGTAGTGACAGAAGTCAAAATCTTAAATATCTTTGATTTAATGTTCAAGTATTAACAGTTGATTTATTTTTTTCCCAACCGGACATTTTTTAAACAATGTTTTCTTGATGACAAGACTATGTTATACTAAGTACTATTCAACTAGTATCAAACTGTAAACTGTATTTCAATGCCAGAAATGTTCAGTAATGTTCATCATAATTGAAACTGAAACTTTCTGAACTTTTTGTCATAATACTATTACTTAAAATAGCTAGTTATGACTTACATTTATTCAATTGATTTTAATTTAATTGGTAACATAACATTGCAGTGTATTTTGTTTGTTTATTTGTTAAAATTGATAAGAAATTATGGTTACAACTCATGAGGCACAAGACTGTCTTCTTGTAAATTTTCATACACTGGGAATCTGAAGTAGACCTACAAAGGATAAATAAAGAAAAGTTTTGACCAAACTAAGGACACCAAATCATAGAAATATTTGTCATATGCCAAAAGGCTGTGTTGATATCCAAATCATCCAAATTGTACAGTCATTGTTGTCAATGAATGTATGTTATCTATTGGCAAAGATAAAGAGCTTTATTTTGGACTGTCATGTAATGATTAATCAATTTTCCATTAATCTTCTAGACTATACGTGACATGTTTGATATCACGTTTTGAAAGATAAATCAGGTGATTTATTAAGTCATGTGGAGAGTTCATAAACAGTTTTTAAAGAAATATCAAAATCTACCTTGAGCACTATTTAATGGATAGTTCTCATGCACAATCTTGGGCAAAATTTTGCATCATTATAATGGCAAGGAAGGTAAAAAAGGTAAAAACTTTTGAAAGCCAGTAATGACTATTAAGATTTTGCAATAAATTTTCTTTTGAATCAAAAAAATATTTTGAAGACAAAACCTACATATATAGCCATTTTAGAACACCACTCAAACTTGACTAGCAAATTTAACCCAATCAATATTCCTGATTTATTCCTGATTAATAAAGTGAAATAGAAAATACAAATCTGTGTCGAAACATTTAATAGTGGAGTCTTTGCTTGTTAATCTAACTTTTTGTGTTAAGTAGCTATTCAAAATAGAAGTATCATCTTTTAACTTTAATAACATACATTTTTCTCAAATCTTTTAACATTTACTTGAAAAGATCAGAAGGAAAATATAGATGAAAGATATGTACATTTTTTTGTCTGACCTATTTTAAGATCACGTACTGTATCTCCTTGCTAAGATAACCTTTCATATTAAATTTTTTTGTAAAGATAACAAAGTACATTGAACATGCTATCAAAAGTGCATATTATTTCTTCTGTTCTGAATGTCAAATATTTTGCAACATTTAGACCTTCAGAGTTCTTAAATAACTATTTGAGTATTAAAACAATTTCTAAAGTTCAATTGAATTCACAATTTTCTTATTTATTTCAGATCCAGTTCAATCAGTACAGTTAGGTTGTTCTAACTTAGAGAAAACAATAGGTAATACAGTTGATATATCTGCATGTATCACTTCCTGAAATTAAATTTGTCAATGCTATTTAATAGACAATACATGACAATTTTTACATGAATAGCAGTCCGTTAGTACAGATTCTGATTGTCATTATGCAAAACCTTTTTATGCTGTTATCTGGTGATTCATCTACCCTCCTTTATTTCTATATGTCTTCATTAGTTCATTAGATGCAAAAGAGTATGATGTTAAACATTCATTAAATTTCATATATAACTAAGTGAAGATATAATACATATTCTAGATTATTGGAAAAGGTTATTAGGAATGCAGATATATTCTCAAACAGAAAAATCAGTTGTTTTGGGATATGCAGATGATCAGGTCAGTCCATGGGTTTAAACTTATATATTTTTCTCTAAGGCCGTACAAAGTAAATTGTCTGTTTTACAGGCCGCGCGTGCTCCGGTAAAATACCCTGCGCTCCAAAACTATTTATTGACATTTTGGAATAATTAATAAATAATGCGCGCGTGTCTCCAAAATTGTGTGTAAAATAGAGTTATTTCCTCGTTCCCGAAAATATTTTTTACCATAATTATCTCCCTTGACGTTTAACGAAAAACCGGAAGTGGCTTAGAATGCGTTTTTCATCACCGATAAAAAGATTTTCTTCTACAACTTTAGACTGAAATTGATTCTGATACAATTTAACGTTCGAAAATACAATTATTTGCGGAAGGAAGCACAATTATGAAAATTATTCACACTTTCGTGAGGACAATCCAAACATTAAATTAATCTTAATCTTGAAGATTTCGTTTCTGGATAATAATGGTGGAACAAATCAGGACCCATTACAATTACAAGTAAAAGAATGCACCGGGTTATTTTCTGCTCTTGATTTGAAAAAGTTAATATTTATGGAAAAATGGGAACGAATACAAGAAAATACAAATTTTACACGTTCGAATACGATCGATTTTCTCATTATTGGTATCACTCAACACATTCCGCTTTTCTCAAGTAAAAACCGGAAGTACTCCGTTAGTACGAGTTATCGAAAAATCAGCATTTGTAACATAGGCCTAGATAAAAATTATTAAAATAGAAGTTCGATCTAATCAGATTGATTTGTTCTTGTCATGTGATGTGATGTATGACAATTTGTTCCAAAATTTCCAATAATAACAATTATTACCATACAATGGCGTTTTAAAATATAGTTTACAGATGGATAGAAATGGATTAGTACTGTAGTAGAATAACATTGTCTTGACATAATATTATCAGCCCTGATGCACCCTAAGTGCATCAATGTCAGAGGTAGTAAATATTTTGGAATGATTACGTTTATGTAAAGTTGAAAGGTAAAAAAGTTCTGTTATTTCTATCAAATATTATCATTCAAATAAAAACATCTGATAGTTGCATCTGAATGGTGATTTAAATCTATTTTTTAAATTTGTGGAAATAAATAATAAATATCTTTGCTCGCTCCGATTTCTTTTGGTGCCAAATTAAAAAAAGCGCTTATAAATAATAAATTCGCCCTCTCGCCCCATTTTTTTAAAAAAAAGGCCTGTAAAACAGACAATTTACTTTGCACGGCCTAAAAGTCTGCATCTCTTGGATAAAAATCTCAAAATATCCTACTTGTAAGGGTAAAGAAACGAATAATTTGTGCTGATGGTATTAATTTCAAAATAATTTACTGGATCATTAAACAGCTAACCCTTTTCTAGGAATGATCTAGAAACTGCAGGAAATATAGAATGAAGGGGGTAATGTCATAGATCAAGGTACCTGAAAGGGTAATTAAAAGAAAAAGGTTGAGAAGCATACCATTCATTTAAATACAATTTATACTAAATAATGATAGAAGTTTAAATGTATTTACTTTTAGTGTAAATTGGAATTTTTGGATCTTGGTGTACCTATAGATCATGCTTCAGCATTTGGTAGAGTTGCATTCAGTTGTCCAAGAGTTCAGGTAATGCATTGAATTTTATAAGTTAAACAAAATTCCCGACAACAAAACATGAGTAAAGTAAATGAATACTTAAATTATTGTGGTCAAAGATAAATCTAAATTTTACACATTACAAACAAGAAATATATTTCTTAGAGACAATGGAATGGAATAGCACACTTAGCTACCTGCCATAATTTTACACTTTCACTTGAGTCTGTCACATAGAAATATAATTCATTTACGCTTAAGATATGTTCCCCACAATTTAAATCTTATCACAATGACTTAAAATTCCAAACTATTTATACACCTGAATTCACTCAGCACTTGGGCCAGAAAAGTTAATGGAAACATTGATTTAAGACAGGGAACCAACCACCACAAACAGGAATCACTTGCAATAACGCCATCAGGGGACAACCACTCTTAAGTCATAATCATATATATATATATACTAATATGATTGGATTTCATGAAAAAGGTATGGATTTCATGAAAAAAGTATTGAAAAGGTGACTAATAGACTTTGTATGTGTATAAATACTTTTAACTTCTAAGTGGTACATTACAATGGTTTCTCAAGCACCTTTGCTTCCTGGAATTGGAGTCAACTGGAAATGTAATAGCTCCCCCAAGCAGATTGCCATTTTACTTACTAAAAGTAGATAACTGCTTTGCATATTGCTGCAGTGTTGCCTTATATAACTTTCCACTATGTCTTTTTTTGCTTAGTTTAAATGGAATGAAAAGAAAACTTGAAGATTGATAATAATTTGAGTCTGACCTCTGATTATTCTTGTTCAAATTTATCTAACCACATCTGTATATGACCTATTTTCTCCACAAAAGTATAGAAAGTTCAATTCAAGGACAAACTTAATAAGACATATCCTCCACTCACTGTATTCAAAATCAGCCTTTTTATCAAAAATAAGGTTATTATTCACAAAATGTCATACAACTCTGTACCATACCATTCTGTTGAAACTGAACGACTATTAAAGAATTATTAAGACAAATGTGAACCAATGTGAATTTTTATATGCCCACATGAATATGCTACTATTTTCAATGGATACTGATATACGGTTTTTGAGTTATTTACCCTGGCTCTGTTTTTATACGCCCACATGAAAATGCGCATTCATCTTGATAATATCTCGGACAAGTTTGAAAATGGCACTATTCCATATGTCGGTTTATGAGTTATTGCACTTGATTGAATGAAAAAACGCTCAAATTTACTTGTGTACGCAATAGAAGCTGTAGTTTTTATCCAATTTGAATGAAACTTGGTATGTGTATTCATCTTGATAATACCCCGGACAAGTTCGAAAATGGCACAATTCCAGATGTCGGTTTATGAGTTATGGCCCTTGATTAAATGAAAAAACATTAAAATTTACTTGTATAAGCAATAGAAGCTGTAGTTTTTATCCAATTTGAATGAAACTTGGTATGTGTATTCATCTTGATAATATCTCGGGCGAGTTCGAAAATGGCACGATTCCCGATGTCGGTTTATGAGTTATGGCCCTTGATTAGATGGAAATACGTTAAAATTTACTTGTGTACGCAATAGAAGCTGTAGTTTTTATCCGATTTAAATGAAACTTGATATGTGTATTCATCTTAATAACATCTCGGACAAGTTAAAAAATGGTGCGATTCTAGATGTCAGTTTATGAGTTATTGCCCTTGATTAAATGAAAAAACATGGAATATTCTGTTTGCTGAAGTGGGCGTATGTTACCTTGCCTGGCAAGCTATCTTTGTTGTGAGTGCCATAAAACCTACAATTTCCAATGGATTTTGATGAACTGTGTGTGAGCATTGGAATTGATAAGACACCAGTCAAGTTTGAATTTGGCGATTTTTGGAAAAAGTGTTTGAGAGTAATTGCCCTTGACTTTTAAAAATTTTATTGTGGGGGGGATAGAAGCTACAATATTCAATGGATTTTGATGTAAGCATTGGAATTGATAAGACCGCAGACAAGTTTGAATTTGATTATTTTTTGTTGAACAGTTTTATGAGTTATTGATCCAAAACTTATTGTGAGTGCTTTAGAAGTTACAGTTTTCTATGGATTCTTAAGAAACTTGGTGTGAGCATTGGAATTGACAAGACGGCTATCAAGTTCGATTTTGACACATTAGGTGAAGGGTTTGTTTGCATATTTGGATGCAATAAATCAAACGAAAGAAAATTTAACAATGCTGATGTGTGTGCTTATGTTACCTTATCTGACAAGCTATCTTTAGTTAATAGTGATGCCATCTTGTATATTTGTTTCAATAAATTAATACATTCCATTAATAGCATTTTCCTGTATATTTTCAGTTACCGTGTATAGAACAAACTATTAAAGATGCCAATGAGAAGATTTTAACTCCTTTAGTTAGCTTAGATACACCTGGTAAAGCTACAGTTGAAGTTGTTATATTAGCTGATCCAGTGAGTACCTTAATTATATGCTGATATCCTGTACAATTGAAAAATATTTAACTTTCCCTATTGGATTATATAAAATATAAATCCCAAAATGAAATGAATTCATGGATTAGGTCCTGTTGTGTAATTTTCAAAATAAAGTGTTCCTAAATTCACTGTTTTTATCTCCTATTTTTCTTATTGTAGGATGGTCATGAGATTTGTTTTGTTGGTAATGAAGCTTTTAGAGAATTATCCCAGGTTGATTCCAAAGCAGATGCATTATTAGATGAGGTAAGCTCTAATAAACATTTTCACTCATATTGTTTGAAAGGTTTCTAAAAATTCAAATAGTAATTTAGAATCATATTTCTCACATTTCAACCCCTGTCTCAAATGAAATTTTTGTAACTGATATAATATAAATTATATTATATCCTCATAAGGAATATTTGTATATTGTAAAACAGAAGATGTCAAATTTATTTTGTATAGTATGTGCACCAGTAATATTACATGGCAAAACTACAGTTTGGATATTATTTGTATTTCAGGCTGTGCAAGCAGATAAAAGTGATGAATGGTTTGCTAGACACAACAAATCTAAAGCTTCTGCTTAAAAATTGTTATGTTGTTATTTGGGTTTTATATCATTTTTGATATTAAAGATATTATTTTTCATGTCATCTTCCATGACAATATTAGGACATTGATATTAAGATTTCTTTTATTAGGGTAGGCCTTAATCTTAAAACAAGCATTCATTTCATAAAGTTTATGTCATTATTACTTATGATAAACATCTGTTTTCATTTATATGACATTGTGTGTTATAAGTGTTTTATTATATCACCATTTTTTATTTGCTATTGCTTTCTTAATTATTATAAATTTATAAATATACCCAAATGATTTCGTGTAAAAGTTGTCTTCGAATGTTTTGAATATATGATTATTAATGTTTAAAAAATAAATATTTCATTTTTATATTTTGATTGATGATTCTTTGGCTTCTATTAAACTCAAAGTCTAGTGTAGGCCTATCTCTTCTTTTTCAAGAAAATTAGATACAATGTATAGATCATTACCAAGAGATTTGTATAATGACCAGCATAAACCAAAACTTTCCATTTTTTTGTTTTCTCTTGACAAATTCCTTGAACTAATCACATAGTCAGTAAGCTTACTCTTCATTCTAAAAAATCACAATCCTAAGAGATCACTTGCAAGTTATTTAAAATTGATCATTGTCATCTGTCAGCTGTTGGGAAGGCTATTACCATTTCTATCTCCCAGAATATGAGCAAATACTTCCCTGAATTGAATCGACTATAGCCAGGGTCATCATATTGATCGTATCCCTAAAAAGGTATTTGACTTTTCATTATGATAAATATAATGAGGAAGTATGACGAAGGAGAGTGGTTTGGACGCTATAAGCCAGTGTTTGTGCAAGGTGTTATATAATTTAACAACTGATTTAATGCCACTTAAAGGGATAGGCCCTACTGTGTCTTAGCACGAACATAAAATATAAGTTCTCAAAAATGGTCAATGTGAGTATACATGTATATTCATCAGTGAACTTACCTAGTATCGTAAATATCAGAGTCCCTTAAAATCAGGAAAACTCATAAAACTAAGTCATTGTTGAAAAATGCTTAATCAATTTATTAAGAATTTTTCAATAATCAAACGCATCTTTATGGATAATTACATAGTTTTTTTTAAATTATGTTTATTTTTTTTAATGTTAATTATGGTAGCAGTTATATTTCCTGATGAATAGAGCTCTTATTGGCCAAATTTAAATTTTTCAAATGCTATATCCATTCTGATACTTATTATCCCTTTATATTATATGCTGAATGGGAGACAACTCTTTTTAAAATGTGCACCTGTTTTAAGAGTTATCCTCCAATAATGCTTTCACACAACAGATGGCGCTGATCCAATAATGGCTGAATAAATCACAACTTATACGATTATTTCTGCTTATTTTAAAGTAAGTGAGTTCGTTATTGAGTATGAACTAAATCAATCTGCTATTTTATAGAAAAATGTTACCCAATTTATTCTTAGTCTTTGGTATCTTTGTAAATTAATCAGTGACAAAGAAATTCAGTAACCATCTCCCGATACTTTCTTGTCTTGTCAGTTCTATGATTAGTGTCTGTTATTATTATAATAAAGAAATTTTATCCTTGATTTTATATTTGGCCATTCTTGTTGGAAAAGATATAACTTTAGTCTTAATCTTATAGGCATAAAACTAATATGAATAAGGCATGGCCTTGAATGAGAGCGCAGACTAGGGCTATTGATAATAATTTTTTTTTCTTACTACCAGTGGTGCAAAGTTCTTCTGATGCATATTCATGTATACATGTTACCATAAGAGAGAGCTTCGCTCTCGACGGCTTTGCTCTCGACGGCTTTGCCGTCTCATATTAAAACATATGCTGTATGATTTTCGTAAAAAGCATTTAGATCTTGATCTTGATAAATTGGTTTTATTTAACCAGCTCAACAAGTGCCCTCCTCAACATGCAGGAATTTCGCCTGGACTCTAGAGATATCTAAGGCTAAGGTTTGTTAATAAAATAGATAGGTAAACATAATATGATAACAACTAATCAATTAACATTGAAACCACACCAATAAAAGTGTGATTGATCATTCAATTAACATAAATTATTGGTACGGTTATTACTGACATCATGTAATAATAAACCTTCAGAAAGACCGCTAACTAAATTCTGCTGATTAATCACCACCAATGACCTCCATTTTAGTTCAAAGTCATTGAGGTTCCATCAAATGGCTTTGCTTAAATTCGGGAAATATGAAACTTGACCAATCTTGTACAGTAATAACTATTATCAAGTTAAAATTTTTGATGCAATATTATGCTTTAGCGTCTTGCTTAACATGCCTGTATTGATTTGTCTCAAAATCTAAAACATTAAATTATTGGTAATTACATCTTACACAGAAGAATAATAAGGCTATTGTCCACAATCGCTCATAAACACTCTAAACGGCACAATTCTTGACCGATTTCGACGTAACTTCGTGTGAGTGTTTATAATTACCCAAGGATGAACCCTATTGAAAATCAGCGAAATTGAAAAATATTAAGTATGAGTAATTGACCTTGTTCTTGAAATGCTCATTAACACTACACAATGTGCAGTTCTTGATGGATTATGATGAAACTTGGTGTGAGAGTGCGTTATAACTCAAGGATGATCCCTATTGAAAATCAGTGAAATCGAAAAATAGGCCTATTAAATATCTACTCTTGTTTTTGAAAACACGTTCAATTTTAGCTCATAAACACTCTGCAAGGGACAATTCTCCACTTATTTTGACACTGATATTATGTTTTATCACCCAAGAAAGAAACCCTATTGAAAAAAATCAAAAAAATCAAAATATATTTGATGATTTTATGCCAAAAGAAAAACAAACTTAACATTTATTGGAGTTTTATATTTTGTTTTGTAGTAAATCAAGATGTATAATGGAATTGGTCTACAGACTGCCAGAGGAAGTGGTACCAATGGGTTTGTAACTAGAAATCTCTCCTTTATAAAGAAACATAAAGATAGAATAGATTACAAGTCAGAAGAAGAAGTTAAAAAATTAGAACAATCCTTGGTAAAACAACCCAACCAAGATATATTACAACATGAAAGAAAGAGAAAAGTAGAATTGAAATGTTGTGAAATGCAAGAATTGATGGAGGAACAAGGGTAAGTTATGATTTTTATACGCCCACATGAAATGTGGAGCACACTTGTCCCTGTGTTGGTCTGTTTTCATTTACAATTGCTTGTTGGCACAAGGCACAAATCTTGATGGATTTTGTGTGAATGTTTTTAACAACCTGGATGAACCCTATTGAAAATCAGCGAAATCAAGAAATATTCAGTATGAGTAATTGCCCTTGGTGTTGAAATGCTAGTAAACACTCCTGAATGTGCAATTCTTGACAAATTTTGAAGAAACTTGGTGTGAAAGTTTCAAGGCGTGAAATAACACCAGAAATTGGGCCGTACAAGGTGTCCATCACAAATGAATTTGCATCAGACATTCAAATTTTGTGCCAGACAAATAAAAGTACCCATGAAGATATTTGTAATTGAAAAGTTGCTATTAGAAATCTGCAGTTAAGATTGGGCATATATTGTAATCGCCCTGCTGGTCCGTCCGTCCTTTCACATTAACCTTGTGCTCACTCCACAGGCTACAATTCTTCAAGGATTCTTTTGATTTTTATTTTGTGGGTCAGTGTCATTATGAAGATAATCCCTATCGATTTTTGTGATGATCGTATAATTTTTCACTGAAATATCGTGTCTGACTTAGCCTTTTTCACTCCATTACCTATAGGGTGCAACTCGTGCTCACTCTACAACAATTCTTTATGGATTCTTTTGATTTTTATTTTGTGGGTCAGTGTCATTATGAAGATGATCCCTATTTTTTTCTGTGATGATCAGATAAATTTTTAACTTAAGGGGGTTGACAACCTTATCGCTCGAGGTGTATTTCAATCAAGAAACGTATTAAGTTTATATCCATTCTATTTGGCATTAAAAGAAACTCATCTAGTAAAAATTTTAGCTCAATCGCTTCAGTAGTTCGTCTGATATCCGTCCGTGAAGATAATCTATTTATAGAACAAAACGGGGTATTCCTCTATGTAGACGTACAAATTACGTTGTCAGTTGACATTTGTGATTAAAACGTCATCGGCTAAATAAACATTCTCTACGTTTGCCGGTCAGTTATTGTTAATATCGGCACTTGAAGTAAGAGTTTGTGTATCGGTGGAATCCAGAAGTCACGTGATGTCCCATAAATCATTATGTCACATGTAAACAGAGAAAATTTTATGATTGGTGGGTGGAAGGGTTTTGACATGTGCTAATCCATTGTTTAAGCACTCCAATTATGTGGATATCGGTGCATATCGATGCCTAAAAGGTGCTTAAAGATATCTACAGCATGAAAGACAATCTTTTAACAACATGATTGTTAATTACATAAGGTTTACATGTGTTTGCAAAATGTTCATAAAAAATGCCATTTTTCCAAAAGCATATTTCGCTTACAATTTATCCGATTTTTACAAACTTTTGCTTCAGCTAAAGCTTACGATGTCCTCTATAACTTTACGTTGGCTTTTTTATATAAAATGAATAGTTTTTTAAAAATTCAATTTTTGTAAATGCACTCGCAAAATTTTGATTTCTATCAATATCTTCAAAACAAAACAAAATTTTCCAAAAAGCCAACGTAATTTTGTAGAGATGTGCAAAATTTCAACCTTCTATATTAAATAGCCTAGTAGATATGCTAATTTTAAGGGAATAATTGACGTTTTTTTCGTTCATCTTTCGTACCCTATTTCTACTCTACAACAATTCTTTATGGATTCTTTTGATTTTTATTTTGTGGGTCAGTGTCATTATGAAGATGATCCCTATTTTTTTCCGTGATGATCAGATAAATTTTTAACTTAAAGGGATAATAGGCGTTACAACGAACATAAAATTTTAAGTTCACTCAAATTTGGACAATAACAGTATATATCCATCAGTGGACTTACCTATACATCAAAATACCTCTAAAATCCGATAAATCCCACAAATAAAGTAGTTAATCATAAAACGCTTGAGCATCCATCAAGCGATTTTCAAATCGTGTAAATATAAAGGGAAGTAACTCTAACATGTGGGTTTTCACGCGTCCTTGACCCCTACTGTTGAATTCCACAATGATGTTTTAGCGTTGATTTACCAGACGCTTTTATTCTCAAACTGAATGGAATCGTCGCTGGCTCACTTTTTTTTAAAATTCCGAATATATTTTTATTGTGGCTTTTTAAAATTTGGTAAAGTGTGGGATGCATACTTATTTAACTAATAGTCAATATGAAACACAAATATAAGCCGTAGGACGAGTGTAATCTAACGCCTATTATCCCTTTAAGGGGGTTGACAACCTTATCGCTCGAGGTGTATTTCAATCAAGAAACGTATTAAGTTTATATCCATTCTATTTGGCATTAAAAGAAACTCATCTAGTAAAAATTTTAGCTCAATCGCTTCAGTAGTTCGTCTGATATCCGTCCGTGAAGATAATCTATTTATAGAACAAAACGGGGTATTCCTCTATGTAGACGTACAAATTACGTTGTCAGTTGACATTTGTGATTAAAACGTCATCGGCTAAATAAACATTCTCTACGTTTGCCGGTCAGTTATTGTTAGAAGTAAGAGTTTGTGTATCGGTGGAATCCAGAAGTCACGTGATGTCCCATAAATCATTATGTCACATGTAAACAGAGAAAATTTTATGATTGGTGGGTGGAAGGGTTTTGACATGTGCTAATCCATTGTTTAAGCACTCCAATTATGTGGATATCGGTGCATATCGATGCCTAAAAGGTGCTTAAAGATATCTACAGCATGAAAGACAATCTTTTAACAACATGATTGTTAATTACATAAGGTTTACATGTGTTTGCAAAATGTTCATAAAAAATGCCATTTTTCCAAAAGCATATTTCGCTTACAATTTATCAGATTTTTACAAACTTTTGCTTCAGCTAAAGCTTACGATGTCCTCTATAACTTTACATTGGCTTTTTTATATAAAATGAATAGTTTTTTAAAAATTCAATTTTTGTAAATGCACTCGCAAAATTTTGATTTCTATCAATATCTTCAAAACAAAACAAAATTTTCCAAAAAGCCAACGTAATTTTGTAGAGATGTGCAAAATTTCAACCTTCTATATTAAATAGCCTAGTAGATATGCTAATTTTAAGGGAATAATTGACGTTTTTTTCGTTCATCTTTCGTACCCTATTTCTTAAAGTTGAAATGTCATAAAGAAATAAATTTTATATTTTTGGATAGCTGAAAGTCCCCTCTTTCCATTGATATTTAAATATTTCAGATAGGTGGAAAAGAATTGGTTGAAATCGTCTATTTTTTGTACATAGGTTTAGGGTTCTCAACCCCCTTAAGATTTTCTTTAAAAATAGACATGTGAATGGACAACAAACAATGATTCGTACTTGCAATCAAAGCTGTTGGTGGGCGAATGTCATCTTGTTTTGCAATTCTATCTTTATTCAAATTCAATGACTGCCAGTGGGCATATATATCCTGCCTGGCAAGCTATCTTTGAAAATGCGTGCAATTTTTATCTCGCAAATACTTTATAAAGTACAGTTCTTGACCGTTTTTGATCAAACTTTCTGAAATTGTTACATATCACGCAAGGATGAATTCTATTGAAAATCAAAAATATTGAAATATATTTAATGTGAATTATGCTTGTTGAGCTGTCTTTGTACTTATAAATATCCTATTTGATTATGAATGGGACTAGTATTGAGTAGATTTTGATTAAACTTTATTATATTATTTGATATTGATGAAATACCTGATCTGATATTGTTCTGTGAGCTTTTTCTGTATTAAATTCCTAAAACTGCCAGAAGTTGCCAAATACTAAAATGATTTACAAATACCATGGTATCAATGGTATGTTATTATCAAATGATTTTTTGATCAATATCTTAACCATTCATTCCTTCAAGAGTAGTCAGTCTATGTATGGGCTAAATTAGAGGGAGATCATTCATGAATGAATGTATTTCTCACCATATGGGTGGTTTTCTATAGCAATAAACAAACCTCCATATTTTTTGTAAAATTTTACCAATATGACTTTTATGTTATACAATTTAGTGCTGGGTTTTGCCTTTAAGGCGATATGGGCCAATAGATAAAAACTTTTATCCGATTTATATATTGTCAGCCATTTTTTCTATCTATAACTAAGATGTTCAGTTGTTTTGGATATTTTTTGAAGAATCAAAATTCTGAACTATATTGGAGGTTTTTCATGATACTAATTACAATACGATTGACTGCCACCCAGACAGTGGCATTTAGGTTATGAAGACCATGTTGAACTTGTCAATGATGAACATTGCAAACTTCTACTTAATAGTGATGATATTTTAGCAAGGATTGATAGAGAAAAAATAACTCTAAGCTTTGATTGTCTGGCCAAGATTTAGATTGGAACTGGATTTCAGTCTATGAATATACGTCAAATTTTACTTTGTTGATTTTGATCACAAGCTCATATTTATAGAAAGTTATGGATCTTGCAAGCTCTTTTTGATATAAGAACTAAAATCCAGACAAATTTTGTCGCATCTGTGCATAGAAGTGAGACTCAATAATCAATGTGTTTTTTAATTTATTTATTGAGTCTAAACATGACTAATTATGGATACACCTGGTAAGATCAAATATCCATCGAATTCCAATGTTTGAGACCATGGTAAAATTAACCTATAAATTTTTTAGAAATATTGTTTTAAGCAGGATTAGTGTGAAATTTAATGTTTTTACCATATAGGCAATAGAAATTTTTTTGCCTCAAGATTCTGTGAATCTGATATGTTTTGAAATGATTAATGAATTTTTCTTCAACAAGATTTTGCAACTAAAACAGATTGTTCTTATTTCATTAAATCTTATTGACAAAAAGTTAAAATTAATGGATAAATCTTGAATAACATAGTGTATTGTTGTGTCAGACCAGACAGTGCTACTTGAGTAAGTTAGTACTGTTACAGAATTTAATTTTCAACAACAGATCCCCCAACGCTGTAACAATTAGGTTAGAGAAAAATTTTCAAGTTAATGAAAATGTATGGATTTGTTTTATTGTATTTACGTTAATGGAAGAAAGACAGAGGTTGTAGGTTAATGTTATTAGCTAGGTCTGTAGGTTGTGTATAGAGATGCTGATCTGATACTAATTGTAAAATATAAAGTTTAGATCATCAGCTACACAGTGGTCAATATTCTATTATTCTTCAACCATTTCCCTCTTCTATTACCTTTAAACAAGGATATATTAGCTTGGTAGACAATTGTTGTAATGTAATTAAGTCAATTTATCCCATACTAGTTGTTAAATCCAGGACTACAGAAATTGATTTGATGGGAACCTATGTGATTCAGTTACTTGCTTTATGATGTTCTTGAACAAGCTCCATCTTACCATATTTATTTTTTATCTGAAAAGTGTTTGAAAAATTTAATAGACTATTTGTCAATGAAAGATCACTTTTACTAAACTTTGATATTATGTAATGTGGTTATTTAAAGCATAAATTTCTTAGGGAAGAATCATATACAGTATTCCTGATCTACGGTGTAAACCAGTTTTTTTGAAATGAATAAAAGGGAAATAAATAGCTCTAAAAAGGTTTTTATATCCATAATAATTGTTCTTATTTATTCATTCTTATCAAGCTTTCAATTGTAAAAAACAATAGATATATGAAGAAAGAATAAGTCTGGTTATTTAATTAAGGTAAAACTCAATTTTATGTCTGACATTGATACAGACTGTTGGACAAGAAAAAATAAATTCTATTATCAAGATTAATATTTTTATGATTAGATTTACACCTTACAAAAATAAAATTAATTTAAAATGTTTCAATTGTGTTCCATAAATTTGATTAGTTAAATTAATTACTGTACATCATTTTGTTCAGTCATGTTGTTGAATGAAAACTTAAAAGGAAAAATACCTTTTACCCTTTGAATTACATGTACCAAAAATATGAATACACGTTAAACACCTACATGTAAGTAATTTTATTTTGGGAAAGATTAAGGTATTGTTCTCAAATTAAAAATAAAGATTTATATCTTTATATTTCTGAAATAGAGAAAGAAATCTGTAAGGGTTCATTGATTGAGCAGAAGTTTGTGTAAGATAATTTCTTTTGAGCAGTAGGTCTGTGATTTAGGCAATTTGGTAATTATACATTATGTTTCTATTGTCATTTGATTAAAAAAATATTTTTTTACTCTTTTTCAAAAGGCAAGCTGTTCAAATTACAAGTTGAAGATATTAAAAATCACTGATGTTGAACGAATCTTTTCTTGAAATATGATTATTCATTATGATTACTAATAGAATACTTTATACTTAAACTAGTAAACCTTGCATCTGTTTCACAAAGTATACCCAGGAGCAACATATCCCAGTTAGTCTCCATTTGGATGTGGGATTTCAAAATGTGCACTGCCTTTGTTTTCTATTGCCAGAATATGTAAGTTGTTACTATTACTGTTTCTTTGATTTGTCTTAGTTCACTATGAAAGAATCTAATTCTTTGATATCAATTATATCAATTTGATATTTGTATTGGATTGCACAATGGACCTTTAAGGTGTGCAAGGAATGATGAGTTCTATGGATAATTTTTACTGAAATGAGATAGTAAGATGTAAGACTTCTATTAAATTCACACCTTTGACTCTAGAGTTATTGCTGGTTTGTTACATTTTACACCATAAAATAATGTTATTTGAAAAAGATATCATGTGCTTAATATACAACTGATGTTTGACTTCACTTGGATCATGGAATATGAAAATTATTCATAATTTTGTGTAGTAATTGATAAGCCATCCCTATCTATTCCATTGATAACCAAATACCACCATTGATATGTATCAGTCAGAAGGCAACAATCCAGCATTAGTAGATATATTTATGTATAATTTATTTATGATATAATATAACAGCAATGGATGTGTTCATGCTTAAAGATCTTATAAGTTCCATGAACACAAGTTCCCCAGAAACATTTGGTCACATTGATTGTTGGGGACAATATTTCCTACCTCTTAGGGTGATGTATATTGGAGGTTTTGACATGTATGATCTAAAAATCCTTTAAAAGTTGCTAGTGAAGAGGTCAGTATTTTATCAGTAAGCTTACTATATTGAAAAGTTTCTCAGAAGTTTTCTTTTCGTATTTGATATGATTGTCATTAACACAGTATCAAGATGATATTTTGGTTTTATCATGAGAATCATGAGATGGGATTATTAGAAAGCATTTAGTACTAAGTTTTCACTGAAGTAACTGTTGTTTTATTATAAAGATAACAATTGACATATGACTACACTGATATTCCCAATTGTCTGACTGATTATGGCTCAGCATGAAATAGGTTTGAAATGGCAGCTTGTCAGATAAAGGAATCATTAGAACTATTAATTGATATTTAATGATGTCTATGTTGAGTAGTTATTAGGCAAATTGTGAACAGCATTATCTTGGTTAAGTCCATTGTATTTAGTGTTAGCATGACTTGGGGGTTACACAATTTCAAAAGCTCATTATACATTATCGAATGATCATTATCAAGACTTGCCTTCCAGGACGACTCTTGGTGACAAATTGAAAAAATGCAGCGCTAAGTTCATATTATATTTGAAACTCTATACTGCTTGGTTTTACTGATGAAAGTTTTTTATTTTTATCTAATTAGAGCTCTAGGCTCATTCTTGATCAAACCCAACAATGTAATAAACCCAAGCAGCATTGAGTTGATGACAGTTAGCAGAACTGTTGGTTATAATCGTAATAGCTATAAGTCCTAAAATCCAAAACAGGATTGAGAGGTTACGGAGATATGACTTATTTGACTACACAATGGGCCATATAAAAAAAACAAAAGACTTGAAACAATCCTAAAATAGGATCAGGATAGTTCAGGATAATTAATTGTCAAAACTGGATGTAACATTTGACTGAAATATTAAAAAGATCACCAATGCTCAAAATTGCAAAATAATTCAAATTAGAATTTGAAATTGCATTCCGTTACCATATGTTTTAGGTCATTAGAAATAAAGGGTATGATGTGGTGATTTTACATTTGAAATAAACATACTTGCCTCCTAGAAATTTCCTGTAAAATGAGTGCTTGAAATAGTACTCTGTAAAATCTTATAGATGATTTCTTTCACTTTTACATTTTAGTCTTGATAAGGTAGTATTTTGGTGTTGATATTTGCTATCATGCAAAGAAAATATTCAAAATATGATATATTAGTAACAATCTGTAATAGTAGCAACTTGAAGACTACCATGAATTGTCATCTAAGATAAGAAAATAAATATTGATAAGTTGACTGGTAATAGGAGTGTAAATAGTCTAATTAAATCCTCAATATAGCAGAATGTTAGGTCACAAGGGAAATTACCATATTGAACGTTTCATCATCATAGAATTCCAGGCAAAACATTATTTTATACTTTATATATGCCCAGATTGGAATGAAATTTGCTGTGATCATTTATATTGATGAGATTTTGGACAATTTCGATATCAAAATTTTTTAGTTTTTGCTATTGACTTAGTTAAAACTCTTCAAAATTGGCTTGTGAACGCTATAGAGACTACAGTTTTTGTCCGATTCGAATGAAATTTGGTGTAATCATTAATATTGATGAGTTCTTGGACAAGTTCAATATTGGTGATGAAGTTTTTTTAATAATTGCAAAACCAGCTTGTGAGACTACAGTTTTCATCTAAATTAAATAAAATTTGATGTGATTATTTTTATTGATCAAATCAAGAATATGTTCGAAATTGAATTTTTTTTACATGAAATGTTGAG
Organism: Nipponacmea schrenckii; assembly: GCA_030562195.1. NCBI lineage: Eukaryota > Metazoa > Mollusca > Gastropoda > Lottiidae > Nipponacmea > Nipponacmea schrenckii. The sequence continues at coordinate 11,794,331 of CM060201.1, forward strand.
CGTACATTGTCATCACCCATGTCCTTCCGTCTGTCTGCCTTACGTTCATTCGTCCGTTATTGCCCTTGGTTTTAAAAACATGTTGAATTTTCTAGAGGACACAATTCTTGCCCAATTTTGAAGAAACTTACTGAAATTGTTTAATATCATTCAAGGATGAGCCCTTTCGAAATATATATTTAATATGAATTATTGCCCATGTTCTTGAAAACACATTCCATTTTTGGCTTGTTAACACTCTGTACCATTCTTAATGGATTTTGATGAAACTTGGCTTGAGTATTTGTAATCACCCAAGGATGCACCCTATTGAAAATCAACTAAATCAAGAAATAGTTCATCTCAGTTATTGCCCTTGTTTTTGAAAACATGTCAAAATTTTAGCTCGTAAACTCTCTAGAAGACACAATTCTTTACAGATTTTGACAAAACTTGCTGAAATTGTTAATTATCAAATTGTTAAAATCAATGATGAACCCCTATAGAAAATAAGAAATATTGAAAAATATTCAATATGAATTATTGCCCTGGCTCTTTAATTTTGATTTTCTTTTCGTAAACACTCTACAAGGCACAATTCTTTTCCGATTTTGATGAAACTTGTTGAAATTGTTTAACACCCAAATATAAACTCTATTGAGAATCAAAAATTTTAACAAAAAAATATCGGTTAAATTAATCTTAAAAAGCAAAGGTTTAAAAATTATCATCTTAATTGGAGGATTTATTTATCAGACAATAATGATGTTGTAGAATTGGTAGAATTTGGTCTCCCGTCGGTAAAATCAGTAAATTACAAATGTATGATTGAGATCATCATACTTATATTTTGTTTGCAGATATTCTAAAGATGAAATTGAAGGAAAAGTATCAGTATTTAGAAAAATGTTAATGGAAAAAGAAGGTGTTACAGATTCAGCTATAGAAAAAGATGAATTTGGTAGACCAATGTAAGTATCATACGAAGCATTTCATTTAAAAAATTTAATTTATCACAATTTCGATTATATCCAGGCAGTGAATTTGCTAACCTTTGTCAAAAAAAAATCCATTTGAAGTATTATTTCAGTTTTATTCAAACAGACAGCATCAGAAATGACTTTGATCAGTTTTAATTAAAAGATTAAAATGTTCAATATTTGCCTAGAGTCTTGATTTGGAAACATAACGAAATAAAGAAAGTACAAAGGTAGCATTTGAAGTAGTGATATTATGTTACAACAATACCTTGTCAATATCTGATACTCTAACACTCTTCATATTGGCAAACATTCATTAACTTAACCAAACAAAAACCACGGATAAACCTCTTATTAAAGTATCTTATTTTTATCAACATGATGGACTATTTAATCAATTATTTCATATTGATAATTACTTATATATTTTATTTTCATAAACAATATATTTCAGTATTATACAAAATGAATTTTGATATTATATTTTATTTTGATACAGCATATTTTACATGGATATACCATATTTCATTTAAATACAGAATATTTTACATGAAATAACATATTTCATTGTGATATAGCATATTTTAAATGATATTTCACATTTCATTTTGTTACAGCATATTTAGCATATTTTAAATGATGTATCATATTTCATTTTAATACAGCATATTTTACATGCTATATCATATTTCATTTTAATACAGCATATTTTACATGCTATATCATATTTCATTATAATATTGGCATATTTTATATAATATATCATATTTTATTTTGATACAGCATATTTTACATGCTATAACATTTTTGATACAGCCTATTTTACATGCTATGCCATATTTCATTTTGATACAGCATATTTTACATGCTATGTCATATTTCATTTTGCTACAGATATTTTACATGATTTATCTTATTTCATTTTGATACAGCATATTTTACATGATTTATCATATTTTACTTGATTTTTCATTTTGATACAGTATATTAAGCATATTTTACATGGATATAACATATTTAATTTTTATACAGTATATTTTACATGAAATAACCTATTTCATTTTGATACAGTATATTTAACATGATATTTCATATTTTATATTATAGAACATATTTCACATTAAAACAGCTTATTTTACATGATAAATCATACTAATACAGCATATTTTACATGATAAACCATTTTTCATTTAAATGCATGATATAACAAATTTCACTTTAATATGAAATATTTCACATGAAATAACACATTTCATTTTAATACAGTTGACTGTTTTATATTGTAACACAGTATTTTATTTTGAAACAACATATTTCAGTTTTATGTAAAATATTTCATTTTGATTTCATATGATTACAATATATTTTTATTTTGATACAACATACTACAAAATATTCCTTTTCGTTGCGTTATTTTTTTTTTAGTAACCAGGGAATTCAAGCAAATTTGACACAGATTTACACAAATTATTTTCTGTTCAATTTGCAAGGCTAATGAAAAATGTTTTCAGATTTGTATTCATTCATAGCTTTGATTTAATTTGCCATAAGAAATTTGATTTTAAGTTAAAAAGAAATGTTATTTTAGTGTATTGTCTAATATTATGAAATTTCAAATCTTATTTGGCCAAATGTATGAATAAAGTGCCTTTTATTTTGTAAAGTACAGTTGAGTGGTATATAATCAAATTTATGGCATGCGACTAGAATTTTCTTATGGCTAAAGTTTAAATTAGATTCACAGTTCAAATCTGATATTATTTCTTGTTGGCACATTTTTCTCAAATAATCTGGCTTTGATAATTTCATTGATTAGGTTTTTGGTTGAATTTTCAGTCAAATAGATTTTATGTTAAAAATCCTGGATTTTTGTCCTGAAAGTTATGGATATCATATAAAAGTTTGCATTTTCCAGTTTTGTTCATAAAGTTTAATCTACAACCATCTCATTTTCTTACACTTTATCTGTGTCATTAATAGTGAGAGAAAAGATAACAGCTAGAATTATGGTCACTGAGGCATTTCATATGTTTTAAAGTAACTTTTCTCTCAATCTGAAACAGTAAGCAAGATGTAAACTATTTGATTTAATTTCTTTAACTTTAGGGAGAATAGATCTTATGAAATTGTCAGAATAAGTTATCTAAAAACTGATTAAAAGAGTGATGCCATAAAAAGTAAGAAAAATGTTTTTAAGGAGGTAGAATAAGATGTATATTGATGTTAGGTCTGTTGGCTAGTAACAATCAATTACAATAACTCTTGTAAACCTTGATTTTATTATCTCTTTTCAATTCCCTCATAGAACAATAAAATTATAGGATTTCAATTTCTTACTCCTTCTGTTTTCCGACAAAAACAAAGGCTGCATTGTGTCTTATTTTATCAGTCTTTCTCAAACAACTATTTGTATTCTTAACCATTCTTCTGCAGAGTGTCAAGTGTGAAATCAATTTTGTTCAAAATTCTATTAAAATGTGAGAAATGTCTCTTGCATTTTGAAAACAAGACTGGTTTATACAAAGTGTTTCAGATTTCTTTTTTTATTGTCTGGGTGCAACCAGGGTAGTTTTTTAGGTTTAGGGATTAAATGTGGCAGATCTGGTCAATTTCTTATAGAGCAATAGAAACACCAGATAGATGGTGCTAAAAGGAGCCACAAAAACTTAGTAGTTCAGTGAAAATGCTGTTTAGATTGAAAGGTTAATAGGTCAATGTAGAGAGATGTAGAGGGATTGTTAGGTCAATGTTGGGGTATTGTAAGGTCAATGTAGGTAGAGGTATTGTAAGGTCAAGGTAGAGGGATTGAAAGGTCTATGTAGAAAGATTGTAATCGGAATTTAGAAGTATTGTAATATGAATGTAGAGTGATTGTAAGGTCAGTGTAGATTTATTGTAAGGTCAGTGATTGTAAGGTCAGTGTAGAGGGAATGTAAGGTCAGTGTTGGGGTATTGTAAGGTCAATGTAGAGGTATTGTAAAGGTCAGTGTAATCTGAATGTAGAAGTATTGTAATCTGAATGTAGAAGTATTGTAATCTTAATGTAGAAGTATTGTAATCTGAATGTAGAATTATTGTAATCTGAATGTAGAATTATTGTAATCTGAATGTTGAAGTATTGTAATTTAATGTAGAATTATTGTAATCTGATTGTAGAATTATTGTAATCTGAATGTAGAAGTATTGTAATCTGAATGTAGAATTATTGTAATCTTAATGTAGAAGTATTGTAATCTGAATGTAGAAGTATTGTAATCTGAATGTTGAGTAATTGTCAGGTCAGTGTAGATTTATTGTAAGGTCAGTGTAGAGGGATTTTAAGGTAAGTATAGATTTATTGTAAGGTCCATGTTGGGGTATTGTAAGGTCAATGTAGAGGTATTGTAATGTCTGTGTAGAGAGATTGTAATCTGAATTTAGAGATGAGAGATGGTCAGTGTGAGAATAGTATAGTGATCTGATTAATTACAAATACAGTAACAATGAAATAGTATTCGTGATTAACTTAAATCGTGATCTATATTCAGATATTAATAATTAACTCTGTCAGTACCAGCAAACCCTTCTCATTGATCTTTGAACTTGTTTATTAATTCAGCACTCTGTGACGGGGTTAAGGTAACAATCATGTTTTCTCTTGGGCCATGAAAAAGAAGAAATGAATGTTTTGTTGCTAACTGTACTACAGCGAACTATTGAATTTATAATAATGGAATTTATGAATAGTTTCAAGCAAAATGTATTTTTTATTTTTTCAAAGAGAAATTAGGAATTATTGCCATTGAAAATCAATGCAGTGTCAACATCTCATTGATATGAAAGGAACTACAAAGTTTTGATGGAATAGGAAAGGGTCTGTGAAAACAATATAAAGCAAATTTGCTCTTGCAGGTCTTTAAGTTTATGACATATGTGATGTGTTCATGTTGGAATGCACGTCCAGAGGATGATTGATTATTAAAGGCTGGAATAGACACTGCTTTGTGTTTAAACATGAATGTATAGTAATCCTTAAAAGACATTTAGAAATTTCACTTCACATTCAGAGACAACAATTATTATGGATATAGACTTCTATTTATTCTTTTAAACACAATATTTCATTACACATACAGGTAACATTTTCAGGGGATGAAGTTACCTGTATGTTTAATGAAATATTGAATAAATAAAAGAATAAATAGAAGTCTATATCCATAATAATTGTTGTCTCTTAATGAATGTATAGGTTTGAATAAAGATAAAAAACCCAATTTTAGCTGATTTGCAAAATTGAAATTTAAGGTATTGGGATACAACATGCCACCATACTTAAGAAAAGTGGCATTTTTATACCATTTAGTGAATTGAATCATAAACATTTTTGATAAATTTAACTGAATTTGTTGGAAACTATTTAAAAAGCAGTGGACCTTAACCGTTCCTGTCCAAATATCACAGAACTATAAAGTTATAAATTGATAAATTTTTCATAAAATTTGTATCCTATTATCCCATATCATGACATAATGGGCAATACCAATCCTATTATGCACACAGAGCTCAAGCCATTAAACATTTGTATGTATGCTTAACAAACTATATACTTCAAAATACAGCATGACTCAATTATAGACCTTTTTCGCTTTACAAGTATTTGTTCATGTAGCAAGTCAGTTAATATTGTTGCCTGTTACAATCAGATTGAATTCATTATTCATTATTTCACATTCAACTGCATTATTTTTTATGGCACTGTAATGAATAAAAGCTAAATGTACTTTATTGTGCTGTAAATGACTACATGTAATATTTTTTGTCTATTTAAATGTCAGATTTACAAGTACCTATTATCTCTGCTCCTTATTTCCAAAATAGAAAATTTAAATCAATAATTTGTCAGTCTTTTATTAATTTTTTTGAAGGAGTAATTTGACTTCAATGTAAATGTTAATTAGTATTGTGTGAGTGTTACTTCTTTAGGCTACAACTATTCAATTATTCAGATCAGAAAATTTTACATTTATTAGAAGGAATGATTGGCAACAATTGTATGAATTACTTAATGGATTTATTAGTGAAATAAGTTTATTCAAAAAAGCAATTAATGCATCAATCCAGGAATATATTCTGAAATTTTACCATGACAACACAAATACATTTAAACTATTTTCTTTTGTAAAATAAATTAGATTGAACTCACAAAACTTATGTTTCTGTTCTGCTACATAATGTTTGTATCAGCGTTAAAAGTAAGATTGAATAATTTGTAAATACTTTAAAGCATTTCTTCTTAAATTTAAATTTATTGTTTAACAAGAGGTTAATCAACAATGAATTTAGGAATAATTAAGTGGTCGCCACATCCAGTTCAAAGACATAGACATCAAGACAGTCTCAAACTACTTTTAACAAACAATATCAACAGTTGACATGATGATCTGTTAATAGTTTGATCCTATACTAATGCAGTTAAAATTTTATCAGTCACCATCCATCAATATTATTTTATTTCAAGTCTATATAAAAATAATAATCTTTTAATTTCACCAGTAACAAATCTAAGCATGACAAAGAAAATATCAGCCCTCAAATAGAATTCTTGACAGGATAGTACTAGCTTGTCATATTAAAACTTTTTCCGAAAAACTTAAGGGTTTTAATACTATTTATAACACACACATTTTGTTTCACTATAAATTTCTTTATTTTAGATATTTTAAGCATTTTTGCACCAAAGGAATCTACTGAGGGATATTCAAACCTAGAAACTGGAGGAAAAAGTAATAGAATCAAAAACTCATTTGTCTACCTGATCTACGATGAGCCTGCAGATAAAAACTGACTCGTAGTTACGGTAATGCTATAATGAGAGAATAGTGACGTTAAGCTGGATTTCCTAACAGTCTTAACCAGGGTTAACTTTCTTACCTAGTACAATTGTGGCAATCTTGACAAACTAGTCAAGTAAATTGGTTTATGATGAAGCTAACAGCTGTAGGCGTTAACCATCTTACAGACAATCTAATAGGCAATTGATTACTACTTACGCAAACTTGAAAAATATTAACTTCTGACTTCTGGTGAATATCAGGAATCTTTGGAAACAATTCATTTAAGTCTTATTCAATTGAGGTCTGACTTCCTAGTAACATTAGAAATTTGGAGTAGCATAAGATTTAAAAATTTAATTAACAAAATATTTTTAATCTAGTAAAAGAGGTATGATTTATCTTTAGGTAAATCCTAACATATGATAATGCCTTATTTGCATTCTTAATTTTGTTGAATATCATATATAGTTTCGAAAAAAATGGTCTTTGATTTAGGTAGAAATTGTTCTTTGAAGTTTCTGATCAGATCTCAAGTACCCCAAGGTCAGAATACAATTTTTTCATCTAAAAATATTGAAGTGAAAACATATTGAAATATTTTACTTGTATTCAAAGTTGTTACCTAAAGTTTGTATGAACCATTACCTGTACACCAGTTTTAAATTGAGAAAAACTGTTATGGTATAAAGGCGGTATACTAGTATACAGTATATCCTGCTCATACGACCACCTTTATTAAGAGCCCACCTTCAATAAGCGACCACAATAAATTCCCCCCTACGAGTTTTCAATGTAATTATCGACTAATAAGCGGCCACCTTCATTACGCGACCAGCGGCCATGTATTTATACTCCCAATTGATTAAAATAACTCAATTAAGCGACCATGACACTTCTAATTATTTCCCTTAACAAATATCAAGTTCACGCGTCGGTAATATTCAATGAGATTATCGCTAATCGGTAATTAGATAATCTTCTACAGATTAATTTTATAGCTTGTTGCTGATTAATATTGATAGATTTCATCGTATTGACAATTATTATAAAGTACTGTAAAGGCTTCAATATTTCGTTTTTGGTAAAATTTAGACTACCGTAAATTTGATCAGAAAGCGAAAGTAGGATGTTGTTATAAGAACATATTAATCAGGTGAAAATGGAATAAAGCGTGTTACCGGGCAATTAAAATGCAAGTAAAGAAGGATATCTTATTTATTTAAGGTAGAGAATTTTGACTTTGAAAACGATAATAACTGTGAGAACTTTGGTTTCTAATAGAAAATAAAATACGACAAAATAGAGTATCCCGTCGGTAGATAGGAGATAGCATGCAAAAGCAGTAGAAACTATACATGTATGAGTAAAAGTAAGATCCCATGATTTCCAAAACGTCAAAACGAAATGGTCTTGCAGTTCCTCTCTTAAGAGGCCACCTTCACTCAGCGACCGTTTTTGAATATTCCCTTGAGTGGTCTCTGAATGCAGGTTCTACTGTAATAGTAATTCTATATTGTTTATGGGTTGCCTTCTATAATTAATTTTCTATGTTAATGTTAAGATAGTTAAAGAAGACATTAGTTAATTAAAAATAAATGTGTTAGTTCTCCTTGTTTTTTTCATTAAAGAAAGGTCTAAATCAATGGTGACATTTTGTTCCTAGATCTTATTATTTAACTTGGCATTAAAACATGATTGTTGTTATATGATAACTGAATATTGTAACAACTTTCCCATGACATTTTGATTAATTTTTTTAGTTGCTGCGTTTGATAAAATAGGTATAATTTGGATGTTGAAGGCCCAGGCACGTGCGATTCACAGTTTTTTCAGCTATTTTGGGGTATGCAAAGCATTTTAGACAGAAGTGGTAAAGTTCGCCTAAAATTATCCTAGTCTCAGACACTAGATGTATATTCTTTTGGGTGGCATCTTGTTTAAATCTCCATTCTTGGATGTGAATTTGGTGGCTATGGTTAAATAATTAGAAATGTTATTTTTACTCCTTACATAATGCAAGTGGGAGGTAAAGCAAACAGTTTGATATATATAGTTTTTGACAGATTTGATTTTTATCATGTCGTTTTGTTAGAAACATGTCTGCTCCTAGTCTACATGTACCTTGCTATTGGCTGTCAATATCAATAAAAGCTAGGAAACATGAAGAATGAATTAAAACATTGAAGGAGAATAATGATAAATATTTTATGAAACAGGTGTCAAAAGCTTACTTTGATATTTCATTGATGGAGATGGAAAATAACCAGTGACAAGTCTGGTCAGGTCCTATACAGTGTGGCAAGGCCTTTTTCTAGTAATCATGTCAAATACATTGTGTCATGGTCTTGTCTAGTCATCATATAAAATACATTGTGTAAAGGTCTTGTCTAGTAATCATATTAAATACAGTGTGTAAAGGTCTTGTCTAGTAATCATATTAAATACATTGTGTAAAGGTCTTGTCTAGTAATCATATTAAATACATTGTGTAAAGGTCCTGTCTAGTAATCATATTAAATACATTGTGTAAAGGTATTGTCATGTAAATTTATCAAATAAATGGTTTAAAGGTTTTGTCTAGTAATCATATTAAATACATTGTGTAAAGGTCTTATCTAGTAATCATATGTAAAGGTCTTGTCTAGTAATCATATTTAAAATACATTGTGAAAAGGTCCTGTCTAGTCATCATATTAAATACATTGTGAAAAGATCCTGTCTAATAATCACATCAAACACATTGTGTAAAGGTCTTGTCTAGTTATCATATCAAATACATAGTGTAAAGGTCCTGTCTAGTAATCAAGCCAAATACATTGTGTAAAGGTTTTGTCTAGTAATCATATCAAATACATTGTGTTCAGGTCTTGTCTATTGATCATATCAAATACATTGTGTAAAGGTCTTGTCTAGTAATCATATTAAATACAGTGTGTAAAGGTCTTGTCTAGTAATCATATTAAATACAGTGTGTAAAGGTCTTGTCTAGTAATCATATCAAATACATTGTGTCATGGTCTTGTCTAGTAATCATGTCAAATACATTGTGTCATGGTCTTGTCTAGTAATCATATCAAATACATTGTGTAAAGGTCCTGTCTAGTAATCATATCAAATACATTGTGTCATGGTCTTGTCTAGTTATCATATCAAATACATTGTGTAAAGGTCCTGTCTAGTAATCATATCAAATACATTGTGTAAAGGTCCTGTCTAGTAATCATATCATTGTTTAAATGTATTGTGTAAAGGTATTGTCATGTAATTTATATTGTGTTTTTAAATTTGCTTTCATGAAAAATTCTCAGAATTGTATCTAACTGAAGTTATTTCGAAGTATGCAAGGTAAAGATAATTAGATTTCATAAATGGTGGAGTTCAATTTCAGAATAGTTACATATTTGAGACAATAGGGCATTATATATATCATCTACAAATAATGAATATTTCTATAGATTAAAAGACAAGAATTTTCATGTATATATTACTGAATGACAATGACTTATTTAACTGCCATTGTACTGATGATAATTAACTTGGAAGCAATGTCTGGAATTTTCTTTGATATAATCTGTTAAATCATATCTTGTGTCCAAGTATGTAAATGAATAGATTGTGACTTGTTTGATGAGCAGGGATATTAATCTGGATTCCCCTTACAGAGTCCTGCAATTAGGCCAAGAAACTCTTTGACTATTTACAGGTCACCTGGGAAAGGATAAGAGAGAAATGTTTCATTTTGGCAATATTAGCACTGCATAAAGGTCCAGGCCTGTCAACCTTTTATTTTTGTAACATAATCCCCCAAAACCACATAGTATTCTAGAAAAATAGCCCAGATTAATTCTAATTCTATCAAATATGAAATATGCAGGATGACAGTTTACTTCATGATTTTGATTTGTAAGGAAAAGAGTAATTATTAGATTCAGGACTATTTTGATACTGATATTCCAAACAGGAAATATCTCTAGAATGTCACAAAGGTAACAAGAGAAGCATTGTTAAAAGTTATCCCTTACTTTCTATTTATTATATATTTGGTCTGATGAATTGTGATACTATGAAATATGAAGTATGTGCAGGATTAAATGTTACCTTATGATGTAAATTGTGGGAATTGTCTGGAATATAATATATTAACTGTCTATAGTGTACTGACACTAATCGAACTCTTTATTCACTACTTTATCTGTATTATCAGACTTGGCACTTCCAAGTCATCTTAGTTTTGAAATATTTCTGACTGACTGTAACTCTAGCTTGTCAAAGAGCTCACTGCAGTAGTTTTCTGCAAGAGGGTGGAGTTTAAGGATTTAAGGAATATGAAATGCCACTATTACAGACATACACTTAATGTTATTTTTAATTTAGGCCAATTATGACAATAGTTTCACAAAATTTAGAAGTAATTTTCTTCAGCTGGACAGTAAAAACTGTATTAAATAAAATATAAAAAAACTTTGATGGGGGATTTATTGGAGGTCCAATTAAGATGATGAACTACAGGGATCAAGTCTGACTAGCTGTTTACAGTTTTTTTTACTGCCAGTCCAGCACTCTATTCTAATTCTTAATTACATATGTAGTACAGATCAATTTATTTGATTATATTTGGACCTGCTAGAGCACCTTGTTTTTTTCATATTAATGGAATGAAGACTTCACTAGGTACTAGTGGATGGTTGAACAATGAGCTGCACTGTAACACTGAACTTTTCTTATTGTTACCATATCATTCATTGATTTGTATTCAGCCAACCACAAACAGAGATATATCATTCACAACTCTCACCTCACCGCTTCATTACACCATGTAACATTCAAACATTTCTATCTTCATTCTGATCAAAATACTTTAGAACTGTGTGAACATTTTCTATTTGGCAGTCAGTAGTGTAAAAAAGAATATTTTAAAGAATTTATTCAATTGGAAAATTTTATTTCGTTATATTCCTGTGGATATTTTTTAATTTTTGGAAGAATAATTTGTGAATTTTCAAGTCTCACCAGTGAAAATAAACTTTCTAATATTGGAAAACTGTTTTAAAGTGTGCAATCTTTGGGTGACTGTATTTTTTTGGTTTTAAGTATGACATTTCTTTTATGTTTCCTAGGCTTATTTTCTAGTACTAGAGAATAATATTGGATGACCCTTTGTGAGTTAAAAGCAGGAGCATCTATAAACAGGATAGTTTTATGTTGGCATATACTACATAAGATAAATTCATTATGTCCAGAGAAACCTGTTGAAATTGGATTGTAAATATGATAGAAATATTTAGGAGGGACTATTTTCATTCATTTATCTTTTAAGATATTGTTTGAAAATTTGTTATATATTTAAAACTATTGCCTATATTTCTGTTTAGTTTAGTTTGGCTTGGGCATGATCTAGAATCAAAGTTAGCAGTTAAGGTATCTGGGTGCCATTTCATGAAAATCAAAACATGCAGAAATGTGTGTAATACATGGTACTAAGGTTATATTCTTGATTATAGTCAAATCTTATATATTGAATACTATAGGTGCAGTAAGATGCTTGCTCGCTAATCTGAATGTCTGGGGTTATATCTTGGCAAAGTTTGAGATGAACTTCCAGATTTTTTAGCTTGGTTTCCCTGTCAGTGATGTAGGTAGGAGGGACTGACATGGAAAAGGTTATGATGTGAGGACAGGACAATAAACTGAGGCCCTGTATGCTATAGACTTGATCAGATTTGAAGATTTTTCGATGAACAGTTTTTGAGGTATTGCACTTGACTTAGTCAAAAAAAGTTTAAGTTGGCTTGTAAATGCGATATACAGGTTTTCATATGCTTTAAATGAAATTTGGTGTGATCATTTTCATTGATAATATCTTTGATGGATGTTGGTGTTTAAACCTGTGTTTAAACAGAACATATACTTTAAAGTGGTCATATCTTGCTAGGCAACCACTTGTTTACAGAAACAAAAAGACATTCCCAGTCAGTTAACTTCATTGCTCTAACAAGAGACTCAAACATAAACAAACACAATTTTTATTGCTGGGACAAAGCTTTCACTGAGCTGCTTTTTAAAGAAAAATAATATAGGTTAATTAATATATTTCTTTAATAATTATTTCCTATAGAACTTTTTACATTTCCTAGGTAACTGTCAAAATGAAAAAAAAAATGAATAAAATAAACAATAGTTTATTCACATTATAATTTTTATACGCCCACATGAATATGTGGTGATTCCATAGAATTTCTAAGATTATGACGTCATAAGTTTTATGAGGTCATATTGTCATTAATCTAATTGCCTTCCACCATTAATTTGTAATTTAGTTCTTCCCCTGAAGAAGTCACTTTTTTGACAAAACGTTGGGTATTAAAGGATGGTATTTGATGTCAATTTTATTATTTAATTCACATGAATATGTGGACGTGTATTGTCTTTATCGATCAATCGGTCCGAAAACATTTGTTGTAGACACTATAGAAGCTACAATTTTCTATGGATTTTAATGCAACTTGGTATGAGCATTGGTATTGATAAGACGGTGGTCAAGTTCGATTTGGACGATTTTTCGATAAACGGTTTTTGAGTTATTGCCCCTGCCTCTATATTTGTTGTAAAAACAATAGAAACTACAATTTTCAATGGATTTTAATGAAACTTGGTGTGAGCATTGGAATTGATAAGACGGCAGTCAAGTTCGAATTCGAATATTTTTCGATGAATGGTTTTTGAGTTATTGCCCTTGACTTGTTTACATCATGTCAAAATTTATTGTTGATGCAAAAGAAGCTACAATTTTCAATGCATTTGAATGAAACTTGGTATGAGGATTGGAATTGATAAGGCGGTGGTCAGGTTCGAATTTGACGATTTTTCGATAAATAGTTTATGAGAAATTGCCCTTGACTAAGTAAAATTGTGTAAAATTCATTCACACTAAAAGCTACAATGTCAAGTTTAATTTAGTGAAATTGTGTTAAAATTCTATTGTGGTTGCAATAAGAAGCTTTAATTTTCAAAGGATTTTTTGAGTTATTGTATTGATTTAGTAAAATTGCGTCAAAAATATTTGTGGGTGCAAAATTAGCTACAATTTTATTATAGATTCGATGAAACTTGGTCATGAGTATTGAAATAGATAAGATGGTGGTCATGTTTTAATTTGACGATTTTTCATGAACACTTTTTGAGTTTCTGCCCTTGACTTCAATAATCATTCAGTGAATGTTTTTTGAGTTATTACTCAATTTATTTTTCAAATTCAATGCTGCCAGTGGGTGTATGTTACCTTGCCTGGCAAGCTATTTTTTATAGATTTGCAAAGTTACATGGTCCAGTTATTTTTATTCAATATATCTGATTTTCATGTTATGTTGGAAGGGCTGTCAACTTTAGACTGAAGGGAAGCACCCGAAATCTTTACAAAATGCACAGAAAGTCTCAAGATATCAGTAATTCATATGATAATTTGATGTTTTCATAACATGAATATATTCTCGGCAATGGCCTTAAAATCTTAGCTGATACATTTTAAATTGTTTCAAGTGAACCATTAAAAAGCAATCCATTCATTTTTACATTCTAGTGTTTTTAAACTCAATTTGTCTTACAAGGAAGCAGCTGTTTAAAGTAAGAAAATAAAAAGTCTTTGGTTGTGTCTTTCTCGTGTGTAGATATTCAATATTCAGAATCACAACTATTCATTAGTTCAGTAGTTCCAACTGGCAGCTCATCACATGGCATGGTGAAACTACACCTAATAATGTTCTCTTTTCATGTCTTGTGGCAGTTGAACTATAAGATGTCTTTATAATGGAGTTTTATTTAATTAATCAATTGATGAAAGTGCTATCAACAACCAATCAAAGAATTTCCTTTCTAAACTTGGCCTCAAAGTAGCAACTCTCTAGTGCCCGATAAACGATCATTTCTTCATGAATGTTAGATGAGGTGAAAAGAAGCATATTTCCGACGTCAATTCTTTTAGATTGTATTTATCCTGGGGATCAACTCTCTGTGTTATTTAGGATTTAAGAATTATTGAGAAAGTCTTTGAGCTGCAGGCTGATTGAAACTATCATGTGTTGAAGTAGAGACAAGAAGCCTCTATGATTGTAATGTTATTCAGTTCGTAAATTACTTGTAAAGAAATTGAAATGTTTTTGTGATTTCTTGTTAGTTGAGCAGATTTGCAACCATAATTGAATATTGAATTTTCATAAAATTCTTTGTCAGAAATGTGCTTTTATGAGTTAATTTTTTGCCTCAAATTTATTACTAATGCACTCTTAATGATATTGCACTGATATCTTTATGTCAATAAGTCAAAATACTTCTCACAATCCATAGAACTAAGTTTGTTGTTAGAATTATATGTGGATTTAATAGATAAAGTTATCAAATGATTGTTTGTATAAAATGTTCTGTAATTTGTGCATTAAAGTATCTCTCTTTATTGAGTATAGGTATTTATAAATATTAAGATTTATTGCTCTTCAGATATGTTAAGTACTGTGTCAGGTATCTTGTATCATTGAGAATTAAGTTTTGAAATAATTCTGAAAATCAAAAACTATAATCTGGTGTTATCAAAATGCTTTTTGTGTGAACCATTAATGATAATAATGATAAAACAGGCTATTAGTATGTATATATTCTAGTCATTCACATTTCAAATGGTCAATACTGTATTACTACATGATTAGTTACCTAATTAGCCTAGTAGACAGTGTATTGATCCTAATCTAATAATCCATTGACCATTCTAAATCTCTTTAGTATTCTACTCCACATAGCCTAGACATTGCTTCCATCATTATTATTTCCTGTATACAATTTTTCATTCAAAAATGTAATTTGCTAGCACATAAGTAAATTCTTACAAAGTTTTAACAAGGATTCTATATACAAAGTTGAATTGATCATGGTTGCCTTTCTTACTTATTTTTGTTTGAGTTTTCATAATCACCAAGGATGAACCCTACTGAAAATTAGCGAAATCAGAAAAATATTTATTATGAGTAATTGCTCTTTTTATTGAAAGGCTTGTAAAAACTCTACATTGTGCAATTCTTGATGTATTTTGATAAAACTTGGTGTGAGTATGTTATAACCCAAGGATGAACCTTATTGAAAATCAGCAAAATCAAGTTATTGTTGTTACTCACAGCATGCCAATTTTCACCAGGGTGATAAGGTGTAGAATATAAGTTGTATAACTTCACTTCATGAGTCATTGTTGGTAACCAGTTAATAAACAGTAGATAATGTTGCATGTTATATTGTTATAAGTCTGACTCTATTTTCAATTGAAACATTAAATATTAAGCAAATCTTTATATGAAGGTGGTGATATATCTAATATCAATCAGACCACAATACCTCAACATTTACTCTTTCTCACTGCATCATGGTTGTTTTTGTATTTACTGAACAAGTTTTTTAATTTCATTAGAAATTGACTAACGATAATATTTCATTCATTCATTCAACATAATTTCATGGAATTCTATCTTGGATGGACTATAAATGGCTTTGCCTTATATAATTTTTCAACTTTCAGAATTATGTGCACGTGTGAATCAAATTAGCTAGGTATTTGTCGCTTTTCTACGTTAGTGAAAAGTTTAACATGCATTATGTCTGGTAATCTGTGAAAAAGCTGACATTCACTTTTGTGATAATCAAGTTAAAGATTCTTCAAAAGAGGTTGATCAAGGTGGTGTTGTTTCTGTATCTTTTTGTTAGAGGAAGTAGATATCTGTTTTGACAAATTATTCTGCAAGGTGTCCTGAGTAAGTCATCATTATTATTATTATTTGACCCAGCTGTAAATGGGTACAGATCAATGCCAAGAGGTGTGACCAATGACTGCTGGAAAGAAAATTTGTTTACCTTGTAACAAGTTAGAAATGTTATTTTTTATTTTTCAGTTGGTTTTTCTATTACTCCTTGCTATATTTTTGTTTTCATATAATCTAGTATGTATTTGATGTCCAGTAGTCAGTAAGGTTCATAGATGTGTTTCAATGTCCTATTTTCTCTTATCCAAATGAGAAAGATAGTTCATTAGATCATATCTTCAGTTGAGAATGATCTGTCTAGATGTATGAGTTAACATGAGCTTGAAGTGAGTTGAACATGTTTTGTAGATAGTGCTGCTTGATAAGATATTCCAGTTAACTACCAAACCTGTATTTGTGGTAATGTGACGACAACAACAATTAATAATGTAAATAAAGTTCAACGTCAGAATACCGGATCAAAGAAACTGACTCTTATCTCTTATCTTATTCCCTCATTGTGTGGCTTATGGCCTAGCGTGATTCCCTCCATTGGAATTCTAAATCAACCATGACAGAAGAATTTGATAGAACCATGCTCTCTAGTCATGGATCATTAATTTTACAGAAGATATCAGAATATTCCCACGTGTGCCATTGTGGAGGAACTAATCAATTCTTCTCTTATTTGGGACAAAAGACAGCAAAAAAAGACTTTTACAAGAAGCCATCTATATTTGATTATTTCTGGGAGAAAGCAAACAAGGATCAGGAATTATGCAGTGTGTCCAGACCATATTTACTACCCTCCAGTCATTCTAGTTATTCGAACTGCTCAGGGACGTCATCAATAAAAGATGCCTATCATCTACCTGGCATACCATTAGGATGTTTTCAGATTTATTTGTACGTTTGTATTTTTGGGGTGATATTTCTCATTAAAAAATTGTTATTCCTTCATAATTTTTTACTGCAATAAGCAAGAAATTTCAAATGACAAGTAGTCCTTTATTTTATCAATGAAAATTTTATTAAGACATATCTTTTAGTTTGTTTCTAGAAATCTAAAGACATCACTATAATATGGATAGGTGATCTACTGAACATTTCTATCTTTTCATTATAGTGTTGATACTCATACAGTTCTTTTACATATTTTTTGTTTTGGGTTAATTAAAATGTCATTGCTGATTGCAATGTTATCAATCATTTGACTTGATCTTTTCAACAATGTAGTGTTACTTCACATGCCAAAAAATGATCAGTTTTTCCAGTAATTGAATTGAAATTCGTATCCCTCTATTCAGAAATTCCGCTTAAGTAAAAATTTAAAAATGATTTATTGATGCATAATTGATAATGCATTATGACATAATCATATTATGGATATCCACAACTCTATATCATAATTATATTGTATGTTCTTAAAAAATGATCTGGCACGCGGATGACTAATAATGTTAGGAAATTAAACTTAGCAGTAGCACCTATGGTGAATAAATATAATAATTATTCAAACAGTAAAATGTAGATCTCCAGTAATTTTCTTCTGTAATGAACACGACTTGTCATCAAAGCATTGATAAAATTAGCATGCAACTCATGCTCTCAAATCGTTAAAAATTTTCAACAATATTTTCGATTGGTTGTCATAAATTTTTGACAGCTATTGAGTTGAAATTTAGCTTAACACTTTTTATACGCCAGCATATTTATGGGGCTTACATAGTCCTGTCAATCTGACCGTCCGTCTGTCTGTTCACAATTGTTGTGGACACGATAGTGAGCTTGTTTTAGATGGACTTTGTGGAAACTTGATATGAGTCTTTGCTATAGCCTAAGAATGAACCCTATTGAAAATGGGACTAATCGAAAAATATTTACTATGAGTTATTCCCCTTGTAGACACGAAAGTTTTTTGAATGATTTTGTTGAAATTTATCTGAATGTTTGTATAAAATATATTTTGAAAATCAGACAAATCAGAAATATTGTATATGAGATATTTATGGATTATGAATTTATGAATTTTGATTGGGTGTGATTCTTTGTAATCACCCAAGGTTGAACCTTATTGAAAATTAGAAGAACCTCCTGAACAGAATTGGCTGCCATAACAATTGTTGGCGTATCACAATGGTCATCACCATTTTTGTAGTGTTCTACATACAAATACATCTGAAATTGTGGTCATATTTTGAAACTCAACCATGCTCTAGTTGTCTAGTACTTTAGAAAAACTTTTCACAAATAGTTTCAATTAGTTTTTCTTGCTCCTTATGTCTTGAATATATTATATATTGTAGAGCTAAAGAGACTCATCAAATAGCTGAAGCTAATGCAGAGAAAAATGCTAGGTTACGAGAAGCTTTTGGTCTGGATACCTATGTTGATGGTAGTGCTTTTGATCCCAACAGAAAAGCTAAAGAAGAGGCTGCTAGGGCTGAAGCAATGGCTACAAAGAAATTCCAGTGAGTGTATAACTTGTGAATCACATACATTCTAGATCCATATCATAAGATGACCATCTAATATCTGGTGGGGGAGGGCAGAAAGTTACTGCATTACTGTGAAATGTGCAGAGATTACAATGAGCAATACTCTCTCCTGTTTTCAATGATAGACCATTCCCATTAATTACTTAACAATTTACATTGTTGTGAAATAGAACATGATAAATGCATCAAATGTTTGGAAGAGTATTCAATTGAAAATTTAAAAGATCCCGTATATTGGGCATACAAAACAAAGATTCATATTAGCTTCTGAATGTTACTTATATACTTTTATCTTCTCAAAAAATAGGTCACTTGAGAGGGCCTGATATAACTATTTATGTCATCTTCTAGCTAACTAACAACCTTTTTATTATAGAACTTTGGAATCGGATGAAGAAAAATCTCCATCACCTCCACCCAAGAAGAAGAAAAAGAGATCTCGGTATGTTGACATGATATAACTATTTCCATGATTACTTATGCTTTAATAAAGAAAGCACACTGTAAGCAACTCATGTCTTCAATATTGTTCAGGATGTATTTCATGAATATTTACTAACCAAATATGGATACTTGTTTGTCTTAATTTGGAAGATTAGAACAAAAAATTGACACATTGAAAAGTTTAAAAACTCAACAAGAGATGAACAAGCCTATCAATAACTTGATTTTAAGATTGTAAATATAGAATGTCAAGAACTCTGATTGGCTGATCTCATTACACTAGAAATATTAACCAATCAGAATATTTGCTAAGTCAACTTTTGTTAATGGAAAACATGAGTTTATAATAACTACAATATAACTATAATATACAGTTCCTTTACATCAAAAATATAACTATCTATTTCTTTGTTAGAAGCAAACATAAGGATATAAGCACCTTTCGGTAAGAATAATCTTTTAGGTTGATGGTTTGTGAACTCTGTGTATTTTTATCTTTTAGTACGTCTGTAATTGATTTTTGAATTGAAACTTTGTTTCCAGCTTTTGATACAGCAAGAGCAATATGAAATTTAGTTCCTTTCTAAGCTCCCATATATATTACATTGTATATATATATATATATTAAAACCAATATCATATTTTAATTTTCTGGATGTGTGCACCAGGCAGTAAGTTGGAAATTTAAATTATGCTTCTGTAAACAATTTATCTTGTATGATAATATTATTTAAATTGTTTAAACGTTTTCAGGACAGAAAGTAGCTCTTCAGAAAGAAAGGAGAAGAAAAAAAAATCTAGGAAACATAAACGTGATCGGTAGGTATTGTCCAAAATTTTTTACATTTGGAAGTGGGAAAAGAGTGAATAAGATTTAGAAAAATTTTGAATGATCATTTATCACTTTTTGTAGTTCTCAATTCTCAAATGGTAAGGTTCTTGATAGAATGATATATTAGATGGTTTCCAAGATATTTTTTTTTATATTTAAGCTGGATTTACAAAACTTATAAACTGTTTTCTCATTTATTAATATTTTAATTTCAATACCCCTCACACAGACAAAAACAAATTATTTACAAATATTTTAGAGGTCTGTAAATGTTGTTATTTTTATGTTTTGCATCATTTTTCCTAAGCTTTTGTTTTAATTTTATTCATGCATTAAAAAATATCTGTTTTTATTTTTTTTATTTTACAGCTCTCAGTCTTGAGAGGACAGTTGTATGTGACTTTATCTTATCATCTTTTATCAATAAATTTTTTTTTGTCCAAATTTTTTTTGTGATTTGGCAAAAATATGACATAATTGCTTTATGAAACTATGGAGTTCAAGGAAAACAAAATTTGAATTTGATAACTTATGAACAGTAACAAATTAATGTTACCTATCAGATGTATTGTTGTGATCTTTCTAAAGAGAAGTATTGGTTGAGTGAAATGGTTTTGGATTATGTAGTTGAATGGTTTTGAACAGACTGATATTTTGGCGTGTGTAGATTGATTTAGAGCTAGACATTTGTTATAGTTTAATTCATATTAAACATTAGAACTTTTATTTCTTTCAAAATTGTCCAGATTGTTTGGCATTGTATCGCTCTAAAACTTTAGGCCAAATTTAAATCAAGCTTTACTAACAGATTTTTTTTTGGGGACAAACTTTGACATTAATTTAGACATATTTTTCTTTTCACCCTTTTAATTAAATTGCTAACATCATTTGCATTTTGTTTTAATTCTGCTTGATAGAGCTGGCTTGCTGGTATTTGGTTTTGAATTGCTGGTTGATAAGAATTGTGACCAACCAAGCAAGTCATTTAAAATAATGATTGTCAGATGAATTTATCATTTTTTATTCTTACCTTAATATTTGCTACAAAAGCCTATGGCATAGATATTAATGTTACATGATAATTGGAAGCTTTGTGCAAAAACTTGTATTTTGGCTTGGAATGATTTATAGCAAGCTTGTTCTGTCTGATCATTATACCTTTCCAACTCAATCACATATCATCTTTCTTTCTTACTATTTCATAATATATCTACTTATACATGTATTTGATATCTACCCCTTAATAATAAGCTTTGCTTTCTGTTGTCTTACTTCTGCTCTGCACCATTTATTTTTCTTTAATATTTACCATAATTATTTAAACCCAATATAAATGATGTATAATTATTGTACATACATAGAATTGTTTTGAGGCAATATCTCAGTAAGCCTTAGTTGTTTTGCTGAATTAGACAAAATGGTTGTAATGACGGCAACTGTTTTTGTTATTTTTGAAAACTTTCATGTATAAAAGCATGATTGATAATGTGATGATGTGAAAATTGATGTTTTGTGTAAAAACGAAAAAACTTATAACAAAAATTTTTCCCTCCTTTTTTGACTGCCCCCTTATTGCTGTTAGATAAGCCAGGTAAGGTATAGAACAACAGTTCTGATTGGTTATTCAGGGGATGCATAATATGTCAACAATGATTATCTCAGAAATATTTGAATATGGAAATTTGAGGGCTGATACTAAAATATCAGAATGGGAAATGATGAAATTGTTATTATTGTTGGTTGTTTGTATATTTTAACTTGTCTCTATATTTGTATAACTGTTGTTTACCTTGAAATGAATAAACAAAACTACTTCATTATTTGGATTAATTTTCTCTTTTAATGATATTTATTCATGGTAAATGTTAAGCAATTAATTGGCTCTATTTTAAATAGAATAGGTGTTGATTAACATTTATCATCAGGCTCATCCTGATGTGATCACAATTCAGAAAATATCATTTTATTTTACCATGAATAAATGTGTTTATTTTGCTATAATTATGGTGTTGGTTACAGTTTTTCACCATTTTATTTTGGACTAACTCACTCAAAGTCGAAGACTTAATTTTGTTGACAAGTGACTAGCTTGTCTAAATTATAGTCAAATGCATGTTGTACAATAGTGATTTCAATAACCTTATATATGTAGTGCCTAAGAGACCAAAATATTCTACTTTTTCATTAATAGTGACATTATTCTTATTATGGTAACAAGAAGACTTTAGTTACCTTTATCACTTTGTATGCCCAACTGTTAAGAAATAGGGAGAACACATATGTCTTCAATTTAAATAGATTTATCTGACTAATCCCTTCTAACATAGAATAATCTCCATGATCCATAATCCTGCTTCCTAATAAGACCATCAAGGAAATGTAGAATATTTTGGATAGTGTAGAAGATTAAGGCTTATAAAGCAAATGTAACCATTCATAACTCATTCAGCCCCAGTTTGAGCTCTTCAATATTGAAGAATAAGGAAATTCTGACTTGTAGCAACATAAATGCAAAGAAGTCGAAAATGTCATTTTTTGATTTTCATGACATTTTATGTGAAATGAAATGAATAGCTCAAAATTTTGAATCTGCACCATTGTCATTTTTCCTAATTTTTTGTTGTCTTTGTTTTTAGTTTTTAAAGGGAAACATTCCATGACATATTTCCTAGATTCCTATTGAAAATCTTTACATTTTTTATATAATCAAAGACAGATTTTCATATCTATATACAATTTTTTTTTTGTAAATTGATTATATAAAAATAGGCTCTATATAGTGTACCTGACACACTTTCTAGTGAACTTTTCCAAACACATGCTTCCTTCTATAAATATGATAATCTATAAGTATGATTGGAAGAGCTCATTTTTATATACAGGGTATTTTCGGCTGCTTGTTAAATGATATCTAACCTTATATACGAATGTTTCTCTTTAACTGGTACATAATGTTAACATCTTCAAATGCTTTGTGTAATTTGATATCTTCAGTTGTTTTGTCAAATCAATGTATAAAGCTAATGATTTCATATATTTGAAAATTTGATTTGCAGGTCTGAATCCAAGAGACATAAAAAATCAAAGAAAAAGAACAAAAAACTGTGAGTAATGAGCAAAGATATATATATGTGTATGTGACCTCTTGAAACTTTTCATGGCCTTATGTTACTGAAAGTATTACTTTGCATATTTGACTAAAATATTATTTGTACTGTTTGCATTTGAAGAAGATTGAAATATTGTAAATGATGTTTTATGAGGTATTAATTCTGCTGATGATTTTAGATTATTTGAAACCTAAAGCTAGGTATAAGATGTTCTTATTACAAGATCCATTATTACAAGGTTTCAAGTGGTCACTCACAATATTTATATAATTTTGATGGCGCATTCTAAGTTATTTGTTCTATTGTTGAATAAAAGAAGGGCAAAGAAGCTTGGTGGTTGGATGATAAGAAAAACCTTATAACATCAAAATTATCAGGGGATATCAGGAGCTTGTCTTTAATAAGATCACTGCATTTGTTATAAGTCTAGATCACATAGTACAATGTAATGAAAATTTACTTCTTTTAATGGACTTTTACATTTAATAATGTTGTGAGCAATCTCGAATTTTACATATTGATTAACACAGATTGATAATATTTACAGAGATAAAAGAGCAAGAAAGAGTATAAAAAAGACTGACTCCTCAGAATCTGAGATCGGTTCAGACAGTGATAGTGACAATAGGTAAATAATTATACTAGTAACTCACATTTATTAGTAATACTGACATTTATCATGTGAGCATAAATAAGGATATCTAAGGATATCTTTAACATTAGTAAAGGACAGATAATAAAATAGTAACCCTGATCCAAGTTTGGTTTCAAAGTAATTCAAATCATTGTTTTGCATAATATTTAGGGCAATATAAAATATGAAAGTGTATCTTAGTATGCTTGCAAAATAAGTTAGTAATTGCACTGTAAAATTGCACTTGTGGCTTTGAGTATAATAATATATACAATCAATTTCAATAAAATTTCTTTTAAGTTCTTCATCTGAAGATTCTGATAATGATGGTCCACGGTTACCAGAGAAAAGTCCATCACCAATATCTAAACCCACACGAGGTCGTGATGCTAGAAAGTCATCAACTGATCGACATTATTCTGATGATTCACAAAGTCCATCACCAAGGTAAAGGATATTGATTTAGCATTCAGATGTAGCTTGTCAATTGATAGTTTGTTAAGTATGTGAAAGTTATCATAGAATTTATGCAATTTCAATGAAACTCTTATGTTTATCAAATTTTATGTAATTCTTTGAAAATTTATGTTACCTAGAGGAAAGGTCTACTTTCAATTTAATTATATTTCCTTTGCAACTTTGGTTAAGTTTTGTTTTTCTTTGCAGACGTACAAATGGTAATAGCAGAAGAAATGGCAGAGCAGCAAACGAATCTCCGAAGCACAGACAAAAATCATTAAGCTATTCTCCTGCACGAAAAAATGAGAGATCTATTGAGTCAAAATCATCTCGGTCACCATATAATCATAGACAGGACCGGTCACGGTCCACTTCTAGAAAAAGATCTACAAGAAATAGTCAAAGGTCAAGGTCATCTAGGTCCAGATCTTATTCTAGAGATTGTTCAAAAGTGTAAGTAATAGAATTTTAATAATTATACATCTTAGATAAAACAATATTATCTTTCTGTTAATTCAAGCATTAATCTTTGAAAGCTGTAAACTTTGTATTGTATGCTCTTTACAGAAAATCAAGACACAGTGCATCACGTTCTAGGTCAAGATCTCACAGTAAGAAATATTCTCAATCAAGGAGCAGAAGCCGCAGCCAAAGCCGTAGTTCAAGAAGGCGTTTATCACGAAGTCCATCTATTCGAAGACGCAAAGGATCTCCAAGTCATTTAGACAAAAGACGAATTACCAGGTAGGAGTGGTGCCAAATTGGATATGTAGATGTGGTTCTCAGAATAACTTACAGGACTTCTGATGTTTTTTCTTTAGTTTTTGTGAGAGTCATTTACATGTAGTTCTTTCAATCTAATATTTTGATACTCTGGTATCTTCATACAATTCTTTAAGTTGGTAAATGATTTACTTTAAGCATGTTTCTTTTTCTGTTCAGATTGATCAAGTATATCAAGAAAACATACCATATATCCTGTGTTTTTTTGCATTTTTTTTTTAAATTCTTGTTATACAGTCATCAATGTATTCATTTTCCTACATTATTCTTGCTTTGGAAAACATTTAATGTGGTGTCTTATATGTTGTTTATAATTTGTTATTTTGTTGTGTTTTTAGTTTCACTTTTTTCAAAGGTCACAATCAAGGGATAGGAATAATTCCAGAAGGTCAAGGTCACAGTCACCTTATTCACGTCAACGAAGATCAAACTCGCCCTACTCTTGCCGTGAGAAGGAAAGATCTTACTCGCGACAAGAGCGATCAAGGTCACCCTATTCTCGTCAAGAGAAAACCAGATCACCATATTCACGTAGGGAAAGGCCAAGGTCACCATACTCTCATCCAGAGAGAACAAGATCACCATGTCAAGAAAGGTCAAGGTCACCATATTCAAGACAACATCGAAGATAAACCAAGATTTTCTATTTCAATCTGCCACAACATGGTATATACATTTCATAGTGTTGACAAAGTTAGATTTAGCATGTTTCAATTTGCAACTAATATATTGAGATCTATTTATTGATCTAAGTAACTAAATTACTAACCTAGAGTCCAGACTAACAGTTTAAAAATTTTTTTACTAAAAAGCTTAGC
This sequence comes from Nipponacmea schrenckii, assembly GCA_030562195.1. NCBI lineage: Eukaryota > Metazoa > Mollusca > Gastropoda > Lottiidae > Nipponacmea > Nipponacmea schrenckii. The sequence goes on from CM060201.1 coordinate 11,820,454, forward strand.
AGAATTATGCTGCCTTTCAAAAAATTTTTGACATCTTCTGTCCGTCCATCTGTCTGTTCACAATTGTTGTGGACACAATAGAGATCTTGTTTCTTACTTGGTTGGAGCGTTTGTAATAACCCATGGATGAACCCTATTAAAAATCAGATTAGTCGAAAAAACAATGAGTTATTGCTCTTGTTCTTGAAAACACTTTCAATCTATTTTCAAAATGATTGAAAGCTTGTTTCTTTATGGATTTTTATGAAATTTAGTGTGAGTGTTTGCAATGGGATGAACTCTATTGAAAATCAGACTACCGGTAATCGAAAAAAAAAATTAATAAGTTAATTTCCTTGTTCTTGAATTATTTGCGAATACTATAGAGTGCTGGTGTCTTGATAGGATATTGATGAAACTTGGTATATTTGTTTGTAATAAGCCAAGGATGAAGGCTATTGAAAATCAGACAAAATCGCAAAATATTTACTATGAGTTATTGCCCTTTCTTCATTTCTTTTTGGACACGATAGAGCTGGTTTCTTGTAAGATTTTGATGAAACTTAGTGTGAGCATGAATGTAATCACCCAAGGATGAACTTATTGAATAAAAATAAACTAGTGTCCAAAAGAAACGATACCGCCTGTTTGCAACGACATAAAAGAAAAACTAAACAATGCAGGACTTTAGGATTTATGTTTCGCTTCCATTATGAATGTGGGTGTATTACTATGGCCATCGCCACTTTTATCAATGTTTTATTGCAACTGAACTAAACTTTAAAATAAAGTTATCTACTTAATGGGTATTGGTCCTTTTTATATCAATTAGATTTTGGAATAATATATTGTAATTTATGAGGGTCTTTAAACTTAAGAAGGATGAGAAACTAAATCAATTAATACAAAATGATAAATCAAATTTGTGGATCTGTTTCCAATTAACAACCTCATGGCAGATGAAATACAAGGCTACTTGTACTTGACTGTGTGGTTGAATTACTAGTTACTGTATATAACAAACAAGCCTGCTACTCAATACACATTTAAAGAATTAATACAATGCAATGCATTTTAGAAACACTCAATTTTAGTAAAAAGATAATTAGTTTTGATACTACTGTTACTTCCATTATTTATTTGCATGCTTTATCTTATTCTTTTTACCAAATTGCATGCTTCTGGTATAATTATTTTTCTTTTGTTACTCTTGTTTTTTGCAGTGCAAACACAAAAAATGAAAACGCTAGCTGTAATATATTGACCATGTACAACATAATTTCATTTCATGTCTGAACTTTTTGATACAAAAGCTTATAGTGATTAATTTTTGTAACTGAATGATGATTGTGATTTTACAAAATATTCTCACAGTATTTTTTCAAAACCAAATTTTGGATACAACTATACCTCAATCAGACAGGCCTTAATATTTTTCAGATTGTAATCTCTTTGTTTATGTTTACAGTGCAAGAAAGAGACCCGTTCCATATAATCGTCCATCGCCATCAAGTTCAGAAAGTAGTTATCGTTCATACAGTAGATCCCGTAGTCGTTCGCGCTCAGTCCGTCGATATAGACGAAAGAGAAGTTGGAGTCATAACAGTATTGATAGTGCAAGATAATGCTTTTCTGTGAACACTGAAAATGTAAAGAGTTTAAATTATTATTTGTGTTTGATCATTTGAATTTTCAATTTACTCACGATACTCTGCATTAGATTACTCAGATTTGCTCTGCTCTAAATTACCTTTCTGTATAGTTGAGTTTTTTCTAAATTGGCTGTTATTGAAGTATATTGTACTTCCATTAAATTGGCTAGCAAGGCTGCTTTGACAGGCAAAAAAAAACACCCCTAAGTTTATAAATGAGCTCTTCCAATCATATATATATACAGTATCATATTAATAGAATGTATGCATGTACATGTATGAAAGAGTTCAATAGAAAGTTAAGGGATGTCAAATAGATGACACACTACATTGAGTCTTGATGGCCTTTAATCATAAAGATCAGAGTGAAATAATTAAACAGAAATCTATCAAAATGCAGGTTCTGTTTTAATATTGCTAAATCAATCTTAAACTAATACATGTACTGAGTACTATGTTTATATGGAACACCCTTGTATGTATAAAGTTTATAGATCAAACGGTTTGTGATAAAACAGTCAACAGAGTTCTTTGGATATTAGAGCATAAAATAATTATAGCCCTCTCATATTTGCTTTGATATATAGCTGCATAGCATAAGTGTTGATTTGATACAACTGACTACAGTTTAAGCTAATGAGGCTTTCAATTGTCTTTCATTATATAAATTGTTATTATTTATTTGCACATGTTGTGGCTTATTGTAGATATTACATCATTTTTTGTACATAGTTTCTAAAATGGATATAAGTTTTAATCATCATCATGTAAATGGAAATAAAGAATAAAATAGAATCATACTTGTGGTACTTATTTCCTCTATTGTTGACCATCATGAGCCAGTTGTACAAACTTTGGCTGTTATCAGCCTATGTATCGATAACTTGGGTTTTACAGATCAATATTGATGCCAGAACATGTCTGATAATGCAAACAAAAAATTGGCATATTTATCCTGGACATCTTTATCTTCCAGAAACTGTTGATCACCCAAAAATAAACCCTATATAAAATCAAAAATTTTGAAAAAAATTTAATGAGTTAAGACCCTTGTTCTTGAAAATGTGTTCAATTTTAGCTTATAACACCCTAGAAAGCACAATTCTTGACTGGTTTAGATGAAACTTAGCATGAGGATTTGTACTCCCCTAAGAATATTTAGTATCAGTTATTGGCTTTGATTTTGGAAATGCGTCAAATTTTGAGCCTGTAAACAATGTAAAAGGCACAATTCTTGACCAATTTTGACAAAACTTGCTGAAATTGTTTAAAGGGATAATAGCCGTTAGAAGAAACATAAAATTTTAATTTCTCTCAAAATTGGCTAATAACAGTATATATCCATTAGTGGACTTACCTTGTGTCAAAACTATACATCAAAATCCCTCTATAATCCAGTAAATCCACAAAATCAAGTAGTTAATTATAAAACGCTTAATACATCCATTTTCAATTTTGTAATTATAAAGGGAAGTAACTCTAACATGTGTTTTTTCCACGTCCTTTACCTCTACTCTTGAATTTACCTTAACATAGTCAGACAGTACGATATTTAAAATTCACTAAAACTTAGAGAAAACAATTCATATGATTTTGAATGAATACACTGACAAAATATTTAACCAAAATTAATCATAATAATATTTGTTTGTTTACACTGAAGAATGATTGCCATAGCGCGCTTGCGCAAGGATGTTTTAGTGTTGATTTCCCAGATGGTTTTATTCTCACACTGAATGGAACCATCGCTTGATCACTTTTTTGAAGAATTCTGAATATAGTTTTATTGTCGCTTTTTAAAAATTCATCAAGTGTTGGATGCATACTTATTTAACTAATAGTCAAACACAAATATTAGACGTAGGACGAATGTATTCTAACGCCTATTATCCCTTTTAATATCACCCAAGAATAAAAGCTTTTGAAAATCAAAAATATCGAAATAAAATCTAATGTGAATTATTGCCCTTGAAGACAGATAATAATGATAATACAAACAGATGACAATAGGAAAAGATAATTTAACCAGTAATCTTGGATTTTCTTCCTTTTTTCTGCAATTAAGGTGTGTCCTGGATGTTCTTTAAAGCTGAAGATCATCAGAACAAAAAAGTAAAAGTTGAATAAAAATATATTTATTTATTCACTGAGTGGCAGTCATGAAAACAACTAACTAGACTAAGAAAAAAATCAACAAGACAAATAATTATCTTTGTATTGACTTATGTAATTATCTTTATAAATGACTTATGTAATATTATAAAAAATTTAATACACTTTTTATTTGCATAGCACCAAATAGAAACAAAGTGATAAAATAAACTCAACAAATTCATGAAGGTACATGTAGTACTTAAAGCCCAACATCTGGTCCACCTTAACTGCCCCATAGTAAATGTCAAATTATATGACAAAATTTCATTGAACCCAAACACATTCTCATCCAAATTAGTGGTGACATTTTATGTACAACTTGTAATAGGAATGTTATTATATAAAAGGGAGATAACACTTTCAAGTTATATCTTCTCCTGATATTGCACAAAATTTAGCAAACTTGTCCTTTCTTAAACATAAAAACCAGTTCAAGATTATTGAGCTTTGTTCCTTTTTGTAGAAATATAAGTTGTCCATATCAAAGACACAAGATTACCAAATAACACTCGATACTACAAAAAAAAACAAGCTTCATGTTAAATGGAAAAAAGTAATAAAACTCAAACCATATCAATCAGGTTATGTAATGATTGAAAACAATAATAAGTATTTCAATAAAGTGTTTGGAATTCTAAATTTCATTGTTGCCCCTTAATTTACATTGGAAAAACCCAATATTGTAAAGTGTCAATGTCACTTAGTTTCTGAAGATAATTAAAATAGCAATTGCCATCGTAATACGCCCACATTTATATATCATCCAGTTCATTCGGGAGATTGTAGGTAAATGAAATATTTTTATTCAATAGGTTCATCCTTGGCTTATTACAAACACTCTCACTAAGTTTCATCAAAATCCATGAAGAAACCAGCTCTCCATCGTGTCCACACAGAAATCAAGAAAATGGGCAATAACTTTTTGTAAATATTTTGCGTTTGGTTTTATTTTCAATAGGGTTCTTCCTTGGGTTACTACAAAGACTCACACCAATTTTCATTAAAATTCATCAAGAAACCAGCTCTCTGTCGTGTCCATAAAGAATTCAATAACTCATTGTAAATATTTTACAATTGGTTTGATTTGCATTAGGCTTTGTCCCTGTTATTACACTCCTACCAAGTTTCATCAAATCCATCAAGAAACCAGTTCTCTATCACAGACAGACAGATACAATGGCTATCTATGCTAATGTGTGGGTGTATAAAAACACACTTGATATGTTGTCCAGAGTGAGGGGAAACTTGCCAGGGGAGTGTTAAAATTTTAACGTTGGTAAACTTTAACATACCTTTGCTGGCACATAGGTTAAGTTAAAATACTGTACAAAAGTCCATATTTTCCAGTTTAATTGTAATAACATCCAATATACTTCTTTTATTCTTTGTTTAGCTCCACTTGTACCATGCCCCTAGACAGTAACAAAACCTTATACATATCAGTAAACCTAAGCTTTACAATTTTTGAAAATATTCCATTATTCTTCTTTTTAGATAGTTTTCTGAATATTGCTTAAATCTGACAATTCATGTTACTTGTTAGTATATATGTCAGCTCTTTGGATTGTTTTTCAAAACTGGAAGCTAATAATGAACTTTCAGCTTAACAGCTTGAAAAGATAAAGTAACTTACTTCTAGAAGTGCAATAACATATAAATATATAAATAAATATGGGGGTGCAAATATAAATCTGTCAAAAATAACACGTTTTATTGCTGAAGTGTTGTCTTTCTTTTTGGGAACTACATTATCTAAATACTGGTGAAAAAAATGCAACAATGGACCATTAAACAGTAACCTGAAAATAAACAGTGATCATGAACTCTTTTATAACTGAATATGAGTGTAAAATAAAAAGTTAAGAGTGACGACAGTGCTAACCCCCAAGTAAATTTTTGGACTTTGATGGAATCATTGTAAACTATTACCATCATTCATTATCAGAAGAAAGTAAAAACACACTTGATATGTTGCCAAGTGAAAGCAAAAAAAAAAAACTTGCAGGGGACAGAATGCAAAAGGTGCACCAGACTGTAATTACACTACTGTTTATCAATAAGCTAATAAGATAAACTATGAGGTAACGCATTACTGAACATATGACATTGAAAGATTCTTTAGATAAATGTCCCAAAATGTCCAAAATAATATATTCATCATGAAATTTTCAAATTCAACATGTTTTAAAGTGATTTAATCTCGACAGATTGAATATTTTAAATCTTTGACACTGTTGTTGAAGGTTTATCGAATTTAATCAAATAATTCTTAAGATTCCTGCTACTTACGCAAAACATGAATAGGCAAAAGTACTTCTCCATACAATCTTACCACCACTACCAGCATGGGGTGCTAACAACTGAGATAATATATTACCCACTACAGCTATTATTGAGCTGCAAAAAAACATTCAAGACAGTTCTTACAGTCAATGACAGATTATGATTAGAGCCTATATGGTAAAGTTTCAGAGGTTTGATCTCAAAAGTCTTCTTACGTCAATACGAAATGTTTCTATGACTATGACTTAATGCAAGTCGCCTAGCTGAGAAGTTATTATGCAAATAGGAGGAACTTTTAGGAATCTCCAGTGGGTCAACAGTTGCATTTACAGCTGTCGATGAAAAAAGACTAAAAGTTTTCTTTATAAAATCAAAGGGTTAAAATATGACCAATGTCACACTTTTTTCGATTGATTCAACAAATGATCTTTTTAGATTAACATATAAAGTTTATAATAAACTGTATCCATGTCCACGTAGCATTATTTATTACCTAGAAACTGCTTTAGTGAGAACTGGCTTGCGTTGTAAAAGATTATTGTATTCTCTTAGTAGCTTTTCAAAACTAGTGTCATTTTCCGGCTTGCTAAAACTCATTTTGTACCCTTTATTTGGCTTCTAATTGCAGTGTTTACAAAAAATTATTCTACATGGAGGCTGACATCTTGGATTTCGTAATCTCGTGCACCTGCGCGATTCTACGAGAGTAGAGTAATTTATTGAAGACGTGAAATTATCAGATAATTTATTATGTAAAACGTATTTTATTTCTTGTGTTTTCAAGGTTTCAATTTAATCAGACAATGTAGAATAAAAAGAAGACTTTGTGTGATTATATTCAGCTCCTTTTTGTTGTATATGTCTGACATTAGAGACACAATGTCAAACTGTTTTGACACCGCTATGTTGTGTGTCAGTTTTAGTTTTATTTTACCAGCTCTCCTGTTTCTGAGAACAAGCTATGGTAAGTTTGAATTATAGTACCTTAGAAATTTGGAATTGTTTACTATTGAATTTGGATAATTTAAAATATATATACAATTTATAAGCATATTGTAATGTTTTAAATTGAATGGCACTTAGAGTTGACATGGTTTTTTCTCTTCAATAAATTAACAACCAGGCAGGGATGTAGCCTAGTTGCAGTGGTTCTGAATGTTCAGGTTTTCAGATTTTAAATGCAATATATCCTGTTCAGAACTCTCCAATCAAACGCAACCCATGTAACACAATCATCAAGAAGTTCTGGGAAAGAATGTAACTTAGTCCCTGAACTCCCTGTGGCTATCATAGTTTGGAAAACCCGTATAACAAGAATGAATTCTTTGAAACCTAGGCAATTTCTGTACAAGAATTTTCTTTTCTAAGTATTTCTTTAGCATAAGAAATGATTTTGGTAGCATGTTGTGTAGGTCTCGGCCAAAAATAATTGCTGCACCATATCCAATTTCATTTTATTTCTCTCATTCATAGTAAAAGGGTTTTATTGTTAACATAAAACATGGGATTCTAGATCATAATGTACCATACCAAATTTTTGATTCACTAATTTGATATTAAAGGTCATATTATAAGAACGAAAGGGCTGTCAAAGTTTTAAAATCCTTTCCTATCAGGGACTGACAACAGGCATTCTCGTTTGGTTGATTTCCTTGATCAGCCACTTGTAGATGGACCAATGCAATTGGCTCTCTTGCATTTTCTTCCACTACAGATATTTTGATTTGTAATTGAATGACAGTGGTAATTTTACTGTAGGCCCTACTAGAACAAGATCATTTTAGGTAAATCCATCTTTGTGACATTTTGCTATGTCAGGATTTAATTGAAAACTGTCCATATTAATTATATGTATCTATTAGGCCTATTTGATACTGCACAACATTGGATATTTTATATTTGTGATCAATATGTTATTTGATCTGATCAATTAAAGGCTTATTAGTGGTATTGTTTCCTGACTTAAATGTGATACCAGTAACTAGGTGCTAATTGCACTTTTAGCTTACCTGCCATAACTTTAAATTGTTCCCTAGGTGTGAACCTAGAAATAATATTAGTCTACTTGTACAGGTGGGGATTAAGATAGGAGTAAAGCATTTAGGGATGTGTGAAATTCTTTCATAAATACACTGATAAATGGCTGTCAAAGTAAATCTTTAAATTGATTAGAAATTTATCTGATTAACACAATTAGAAGCTGATTTGTGTGTTTATTGTTGTTGGATTATCATGGTCGAGTAATTTACCAAGTAAATCTTTGAACTGTTTGAAGATTTTGTCAAATAAAAATTATGGAACATAATAAAAGTTAGTTTCTTTTCTTCATTATTAAAAGATTATCCATTTTGAATGTCATGAGTCCAATTTAACTATATATGTACCATTCATAAATGTCAGAAGTATACTTATGATGAAGAGTCTGTATTCATTTCAATTGGAGACAGTTGGAAATGAAGTTTTAAGCATATAAAGCTGACTGAATTTGTTCTATATTTTGAGAAATAATTGGAACAAATGAGAAAGTTGATGGTGTGTTTTTTTTTGGTTAAACAGGTTTGGAAAGTTCAATAATATTATAATGTTTTAGCATTGTTTGTTGACTTCAATTGATTATTCAGTGGATTTTACTTTGGATCTATGAAATCATATTTTTCATCATCTTTTCACGTGATATATTGCTCATGTGATAGTAAAAAATGGCCAAAGCACTAAGAAACACATGCTTTCGCTTCAGCAAAGAAATGGAAAATCAATGACCTTGATGTCACAAAGAAAGCTTTTGGATTTCTTACTAAAAAGATGTGAAACCCATAATCCACCATTTGAAGAGATAAAATACTTATTGTTCAATTTATGTTTTTAATTTTCCCTTTGTTGTAGTTAATGTCAATGTTGTTTAATCTTGTTCAAAAAATCCAAGGTTATCATTGGAAATTCAAACTCTTTCTATATCCTCAGCAGCACAGAGTTACATTCTTGTCCACTATATAAATTTTTCAATACTTCAATCAGTTGTTCTTTAAGTCAAAGCTGACACCAAGCATTTTCTTTGCATTTTCTAATCAACAAAATATCAACATATTCAGTTATCTTTGAAAGCCTTGATTGTCCAAATGTGTCGAATAAGAAGTAATGTTGGATTATTGAGTTATCCCCCCATTACTTATATTAAGGGGGTTGACAACCTTATCGTTCGAGGTGTATTTCAATCCAGAAATGCATTAAGTTTATATCCATTCTATTAGACATTAAAAAAAACTCATGTATGAAAAATTTGAGCTCAATCGCTTCAGTAGTTCGTCTGATATCCGTCCGTGAAGATAATCTATTTATAGAACAAAACGGGGTATTCCTCTATGTAGACATACAAATTACGTTGTCAGTTGACATTTGTGATTACAACGTCATCGGCTAAATAAACATTCTCTACGTTTGCCGGTCAGTTATTGTTAATATCGGCACGCAAAGTAAGAGTTTGTGTATCAGGGGAATCCAGAAGTCATGTCATGTCCCATAAATCATTACGTCACATGTAAACAGAGAAGATTTTATGATTGGTGGGTGGAAGGGTTTTGACATGTGCTAATCCATTGTTTTAGCACTCCAATTATGTGGATATCTGTGCATATCGATGCCTAAAAGGTGCTTAAAGATTTCTACAGCATGGAAGACAATCTTTTAACAACATGATCATTTAATTACGTAAGGTTTACATGTGTTTGCAAAATGTTGAAAACAACTGCCATTTTTCCCAAAGCCTATCTCGCTTACAATTTATCCGATTTTTACAAACTTTGGCTTCAGCTAAAGCTTACGATGTCCTCTATACTTTACATTGGCCTTTTCTTATAAAATGAATAGTTTTTTAAAAATTCAATTTTTCGTAAATGCACTCCCAAAATTATGATTTCTATCAATATCTTCAGAACAAAACACAATTTTCCAAAAAGCCAACGTAATTTTATAGAGATATATGTAGACTTGCGTTGTGCAAAATTTCAACCTTCTATATTAAATAGTCTAGTAGATATGCTAATTTTAAGGGAATAATCGACTTTTTTTTCGTTCATCTTTCATACGCTATTTCTCAAAGTTGAAATGTCATAAAGAAATAAATTTTATATTTTTGGATAGCTGAAAGTCCCCTCTTTCCATTGATATTTAAATATTTCAGATAGGTGGAAAAGAAGTAGTTAAAATCGTCTATTTTTTGTACATAGGTTTAGGGTTGTCAACCCGCTTAACAGACTCTTCTACCGCCAAAGGATAATCAGTCAGTTATAAGGTATTCAGGCGATTAGCAAACTCTAAAACAAATCTCTAGGCCGACCCTGAACTGGAGTTACGGAAATTTATGGAAGGAAATTTATGGAAGTCAAGCTAGGTGGTAACCGAATGGGTTAAGCGAATACTGTTAAGCTTATTTCCTTTGAGCTCTCAATCTGTGTTTCCTCTGACAGTGTTTTAGGTTCTCATACTATAAGGGATGCAGTCTACAATTCAAAATGGTCTTAATAATAGTCATTTAAAACTACATCATACCATGGAACATTAAACATGACTTGTGTCTAAGATAGAGTTGAGTGTAGAGTGTTATTATATAAATATAATTGATAGTTTATTGACAAAGCTAGCTTGATAACAAGACTTCATGTATAATCTACTATCTGTATTGACTGACTCACTGGAATATTTTACAGCATTTACTGCCTCAATTCATGTACAAATTACTTTTTAATGGGATATTTTACTCTAACTAGTAAAATATAGAACTGATCAGCAGTTATTTTGAACCTTGCTGACTAAGTATGCAATGTTAATAATGCTGAATTTTAGCACAATGCCTCATATCTCTGTCTCTAAGCTTAAAAAATCAGAATACAACTTAGTTTATGGATCTGTTATTCTAATTTTGGGTTGCGTGAATTCATTTATTTTTTTATCATACACTCTTTGATTACAAATTTAAGCAGAAATGCTAGTCTCCCCTTAGGCACTAAAAGGGGAGCTGGGACTGAAGAATAGGGTCTTGAACAGATCGAACCCACACCAGAACATATAGTTTGGGTCATGGTCTTGAAATGATAGTGATGTATGTGTACGCTAAAACAATGTTACTGAGGGATTGGCTTAACAATCCATGAGAATCTGATCCGAGACACTCTTAAATTAACTAATATTAAGCTGCGGTATTATATAGTTACAACATAAAATGTTTAATTCAATTTGTTCCTGCATGGGTTTACTTTGCTCATTTTACCCTTGAAGTGTATATCAGAATGTTAAAGTCCATTTCCACAACTAGCTGTCTTTACAAGTATTGTGTCCTCGAAAAATATTTTGAGTCATGAGCTGAATTCCAGTCAAATGGAAATTCCAACAGATGGAGATGAGGAATAGAAAAACAAAATTTCAACTTTCTTTGGGATATAATAAGTTACAAACAACCATCTTAAATTTGTAACAGATAATATTTAAAAGATATTGAAATTCAAAAAATTTCTAAACCTTATTATTTTCGGTATGTAATGGTAGTACTACTTTATTCCAGTCTAAGTATGTGCTGATAAATAACAAACATTCAGATGGGCAGCTTGTTGCTATATAATACATCTTAAGCAGCTATTACAAAATGGGAAATATCTTATTATTTAAGGACCACCCCTCCAAAGGATTATTATCAGATTTAAGATTATCAGCAGTTAAGTAATTGTCAATTTTTCTTTCCGACCTGTGCCGTATTCCTAAATTAACTGAATGCGGCCCACTAAGTGATTAAGACTTCCACAATGTTTCTTAAGGGATGTTTCATCTACTTTATCCTCAGTACTATCAAAAACCTCATCCTCATTTGGCTTAATTTGCTCTTCGCTATTACAGAGTTATAAAAGAGTCTTTTACAGCAGTATTAATGTCATTAGAAATGAAACTGTTCTTGAATCTAGAGTCCAAAAAAACTGCATACAGATGTCAAATCTTTAACCTATTTGTTCTGGTATCGATCGGAAAGTGACAAAGTAATTTCAATTTCTTGTACATTTTAATCTTTGACTGTAACGTAGTGTTCTTGATATAATGTAAAACTGGTAGAGTTTGTATCAGCTTTAAATGTATCAGTAATATTAGCTAATGGAAAAATGACATTTTGCTCCATTATTTTTTTAATATTAGTATCAGGCATAACATGCCAATGCTTTAACTCTAATCTCAAAGATAAGTACAGAAGTATAGATTGTATCTCAAGCACACCATATCTATAAATCCTGAATAAAGTTTAATTTTTGCTTGTTCCAAATTGAATACGCATGTGATACATAATTATTTAACCCATAGTTATTATGAAACACAAATATTAGACATTTTATGAGTGTAGACTCTTTATTCCTTTAAGATGCTTGGTGACACATTTTGGTGTGTGGTATAAGCATTTTAGGTTGTTGTTAAGACTTTCAACTTGAGAAAAGTAATCACCAATATTCTAACATTTCAACTGTCATTTCTTTAGAGGAAAAATCTCATTTGCATTGTATACTGTGATGATTGCAAATGTACAACAAATATAGTTCTATTGAGATATATGGTTTTTATTGGTACACATATTTGAAAATGATCCCAATTCAATGGAAGAAGGGTTGATCTAAATGTTTGAATACAAACATTCTTTAAAAAAAGCACTGAACAATATATTAGATCTTTGGTTTAGAATGATTGCATAAAGTTGTACTTGAAAGGGAAGAAATTGTTAGCTGGCATTAATACAAAAATCAACTTGAATCATAATTTATATCCATCTATTTCAATTGTCAATTCAAACAATATAGCTAATGGAATAATATTTTCAAGGAGCTGCAAACAAAAAGCTTTGATCCTTATATAGCCAAGAAAAACTATAACCAGGAAAAACCTTTTTGCAAGCCTTTTCTTTATGTTCAATCATGTATTTTCTGTGTGGTTGTCTGTGCATCTTCTCATTTAGTGTGTCCACAAATTTTCTGTCTGTTTATCCATGTATTTTCTGTTTATTTGTCCGTGCATTTTCTGTATTTGTCCATATATTTCCTATCTGTTTGTCCACATATTTCCTGTTTGTTTATCCATGCATTTCAGGGCTTTATATTGCATGAATTTGGGCAGACCGTGTGTCCTCAAAACAATTGCAGATGGCTGGCTGCCTCGCCACTTCATGGTCGTTTTTACAAAGCACATGCAGCACTAATGATTTCTATAGGAACCATGCTTGATTTACCTCCTGGGGCAGAAGAGTTTCGCCATTCTGCACCGAAAACTACGCCATGTCATTCAAGGACATGTTTCAAGTTTCTATAAAACATTATACTAAGAATTTGGGAAATATGTCTCAATATCCAGGGTTACTGCATTTATCTGTATAAATCAAGTATATTTTAGGCAGATTTACTTCCTTAATTGTGCAGCGCTAATTTAGGCGCTTTTTTTTTTTTGGCAGTATTTGTCAATGTATTTACTGTGTTTATCCATTTATTTTCTATCTTTGTCCATGCATGATGTTCATCTTTTCATTTTCTGTGTGTTTTTATTTTCACTTTCGGTGATGAGAAATACAAATAATTTTGAAGACTTATCCAATGATTGTGATATCTCTATTTTAGATCTGAATGCTATAATGTTTTCTTAATGTGTATTTCTAACAACATAGTAATTGAAACTGGTTTATGGAGCCATAATTTAAAGGTCCTCATAAATATCAATTATAAATGTTATTGTTTCACATTATTTATTATGTGATAAAAGTTTGGCAATTTGACAAATTCTTTGCATATATCATGTATATTAAGTAATTTATTATTTCTTTCTAAAATATTGAGATTTTTAACAATTCTATAAACCCTTTTTTAGATTTATATTAATATTTAGAACTGGCTGCCTAGAATTCACTTTTTTCATTGTAAATCCAAGCAAAAGTTATTTTGGAGTTCATCTTATAAGACTTTTCTGAAGAGTTCGGTTAAAATTTTGAGGTTTGTGAATGTTCAGATTATTTTAGGTTTTTTGTATATTTTAGTCATGGAAGAATGAACTTGAAGATTAAATCTGAATAGTTGTTATCCTGAGGTACATGGACTTATAAGCTGACTTGTATAAATTACAAACATCATTATATCTTTAATCACTGATGCTTTAAGAAATTTATTTTTCGTCAAGAACTTCAGGGCATTACTAAAATAAGATGAAAATGCTGAGTTAAAGAATAATGAATTCTATTAATTACTGGGTCTGATTATTACAGAGCCAATTACTTAACAGCATCTAAGATAATGAGCCTTCATTAGGTTTGTTTTGGTTATTGACTTTTTTCACAGTTAGGAATACAGTGTCACATGAGCTATTAATTCCATACAGTCTATGAATAGTTATCCCTCGTGGACTTTCAATGACAAATTAAGAGAAGTTGCCTTTGGTCATTTATGCCAACCAGTATCAGATAAATTTCACTTAATGAATGCCACAGTTGTGCTTGTTATTTGTGACATCCTGATGTTGCAAGTCGAGTGTAGTGTTGAAATCCTTTCTTTAGGCTTGTGTTTTGATTTGGAGGAATATTTAATTGGCTTGATGTAATAAGATGTCTCATTCACCGTCATCTTTTATCTGAAAACATTTCTGTTTAGAGAGTAGACGTATGTTGACGTCTGTATATAATAATAAAGAATAATCCAGTGTTTATAATCAGGATCAACTGGTGTGCTCAACCTATCATTTGGAGATTTTGAAAAATGTTTACCTTTTCGTTTAAAAGCAAGTTATTTTGTGTAATTGAAGAATAAAGAAAACAATGGAATGGCGTGTCTCTATCTTGGAACTTGTGTATTTGGATCAAGTTTATTGTCCGCTCAAGGTAAATTGTTATTGATTTAAGAACTGTTTCACTATCACACACAAGAAGTCTCATCTATCAATTTGCTAAGTGTTTCTATTTTGATTTTTGACATGGTTTTATTTTTTTTTCTTATTTTCATAATAAAAAAGTTTGATAATGCATTTTGTAACACAAATTTAACTTAATAAATAGTCACATTTTGTAGATCACATTCAAAGCAGTATTTGTGCACTTAAGAAATTTGAATATATGATAAGACAGGGGTTTTCAACCTTGGGGTCGTGTCCCCAAACTTGGACTCCGGAAAACTTTTCGACGCGAACATTATGTAATTGCAAAAAAAAATGTGTTTGTGAACATGTTATGATTTAAGATTTAATGCAAGGCCGTGCCAGGTGTAATTTATTTATAGTGTAATGAATTTTTATATATTCTATTCGACAGTTATGGTAAGTCAATATTTGAAATGAAATGGGGGACACAATTTTTTCATTAACCAAAAAATGGGGACATTGCTGGAAAAGGTTTAAATACCCCTGTTATAAGACAATACAGACTGTAATTAAAGAGGTGGATAAATGTGATGCTTGTATAATGAGAGTTAGGAACAAGACTGAAAAATAATTATTGATTTTCCTCAATGCATACTTCATGGAGCTAATTTCATTAGCCAGATCTTGAAACAAGAAGATGTCATAAAGACTCATTACAGTTGTCCAATGTCTACTATTATTAGCAGTTTGATACAGACTTATCTGAACCTAATCTACCATCATTGACCACTTATTAACCATCCTGATGACAGTCTATTGTCTTTATATGGGATATTAGTATCTTATGTCTTTGTCAACACCTGATATTTATCATACAACCAATGTTATTGATTCTTAAAGTTAGTTAGGGTGGGGCAGTGTTCGAAATAATAAGCGAACAATTTTCGGTAAAAAGCGATGTATTTTCTGTTGGTAGTGCAGTTTATTTGCGATACATGGATAAATGTGCCCACTTACATTGTTTAAGGAATTGGTTTGACCACAGTTCCTTTCCTTGATGTAAACAGAAATTGTAACACTAGGCAGTCGGTTCTAAGATTACTTCCTCAAGGCTTGCATGTTAACATTATAATCAATTCATAATTTTTTTCATGTTTGATAGCGTGCTGAGGAGAGATATTTTGTACTCAGTACATATTCATTTATGTCCTTGTTGGGTTCAGGGCTTGTGAATGGCACTTAAAGGTAGAGCAGAACACAGGATAAGATTGTTAAATATTTCATTTGGAAATTGAGGCAGATTTAGATGTCATTGCTCCTACGCTTGACATCATAAGGCATTACTCCTACAACAACATATGTTGGTGGCATTAGAATTTGACGTCATATACTTGACTTTCTACTGACATATATAGTTAATTATACTCTAGGCCAGCAATACAAATAAGAAATCATGTAGTAATTACCTTCAGGCAAAATGTTTCATAACTTGATTTTTTCCTGTAATCAGGATGAATTAAGTTACAACCAATTTCTATAAGACATTAATGAAATGAGGTTTGACGTCATATCCTGGACTCAGATTTCATTTAGGGATTAGTCTTGTAGTTTTTTACTTCCCCAAGGATTTTTATTTAAATGTGTTGTTGCATGTTACTTAGTGTTAATCCCCGATGCCTCTCAGACTAGACTATTTAAGATTCTGAAGTCAGTGTATTTACAGAAAGAAGGGAAATTAAATTTATTAAAAGACCTACATGTACCTATATCAATTCAAATCACACATGTGATAAGTATTCATTTATTAACAATCGTATGTGTAAATGCATTCATTAACAATCATACAATTTGATTTTTGAATATTATACAAGTAAATTTCTATACGAAAATATCATATGTAAATGTGAAAATGTGATTTTCAAGTATCATACTCGTATAAATTTGATTGTTAAAATTCTAAAATTTAAATATGAAAATAGATTAATGAAGGTTTCTATTTAGATCTTTTAGTTTTATCTGTACCTCCTTGTTCAATTTCTACCCATTTAGTCTGAATCATATTCTCTGAGTAATACCATTCATGTTTTATTTTGGAAAACAAGAAATTTATGAATGTTTTTTTATGCTTATTTTATTCCTAGCGGTCTATTTCAATTATCATAATAGTGTTTCATAAGGTTCTTTTATCATTTTGATTCGTGTAATGTTGATTCCATTTGAATTATGTTACAGTCAATATCATATTTCTCACTTTGAAGTGTTTTCAACTGGAAAGGATGAGTGGAAATATCTCTGATGTTATGGTTAAGTTATAATTTTTGAGATTCTTTTATGTAACTGTACTGTACTTCACAACTTGATATTCTTAGTAAATCTCTTTAAATTTAAAGTTATTTTATTACTGACCATATTTTAGGTATTTTTGACAATTTTTTGCAAGTTTTATTTCCCTTATTACACCTTTTCTAAACAAGGGTCAACTTCAAACAATGGCAACCTTTTTTTATATACATATACATGTACATGTAT
This sequence comes from Nipponacmea schrenckii, assembly GCA_030562195.1. Taxonomy (NCBI): domain Eukaryota; kingdom Metazoa; phylum Mollusca; class Gastropoda; family Lottiidae; genus Nipponacmea; species Nipponacmea schrenckii. The sequence goes on from CM060201.1 coordinate 11,837,904, forward strand.
ATAGGCTACTGACATAATTTGTTAAACTTCGACACGAAATGTGGAGTGATACTGTTATCACCAATTTTTCGTTAGTCAGTCTGTTCGAATTAAAAATATTTATTATGAATTATTGCCCTTGTTCTTAAAACGCTCGTAAACCTTCTACAATGTGCAATTCTTGACGAATTTTGTTGAAACTTGTTGCATTGTAACCCAAGGATGTTCTTGAAAACTCTTTCAATTTTAGCTCTTAAACATTCTAGAAATCACAACTCTTGGTGGATTTCGATGAAACTTGGCTATATATCATCTTCACTCATTATTCCAGTCCACCCAGCTGTCGGGGAAAGATCAATGCCAAAAGGTTTGACCAAGGACCAGCTGGTAGAAAGTATCCCTGTCACGGCGGACTTGTGAACCTTAGTTGTTATCCTTGTAAAATTTAGTTGTTCGTTTCTTCTTTCTTTAGAGTATTTTTTATCACCCAAGTTTGAACCCTATTGAAAATCAGATAAATCAAAAAATAAAACATTTAGTATCAGTTATTGCCCTTGTTTTTGAAAGTGCGCTCAATTTTTGGCTCGTATACTTTCTTGAAGGCAAAATACTTGATAATGACCAAATGATGAGCCCTATTGAAAATTAAGAATATCGAAATATATTGAATATGAATTATTGCCAAAGTTCTTTTATTATTACCCAAGGATGAACCCTATTGAAAATGAAAAAATGCAGAAAAATATTGAGTTATTGCCTTGTTAGGTACAATTCTTGACAGGTCATTTTACTGTACTGTCAAATTTTGTTCTGCCAGTGGGTGTATATTACCTTGCCTGGCAATCTATCTAATAGCTGTGCCACAAGTTCATATCTACTTTTCAAACCCTGATTCAGTAATATTGTGTAATAAATAACATTAATAAGTGTCAATGACACTATTCCAAATATTGACTTAAATATCAAAAAGGTAAAGCCTAGATTATCTTATATTATTAAATGGATAAGCCATTCTAATTGAAGAATTAATGCTATAGTAAGATAAAGTCGAGATCAAAGAATAAGCCTGAATAGTCGATGAGGATGTAAGGTTTTTAATTTATAATACAGGTATGAAAACAATTTAACTATTATGCAAGGCATGAAAAACTTGAGAAACATGTCCAGACGAGGTGTTCGGCACAAATCAATTTACACCAGACATTCCAAATTTTGTGCTGGACATGTTATAGCACCTTTGTCAATATTTTTTATTAAAAAGTTGAAATTATCCGCAATTACGATTGTAATTACTCACCTGAAATATAGACATAAACTGCTAACGAGACATCTATTTTAGGTCATTCAAATTGAGATTTTATTATAATTTACCTTCTGGTTGCCTCTTGAGGAACGATATAGTCGTGAAAAAAATAAATAAATCACATCTTGTTGGAAAAAACTTAGTGAGATGTAGAGTTCTTAGAGACTTGACAAGGCAGTCTATACACAGCGCAATTAGATTCGGACAACAAAAACTGGCCTTACTGTATCAACACTGCTCATAGATTTATTGTATTTGATTATCCAGACATTTCCTATCTTTTATATGATAGCACAACTCAGATTGTGACAGACATATGCCGAAATTTTTCCAGACAATGATTGCTTATTTCACACCTTGGTGAAATGCAATTACATACTAGTAATCTAAATATGAAAATAGAAATTCACATACTGGGTTCATAGAGCGTAAGCGACACTGGACAAGCGTGGCAAATATATTGAAAAGATTTAGTTTGTATTTGAAGGTGGTCTTTTTAGTTTTTAAGTACCGCATTTTTTACCATCAGATGTGTGTAACTTCTATTATTATAGGTAGGCATAACCGATTTGTGACATCATTTTTTAAAAATTTTAAAATTATTTTGCATATTCATGGTTCCTCGAAAAATATCCAATATTGGAGACCATTCACTTGGCCAAGCATATAAAACAAAGATTGTGGTTTGATATTGAAATGAATTCTATATTTGACAGTAATCATTTGATAATCTAGATATATTTCAAGTGGTTAATTGCGTTGTAACTGTCAAGTGACAGTGAGTTAATGGTGTCTGAATCTAGTAAACTATCATCTTATTGTTCATATCAAATCTTTCTCAAGGATTTAACTATTCTCTTTGACACTTTCACATTAATTACTTAGAGCCAAAGTATTTCAAACAAATATATCCCATATTGCTATGTGCACTCTACAAATGTATTACTTTTAGAGGGCTTGTCATAAGTGTCCTGACAAATTGTAAGATTTAGAACTTCAGTGTTATTTGGACAAGTAACAAGTAAGCTTACATTTAGTGGAGTCCATATGCAGCATTGTAGACAGATTTAAAGACCATGAGAAAAATTGTAGAACATTGTCATTTCTATAATTATTTTATAAATTAAATGGGAGAAAAAGACCTCATTGCACAGCAGGAATATGGAAGTAGTAGGTCAGTAGGTTTGTGTTGACTAAAAATTGATTTGTACTGAACCAACTTAAACAGAAAGCAGAATTTCATTCAGGGTGATTTATTCACAAGCTTTATTGGAATTAAATGAAATTGCATTGATTTCACAGTTTACTACAAGTCTGTTGAATATTGTATTACCATTATTCATGAACAATATTCTTTATAGCATTGAACAATATTCTTTATAGCATTGAACAATATTCTTTATAGCATTGAACAATATTCTTTATAGCATTGAATAAGTAGTGCAAAATATGAAGGGATTCTGAAAAAAAAACCCTTCTGCTGTTTTTGTTCCATATTTCCAAATGTAATTAATAGTAATTCAAAGAAAGATTTAAAGTACAGGATATTCAATAAAGTGGGAATAGAAGAAGACAAATCATGATGTGTGATCAAGACACAAATTATATTGATTATCCTGTCCCAAACACCAAAACTTATCTATTTGATTCTTTAGTTTGTAACAAGTTTGTACTGAAATGTAGTTTATTGTAGATATACCATTTTACATTGTTAGGTAATGGATAAATAACAGGTCCAATAAATAAGAATGAATAGGTGTGTGTGGTTATATATTACAATTATTGATCCACAACCTAGATAGCTTTAAAAACAAATAAATGTCTTTTATGTCAACAAATAGCTGATAACGAAGATTAAAGTGAAGTTTAAAGAGATATTTACAAAAAATTGATTTTTAAGTATTGTTAAAGTATGTTTACATTGTTAAATTAGCCTCATTTGACAAATGAAGGGCAGAAAAGTTAAAAAAAAATTTTTTAAATTATATGAGCATACCTGTAAAACTCTTTTCAATGATTAACCAGGGCTCAGTATAAAGCTTATATTATGTAATTAATTTTTAAACTTGATATCTGTAAAGTACATTTTTACTGTTTGAACAATAAGAACAGATGGGTCACAACATTGCTTTTATTTGTGATATACAGAAGCCTGCTGGTCTGATTTCATCAATGTTGGATGTTGTTCTTGAACCAATCATTAACATTTGTTATTGAGAAAAGAACATAGTTAAATGTAACAATTCATTATTTAACAACTTTTCCCTTTAGGCCACAATAACATACATACAATATTCATTGATTTTTCTTTCAATAAATAGCTAGTCTAGTGACCATTTGATATTTCAATCCTGATGTCTGCCATGTCTGTTATATAGTAAATAATACACTTGTCTTCAAACAGCTGCCACTTTTATCTGGACTATCTTAACTTCTCTTCATACTTCTCACATCAGTATCCATATATTTCTTTCATGTGTTTTGACCTAATATATGATATATTGATTATTTTTCTGGACAGCCCTACTACTCATGATTCCAACTGTAAACTATGTAAATTACTTGAGCCATGTCATCACCCCAGATAGCCTGATTACTCTTATCACTCTGTAAATTGAAATAAAAATATAGATTTACCCTTAAATGCGACTGTAATTGGTCTGTTTTGAATCAAATCTAATTTAATTAGAGCAGTTTAATCTGATTTCTGACATGAAAATGAATATTTTATTGCAGCAGCACTTTATTTTTCACTTTTCCACAGACTTATTCCAACATATGTAGTATAATGCATACTAAATGGCCTTTGATATGATAAAATAATGTAAATGCCATTGATAAAATATTTTACTTATTATAAGATTTGATGAGGAGGAATGGTGGGGGGTATAAAAGTAAAGTTTATACAATTAACATCCAAAATAAAAGGTTAAATCTGAACCTACAAACTATCTCTCTGTTACCATCTGTTTAAAAATGAGTTTTAACTTCACCAAAGTTTAATGCTATGTTGTGCAGTTTTTGTTTGAGTTATTTATATGGTTGCTAGCTGTTTCTCATCATTACATGGTAGATAATGAGGTAACAGTATGTTATCAAACTGTGATACACTACAAAACATAAACTTCTACTTTTAACTTCGCACTTTATTCATTTATTATCTTCTTTCAACTGGATTTCACGAGTTTTAAGTCTTATTTAATGTGAAATAATAAGTTAAATTTAAAAAAAAATAAAATTCTCATTATATTATTATCATATTCTTCTCCCAGTTGGATTGAATATACTTTTATGTACATTCAATATGTGTATTAAGTTTTGACCAAGTATACGTATCATGTTCTTATATTTTTATTGTAATTAATTTTGAAATTTATTTTTAATAATAACAATTTTCTTCTAAAGCATTTTTGATACAATATAATATGGTCTTGCATTTATTTTATTGAGATTAATTATTGAAATTGATTTCAGGAAGACCAGACTAGGATGGCAGAATGTTGTATTAGCTCTAAATGATAAAATAATGATGATGTGTTGTATATTTTTAGGTATGGATAGTGCACAGTGTTACGATTTTCAAGGTAACCCTGTAAATAATGGAGAAAAATATGTACCAAATAAAGAAGACCCATGTATGACATGTATTTGTGATAAAGGGTTCCGGATTATGTGTAAATCTGTGGCCTGTTCTCCACCAGGAAATTGTGAATTATGGGAACAGATTGAAGGCGTTTGCTGTGAATATAAGTGTATAAAATCTGGATCTGGGAACAATGTACAAGGTGGAGGGCCTGGTAATATTTTTAATGTCACTAATCCAGAACTTGATGGCGGAAGAGGTGAGGCATGATTTTAATCAAAAACCATTAGGAAACTTTAAATCTTCATTGTTCCATTTCCATGTATTTTGTTTATAATTTATAGACCACTCAATGAGGAATATGCATTATTTTGATTGAATCACTAAGATAATAATATTGCAGACATTTCATAGACTTTGAAAATATTTCTTATAAACAGAAGTAGACATGTAAAACAAGTGTTTTTAAAAAGGATATGTTCAACATTCTTCACCAATTGCTACCTTTGTCTCTGTTTTTCTAGCTAATTTATCTGTTATTGTAATTAATGTATAGGTATGTTTGAAGTGATTATTCCATTTTTATGCAGTTCTGGATTACACTGAATATATTCAAGACCCAAATCAACCTTTGAAATGCTGAATTACAGTCTTTTTAAATTCAGATGTTATTTTGTTTCAGCTATAGAAGATGAAAGTATTACTAATCTAGGATTAAGATTAGTAGCTAGTACTGTAACATCATTTCTAGTCCTAGCTTTATTACTATTTATGGTACATAGGTTAAGACAGAGACGTTTATTACTTGCAATGAGAAGTAAGTTATATTTAAAGATTAAGATACCAGAATCTTATCAAGTCAGTCTGCTTTCTATTGCTACTTCCACTTTTGAGAGGCTGATGACACAACTGTTAATCAATTTTACTGACACATTAAGATATGGAATTTAGAGTAAAGAAATAAGTACAATATCATGTTATTTACCTTTTTTGTTTTGCCTAAAGAACAATTACAAAGTTTATATTTTATCTTTCAGGATTTGAAGCTCAAGCAAGGCGTCAACAATTAGAGGAAGCAGATTCTGATCATTATATACCAGAAACATTTCTTGGTATAGAATGTCCTCCATATGAGGATCCCCCTCCTCCTTATTCACCTCCTAAACCACATCCACGTATTATGCCTGGTGAAGCACCACCTCCATATGAAGAAATAGATCAAAATCCTCTTAGTCCTTTGAATAACAATGAGATCAACCGTGCTATTACTGAAGAAAACAGTGCTCCAACACCTCGGCAGTGTTCAACTAACATAGAAAATAATAATAATACAGAGACCAATTCTCAATGTGTTCAAACAAGTGCTACTCCAAATGTGGAATGTCGAATTGAAAATGAAAATATGCGCAGAAGTCAAAATACTAGTGATACTGTTACTCGTGGGGTATGTGTTTTACCTGATGCAAGTGGAAACATGCATACATATGCAAATACTTCAAGTGCTTCTCAAAATAGAACTTGTGCTAGCTATATAGACAGTCAAGCTGATAGCACTCCAACAAGTCCTACAGGGCGTGTTCCTCTATTGAGTTCTACTCGTGATGATTCACACGAATGCTCTTGTGATGAGGATCAAACAATGTTAAAGAGATATTATTCTTACGAGCATCAAGCTTCAAGCAGCTTTAATAATACACATCCATCAACATGCCAGGAGAGTCCCTTACTCCAACAAAATCAGACCCAGTCTAGTCAAGCTTCTGAATTATATGCAAATTGTTTACCTCACCCTGTCATGTCTGCTTCCATGACTGAACAACCAGATCCTAAAAAATTGATTCGTCAATATGACAGATTTGCTTCACTGCCAAGACAAACTAGGTCAACTGATGAACATCAATTTAGCAATCCTTCTCCGTTAAGGGAATTGGCAGAAACGGAACAAGGGATTCCATTAGTCGAAATGAGGAAAAATGTCTCCACTCAAGATATTTCAAATGCACCTTCAACATCAACAAGTTCGCCACCACCAGCTTCAGTGAGAACTGCTGCTGATGGAGCTTCAAGGCAAGACCTTTTGAGAGGAAATTTACAGCCTCTAACTCTAAGTGATAAAGTGACACCTTTGTGTAGTAATATTCTAGTTCAAAATACTGGACAAGCTTTACTTCAATCAAGTGAAGCTCGTCTGAGAAATTTAAGACTTTACAATCTTGCTAATAGTCCAACCAAACAATTAGATAGTCCTAACTCACCTGTCACTCCTGAAGAATTACAAATTAAGCGATCTCAGTCGGTCACTTCAGAGGTTTCTATCTTCTCAATATGTTCAGAAACTGGTGAACTTCGTATTCCAAAACCCATGACCCAAAGTTTAAGATGTGATTCTCAATATCCTGATATTCCGATTAGACCCAATTTCTTAAGACAATTGACTAGCAATGTAGAGACATTTTTAGGAACAGTTCCAAAACGAAATGCTGCCAGTTGTCGAGATCAGACTGTCCAGAAAGTTACTGAAGACAGTAGTAAGACTGTAGAAAATCCATTATTAAATAAGATTGATGAAAATCTGCTTTGTGTCAGTGATGTAGGGGGTCCTATCGGAGCTTCTGCTTTGATCAAAAATTTTAATAAACTCAACTCAGAATTAAAGGACAACTCTCGGAAAAAAGAAAAAACAAAAGTTAATCGATTTTCAACTGGAAGTTTACCTGCTCAAAAGCCCAAAAAGACACGGTTTGTGACTCCAGAGACTGGTCCATCAAAATCAGGAGAAAATTCTAGCAAAAAACATGATAGTGCTAAAAGGAAAGGCGTTAAACAAAGTAGTTCTATCAAACAATATGGTTTTATTGATAATAGTGCTGGTACTAGTTCTCAATCACCTAGTAATAATAGTGTTAAATTAGATTGTTTAAAAAGTTCTAGTCGCAGTAAAGAAACTCGCGGACGCAAGGAACTGGATAACCAAAGAACAAAACCTGACCAAGCTCCTCGATGTGATATATCAGTATTACATCCAACACCAGAAATGAAAACTAATCGACAAATTAAACCTGGTGTCAAACGCCAATTAAATTATTTAGATAAAAACAATTACAGTCCGAGTCCGACTCGACAAAAATCTAGACCAAAAACTATGTTTCAATCTTGTCACAAGGAGTCAGAATCAGGTACTTGGAATGATTTAAGTAAGGAATCCACTTCAAACTGTGTTCCTAGACGCAAGGGTAAAAGTTCATCTTCACGTAGTAAAAAGAGACAGTCTTATCCAGTGTCTAATATACAAACAGCAGAAAGTAGTGGTATAGTTTTATCCAGACCAAATATTATCGGTTGTGTTGCTGATATGACAAATGAAACTGTGCCACCATTAAATGAAGCTAGTGTTAGTCAGGAACCCACTAGGCTCAATGGTTATGTCTATAAGTATAATACAGATAGTGCACAAGACAATCCTAATGTTTATGTCAAATTAAGACCTACAAGTTTAAGTAGCTATGTTTAATTGTTTGAAATTGAATCAAATCACCATGAGCCTTGAACATTATAAGGCAAACTCTGATTAATAGCAGATTTCTTCAATGTTTCACCTTAATATGCATTTAAATAAACTGTTTCCATAAAATGCCTATTTGGCCTAAAAAACAATTCTTAAGTAAGCCTACAGGTGAAATTTATCTTCTTCTTTGTCATTTTGTCTCAGGATTGTAAATATATTTATTGAAGACTTCTTCCAGGGAAAACATTTTTTTATTGTTATTATATTTCTTTATTGCTGGAACTTGCTCATCTATTTTCTTTCATTTTGAATTATCTATCACTTATGATAAATCACATAAGCAATATTTGTGCACTGTATTTTCATAATATCAATGTAACTCTTTTTATTCAGTGTCAAAGAGAACATGATTTTAGAACAACATACAAAATACATGATTTCTGTAAATCACTTGAATGTAAGTAACATGATTTTAGAACAACATACAAAATACATGATTTCTGTAAATCACTTGAATGTAAGTAACATAATTGATGAATGGGTCAACATTTCCTTAAGTTTTCAAAGTGATTTTGAAGTGAAGGTTGTTAAAATATTTTCATTATCACTTCTAGAAGTAGAAAAAAGAAATATCGACCCAGATGGCCTGGGCCAGAACATTTTCGGGAGGTCATACATATGTGACAACAGATTCCTAAAAATATACAGTAGCTGAAATTGTGTTTCAGAAGTTAGAAAAGAGAAATATGATTATAACTACATATGAAATTATTATATAAAGGGTAAACAATTTTAGAATTTCACGTTCCTATTTAGAATAACTGCATAATATATAAGGCATGATATATCTGAGTTCTGTCGAAATATGAATGAATGAAAAATATTGAAGAATGAATGAATAGATTTATATGTATTATAATGTATTTTTATTGTGGTGTCAAGAAGAACACTATTTTAGATAAGAACTAAACATGGTTATAATGTGGCAACAAAAATTTTATTTTCTGATCTTGACATTACATTACTTAACAAATATCATATAAAATATATATTTTGTGTATTTAAAAATGACAGCTGAGTTTGCAGAACACCAGTTCATGTGCTTATGTAAATCTGAATAAAGCCATTAAAACAAAAAACTGTAAGACTGTGTTAATAAATGCATGTAAATAATATTAAATTTTATTTAGTTTGAATGATAAACTGTTTTATTTTGTAATACTTTGAAATTTAAAGCACCACAAAAAAATGTTATTGATTTCACAAGTAATGATGTAATTGTAAATAGTACATAACTGGAAAAAAGATGTGATTATGAGTGGACATTATTTGTATAAAATCAAAGTTAATTTGCATGTGATAACTCCAACATTAAACATTTTTTATTATCATGTTTAACATAATTATTATTTATGTTTATGTTTTATTAAACATATCTTACCTGGAATTTTATATTTTATTTCTTAGAATTAACTTTTTGGTAGTAGCATATTGAAACATGGCAAATATTTCCATGTTCAAAGAACAGAAAATTTTAAAAGAACTGATGCTGAATTTGACATGATTGACTACAGTCTGAATAACTGGGACTGTGAAACTGTGTCCCTGTTTATTCAGTTATTTTCACTATCTTAAAATAATTGTACATCAACAATAATTTATTTCAATAAATAACATAATGAATAGCAGATACATATATACACGTATAACAATAGATCACATATGCAAATACATCACATCAAATATGTACTGATAATATTAAATGAATTAATAAAAAAACAATAAAATTGAAATGTTTGAATGTATGACTTTCTACAAAGCAAAACACGAGCAGTCCACAGACATTGAAATAGATTTCATAAATATTACCGTCTTCACTTATGCATTATATAATACTATAGCATCACAATGTGGCCAGGTTCACAGACAATGTCCCTTTTAAGGCAGTTGTTAAATAATGCAGGACTTAAAACCATTCACCATAAGATTGAAAACACATTGTTTAAAATAAATAATCTTCTATCTTAATGGTCTGAAAAGAAAAGTCCTTTTATCAACTACTTTCAGAGCATCAATCTGTATAAGTATTTCAAAGAGAATATCAGATAGCAAAGTATTGCACTTGGTCTCTCCATATCTTTCTTTTGATATTGAAATGAGAAAATATACTACATGTACTATTTGATATGTATTACTCACCCTGTCAATTTAAAGTTTTTCTCTCCAAAGACTCGAATGAGAAAATGACTTTCTTTGTGAGGTTGGAACATAGATGGTATAATAACATAATGACCAGGTGATAATTCAAATCTTCCACTCACTTCTCTATAATTAATATATAAACCTGATCTTCCACTATCATGATGACTATGAAAATATCGTTTATTTAAACGCTGTTTAGGATTTTCTGCCTGAAAAGAAATGTATCTATAGAGCACTAGCCTCTTGCACTTATAACAAATTTTATAGATTTTGCATAAGATTTTCATGAAAAATATAGTTCTATTTGATAGTCATGATAAATTCAGCCTTGGAGCTCATATGGTTTATTTCAGTGTTATACATAGTACCTTTTAGAATTTAAATCTGATGTTTTGATCAGTACAATTTAACAAAAATATACCTTGAAACTTTAATGTGAAGTCATTCATAACTCTTTCTAATGTAGATAAACCGTCATCATTAGTTTATGAAGTCCAGAAGAGTAAGACCTAAAACAATTCTTTAGACGTCCAAATACCTTTGAGAAACCTGTAAATTGCTAAGCTTTATTCTAAATTTTAAATCCTTACCTCATATATAACAAAAGCAATTTGTTGGTGAGAATTTTGACCTTCCTCCCTAGTTGGTTTTTGTTCTTGCATCAAAGCTATAACTACACTACACATTCCTTCTAACTCAGGATCATCAGTTTGTAGATTAAAATCATCTATAGTAATAGAAATAATTTACAATTTACCAGATTCAGATAGTGTGGGGTAAACATTACTTAAAAACATAAGATGATTACTTATTTCAAAACTGTCATAAAAAACATACAATGCTAGCACATAATATCAAGTCGGGCAAATTATACTTAACAATAACTAGTCTTATCACCAATTTTCTGAAGATGTAAAGGTTAACATGTAAGAAAGACCTTCTCAATCCAAAATTAGTGGACAACAAAGAGACTCCAGATGTACTGTTTCAAATTTTCATATTTCAAATTCCCTGATAAGTATATTGGAACTAACCAGGTTGATATAAAGACAATAAATACTGTGGATTAGTTGTAAACAGATCTAAATTATTTCGAGATCCACCAGCTGATATGTCTTTAATCCATTCACCTTTAATCATCTCCATATGACCTACAAGACATAATCTAGTTATAAATTGAATTCTGACTGCACGCAGGATGAGGATGAAAAACATCCAGTTGTTTTGGTTTGTGATTGTACAACTTGAAAGGTGGGATTTAGTAAATGAAGTTTCAGGGAAAAAGAAAGTATCTTTTCTTTTAACATACCCAACAGCTAAGGTTCTTAAGTATATTATCTACCAGCTTGATTTTGAATCAACTAAAATAATGCTCAGAAAATGATACACATCATTTTGATGTTTTCCCGATCCCTTTCACAATTGTAAGATATTAGATATACATGTAGCAATCATTTTCTCTATACAACCTTGAAAATTACCTATATTCCAGTCTTCCAACTTACTGATATGTTAAAATAAATAAAACTAACAAATTACCAACTACATCTGAAACCCCATCACCATCAAAATCAGGACCAGTTAAACATATTGTTACTTCTTGAAAATGGCGATAAAAATCTTTAAATGACATCCAAAATTCACCATCATCTTTAGATTGTAACTGCATTATACATTTAGTTTTTTTATCCACCCATTTCCAATTTACATCACTAAAATATACAGATTTTAAAATGAAGGGTTTATGAAGTGAACATTAATTCTTAAGAACTTTTTCATAAAAGAAACCAGGAAAAGCCTTAATTTAGCTGAAATACAGAAGTTATGTTATTTTGCTCAATTCTAATAGTGAAGTTGTAACTTCACATAGTAAGCAGATTAAAACCAAATTTTAAAAAGTAAACTTACTTGTCACTCCAAGAGCCTTTCCACTCTCTTTCATCTCCCCATGGATTTCTAATACGTAATAATTTCTCTTCACCCATTTGATGTTTAATCTAAAACAGTATAGAAGTCAAATAGATATTTTCTTATGTACAAGGTCTATTAGGGCAAGAGTAACAAATAGATTGCAACAGGTTTGTAAAAAAGCTGACTCTTAAAAATCTTGCATTAGTTTTTTTCATTTTTTATGAGTAACACAACTTAATGATTTAATAGATGACAATCATATTGAGCTACACAAATATTTGTGAATTAAATTCACTAGGTAGACGCAGAATAAATCTTACTTTAATAACACTAGTTATAGTATAAGCATGACCAGAAACAAGACCAGTGGCATCATTCTTAAAACTTTCTCTCCAATCACCCTGAAAATAGTACACATTACATCCATGTTTTTATGATTATTCTAGCATGGTAAAAATCTATAATCTTACGTCACCTCATAATGTCGCATGTTATGACTGTGCTTAATCAAAATGGCAGAAAATACTGTAAAAAGTCATTCTCTTTGATCCTTGGGTACAACATTGAAACTTTATTATATTTTAAAAAAAAATTTTTATCAGAAAACTTGGATTTCAACATAAACATATTTCAAGAAGAAATATGTCATAGAATGAAGTTTGTGTTTAAAGTCTACCTGTATAATTCACAATACCATTTTGTTAAAATGTCTTTTAAAGCACAAAAAGTTTGAATCAAGAGAGAAAAATAAGCCACATTTTGCAGATTTTGAAGAATGAATTTACAAACCTTTCTAGAACAAGCAATAAAAGCTCCAGATTTGTGAGCTCGTAAAATTAATCTGAACATATTAGGATCATAATCTTCTAACATATATCTTTCAGCTAAACCTCCAGTTAAATCTACCAGAGCATCCATTGTCTGTCCTCCTTCTAAGGCTTGATAACAACCTCTCAACCTTAGTAGAAAATAAAATCATATTAACTCATAAATAATCAGAATAATTTAATAGATCTTTCCTCTCCTGATCCTACTTATGCCATTTATTTTTTGTAGCTATTGTGTAATATTTGCTATGTTAGGCTATGCTGTAAAAGATTGACAACACAAACACAGAAAGGTATGCTTCATAAGATCTTTCTATCCTTAACCTCAAAGAATATAATGCTCCTTTTGACTGGATATTCATTTTCACTTACTTTGCATAGGCTTTTTCTATCAGAGCTACCCAGAACTCATTAGGTTCTGTACAATGTGCATAGATTAATTTTCTGTCTACAGTAGGTAATCTATCATCTATATATACTTCTACCCATTCACCAAATCTCCAGAATCTAAAACATACTACACCATGATACCCTCTACCACATAATGGTTGATCTTTAGGTAATATCTGAAAATAGTTTATTATATTATATCGGATAATAGGTATTTATCAGCGAAGATAGTTAAATTTAAGATAAAAGTCGCTTTCACATAAGTCAGACTATTTACTTTAATAAATTACATATAATAAATTAAGGTCAGGCTTTGAATCAGTTAATTTCAAACTAATTCATTTGTGCAAATCAAACTAGTTGTTTTCACAAAATATCTGTATAGCAGGAAAATTGATTCACTTGAAATACATGACCAGTTGCGAAGATGCTACAATACTTGATTGAACCAGCAATTTATAAATGGGAAAGTGCACCTTCCTAGAACATGTTTATGTTATAAAGGGAAAAAATAAATGTTTAACTTTAAATTTTCAAAACTTTAAGTCTCTATCAGCCTAACATCATATGTCCTATAAATTTAACATAATCATTATAGCTGTCATTTAATACTAGTAATTTGATAATAGGTATCAATTTGTACTATATTATGGTCTGTATAGGTTAAAAACATATTGTTCTACCTGTGACATTAGTATAAATAATATATAGCAAGAACACCAATATATTATGCTAGGATCATTCTAACTGTCATATTATGACTTTGAAATGTAAGAAATAAAGTTGGAAATAAAATGGGATTTTATTGTTGTTAAGGCCTACCTTTTTCATGAAACGTTCTTGTTGTGAAACAGCAGCACAAGATGATAAAAACCAACAATCTCCTAATATACCTTGTCTTATATCATCTCTAGTTACACCATCTATCATCATTTCAGGTTCAGTACCATCTAATACTAAATCCTGTTGAAAACATACATCATAGTCAAACATAAAATACATGTACTTGAATTTTTCATCTTCAAATCTGATTAATTGGCATCCTACTTTTCTGAAATCTGATCCTAAATAGGATAAAGACAACTTGCAAAAAATATGCAATGAGGATAAGTTTAGTAGGGCCATGGCTTAGCTGTTAGCTGTTCAGGTATCTTTAACATACACAGCCTGTGTCACAATAGCAAGTTGCTACAAACCTGTGGTCTGATCCATTTTATAACCATATCATTATTATAGCCATTAAAAAATAAAACTCTGTCATTAGCTGGAAAGTGAGGGTCACAATATAATTTATTATTTTCTAATCTATCTAATACATCACACACTTCTTCCTTTGTCTGAAATAAATCATATTCCAGACACATACATGTACATCTAATAGATAAATAAAAAACATTTTTATTCACTTGAAGTACTCATTCTTTCAATGCTTATGTTAAGCAGGGCAATGATCAGGAACCTCATAATGGGGCAATAAAAAAAGGTAGCCTACTGGTAACTTGTTCTTTACAGTGTCAAATAGGATCCTTAGCTGAAAGAATTTATCATACTCTGGAAAATCTAAATCCTTTTAACAGACAGGCTACTGAAACCTCACAGTAGGTTGACCTAGTGAACCCTATTTATGTTTGACACTAATGATAATGACAGTTACATTCCAGACTTGAATCCTACTAAGAAACATGCTAAATTCTTACTGTAAGAATAAATTCCTCTTCTATAAAATTATCCCCTTCATCGCTGTCAACCATCAAAGAAAAGGCTGATTGTGTTGACGGTCTGGTGGACCATTTTTTTCTTCCGTACTTTTTGCTGCTACCGGTGTCAACATTTACATTAGGTGACTGATTAGACGATATTTTTCTACTTATCCTCATTCCATTCGTGACGGCTTCCTTATTTTCTTCATCAATCCCAGTCTGACTGATGCTTCCTAACGCCCGAGATTGAACACTACTTCCACTACCCATTCCGCAGACCAAAGCGACATTTTAAGGCTTCATAAATGGTGAAAATAGAGCAACTTGTTTTTCACAGTACACACATGCATTTGTTTACATTCCTTCATGTTGTTGCTAAAATAATAACACCTAAATACAATATTCGATTTCTCATTGGTGAACATAATCATGTGACATATTTGATCACGCCTCTTTATTCTAATTTCCATTTGAATGGCTACAGGGAGGCAACTCTTTTTTTACTTTTCTTTATAACTCCCCTTTGACCAACTAAATAGGCTATGCTACAATGAATAAAAGGAATTTTTGAAATAGTTCTGAGCCAATTCATCTAAAATATCTTTAAGATTTAAAACATTAAGGCAGTTTGGTAGGTACCAAATTATGGGATGGAAGCTTTCAAAGACCCACTAACTCAGTTCTATGTGGGCCTGTCAGGTTTCCAATAATTGAAGTGATCTATCATTGTTTCACGCACAAACAGAATAAACTAGTGCTCAATAGTCCTAGAAGGTGAATAAAAGCAAAAGGGACAGCAGGGACATTCTGTAAATGAGATCTTACAAATAAATGAGCAAATATTTATATCATAAATCCCAAACAGATTCAAAAATATTCAAAAGATTGATTTTGTAAAATGTTATTTTATTTCAAACAGACACTGGATATGAAAAAAGTAAAATGAAAATAAAGAAATATCTTAACACTAAGTAACAGAGGTAGCCATCTGGGCTTGATTATGATTTAAGTTTTTCTTGTAACAGGCTAAACTACATAATGGGATGTCAGTTTTAGAACAGTTATATTTCTTGGTTTGATTACAACCTTTAACACCACACTTCATAGGTGGCTTTGGTAATCTGCAAAATGAAAATACAACATGGTTCATCAGTATGGCTAATGTAATGTCTAAGGTCAATCCAGCATAGATCAAGATGATAATTTAAGTTTACCCTGTCAGTTGTGCAGGTTGACACGCCTGACATGAAAAAAACTTGTGGATGTCATAAAAAGAATATCATAATGCACCTCATTGCAAACTGCATCTCACTGTCTTTTTAAGCCCAATTGGAGTGAAATATTGCTTGAAGAACAAGGTATTTATTTCTGTTTCTCAAAAAACCTTAATGAAAACATAAGATCATGTTTAATATGTTAACAAGAATTAAATTTTCTGGGAATCTGCTTAAATCCCACATTACCCTAACACAGAACTAACTTGGAAATAAGAATCTAACAGTGATGAAACCTTGCTGCTGAAGAACTTACGGTCTAGGTGGCTGTGGAGTAAATGGTAATTGAAAACCTTGTGGTATTGATATTGTGTTTCCTCCTGGTTTCAATAAATATCTAACTCTTGGTATGTTTGTTCTTTTAGATCCTCTACCCTACAATATAAAAATACATGATCATATAAAAATCCATTGAGAGTAGCATGTCTGTAATTTGAAAACTTTTCAAACAACTGGTATTTGTTTTCAACATTTTTTAATCTATTACACAGCGTATTTTGCATTTATTCATAAAAAACATGTACTATATAAAATTTGAACCTTACCTTTCGAGCTCTAGAATCTTGTTTTTTCAACAATCGATCTAAAGTCTGCTTCTACAACAATAACAAAATAACGAGAAAAAGTGCAATTTAAACAACTTTAAATTTTCCTACATATTAAGTTGATAATTTATAAAGTGGAACTAAATCATTGAAATTGTAAGACTAACAACATCTTGTACTTGCAAAAAAGAGATCCTTCAGAATCTTATATACATGTACATAGGTTGGCTAAGGAAATATATAATTTACTATTTAGATTTTTATTGTCTAAGTTAATCTAACAATATCAGAAAACAATAAGTTGAGATTAGTACAAAAACATCTGAACATCTGCTTACTTTATCTTTCTCTCTCTTTTCCTGTGCCTGTATTCGACGTTTCTTGGCTCTAACTTGTCTTCGCTGTAACTGTTCTTCTGTGAGTTCAACATTTTTATAACCTGAAACAAAAATTCATAGACGTACTTAGAAAAAACCTTTCACTTCTTATCTGTTATATCAGCAACTGAAGATACATAACTTGAAAAAGAACAGTTTTGAACATGCTGTTTTTGCAGAACAGTTTGAGATGGGTGATTTGAATTACAATACTTAGATTTACAAGTGGAAGGATAATTCTAAAATAGTGGTTTTATGTGCAGTAACAGTCAAGAGGATGTTAATAAAATCTAGTGGTTTACTTTCAGTTCTCAAACTCAAGATTTTCATGCTCATGAAATATTGTATTCTTTTTTAGAAACCAAGTATTGGCCAGGCTTTCATGAGACACATTTGGAAGTTTTTGATAAGATTTCTGGAAAAAGTTATAGAAGGTTTAATTTCATTATTCAACAGGGAAACCTTCAAATTACCTATAATACATAAAATAACAGTTTTAGGTTTTGTCATTGTGAAGCAAATTATAAAATAAATATTACCTGAAGGTAATTGTAATAGTTCATTTTCTTGCTGACCATGTAATAAAGCTTTCTGAAATAAAAAGTCCTCATGTATCAATTCTAATTCTTGTGACAGATTTACACATCCTTTTTGATTTGAGTTGGTCAAGGTATCCTTAAAATAGACAAAACATTGTTAAAGCCAATTCCATTTAATAATTTCAAAGTAGATTAAACCATAACTCTCACCTGTCTGGTGGTGAGCGGTTTGGTGTTGGCATTTTTCTTGATATCACCATAATCATCTAATTCACCAGCTTCTAAAGCATCTAACCATTGCTTCTCTTCATCTGAGGTATCTTCACCTGATTTCTTGGTATGAAATGTATCATCTAATTTGTCACCTGGGTTATATGAAAAACAAAACTAGATAAACTCATCGGTAGCTATTTTGTTCAGATGTTAAGCATGTTTTCATCAATGTATTATAAAAATAGACTCTTTATTTTTCATGGGTCAGAATAAGGCCCAATACACAATACTTCAATATACAATTTGTCTAAATATACACAAGTACATGCTCATTAAATGGACAGATCAATGTTCCGGCGATCAAGTACATGACCACAAAATAAATATACAACAGGACAGTTTGTTTAAAAATACACAATTATATGTGTAGAAAATGGATAAAATATATAGTTCCAGCAGCCATGCATCCAACAGCCGGAAAACAAACCCGCCCATTCCAAAACACATGCACCAGCTCATCCTAAACAAACCGCACACCAATATGTTGTTTTATATTTGAGATATCATTTCAAACCATTTGTACTTTTAAAGAAAATTGAAATTAAATACAGAAAATTACAAACCTTCCCAAGGTGTTGGTGTATCAGTGACATTAATAACAGGTTCTTCAATTGTTAATGAATTGGATGAATTATCATCTAAAGATGGAGTTATGCTGTAAAAATAAAATTGTTAGTACCATATGAAACAAGTGTTGCCTACACCCCCTTTAAAGTATATTTTCGACATTATTTGTCGAAATGAACCACAATTTGGGCCTAGATCACATAATATTTAATCTAAATCAAAATAATTGAAAAATAATCCATATCGAACTTGTGCAAGATCTCATCAATATAAATGAACAAACCAAATTTCATTCAAATCAAATGAAAAATTAAGTCTCTTGAGTCAAGGGCAATAACTCAAAAATATTTCATTGACAAATGGTCAATATCACACTTGTCCAAGATGTCATCAATATAAATGTTCACATTTCATTCAAATAAACAAAAAAACTGTAGTCTTTATCACGTTCATCAAAAAACTGCCTCTATAATATATATAACTGTAGTCTCTATTACTTTCACCAGCCAATTATAATGTGGGCGTATAAAAATAAATCAAATGTAATTACGGGCACTACATTTTCTGATTTGAGAATATATGCCTACACTGTGATTGATATTTCAGTTTTTGTTCATTCATGAAACTTACTCTTTTGTTCCTAAAGTTTCTCCTCCAATTTTCAATTTTAATCTAATAGCAGGTTTAGCAGGAGACTCTGATGTTGACTCGAAGCTCTCATCTAAATCCTTTTCCTTTTTCTTTTTATGCTTCTTCTTGTGTTTCTTATGTTTTTTATGGCTGCTTCCAGGAGATTCTGTAATAGAAACAATTTTTATTTTTGACTAGTGGTACTGACTTCAAATTTCATTGATTTGATTTTTGTTTATATATGTAGGCCTACCTAATGTAGACAATGTAGTAGGCCTAGGCTATTTAGTCAATCCGGCTTTATTTTTTAAGGAAAGATATGACAAAAGAGTTAGAGGTAGGTTTAAGTGATAGGATATAAGTCCCAATCAAAATCACAACCAACCTGACATTTATTTCTCATCCAAACTTTTTACTTGAAGGATTAAAACAAAACAAAACATCAATAGATCTAGGCCTAATTATTGAAAAACAAAATCTTTGATGAAACAAAACTGAATAAACTTAGTAAATTAGTACCTGTTATACTTTCTTCTTCAGTACTCCCGGGAACATCTTTACGCTTCCCCATAATTGTGACCACGGGTAAACGAAATAGAAATTATTCAAAGGAAATTAAGCAGATTTTTATTTATTTCATGGAAATTTTATATTTATTCTGCCATTTTGTGATTGTGAATAACCTCCCTTGTTCCATTAACCGTACGCAAGAAAAAAATGTTACAAAAAGTAAATATTCCTTAAATTTTGAGTCAAATTACGTTAAAAAGTAAGAAAATTATAAAAGAAATTTTGTGAATGCATGAAATTGAGCTAAGGAAATCGCATTATGCGTATTCTTTTCCAAAATTGGGTACGTTTTATAAGTTTAAGGTCAAGGACAGTATAGACTCGACCCACAAGACATATTGTATGAACCAAAACATTGATGACGCTGTCAAAACTGCAAGATTAGAATAGATAATGATCAAATGAAGTTTTGGGCTCTTTTACCTAGTTAAATTATGGCTTTTTTTTCTAAAGTTTTTGGTGTGGCACTGCCACTATATTATGTGACGTGTCTATTGGTTTTTGTACTGTCAGAGGACCAAATTCCAGTTGATGTTAAGTCAAAATCAGATCAAGGAAAAAACGATCTTACATTGACATTGACTAAAAATGGGAAAGTTCCACCATTTGAGAGAAATAATAAATTAATTATGGGGAACAAATTCAATGATTCTGTAGACAGTAATAGTACTAACATTACGTCTATTTCAACTACAGTTACACCTGTCACCACTGAATTACCACAATGCGTGGAGAAGAATACAGCCGAACAGGAGCACGATTACAGTCTCATGATATTTTTCATATTACTTGTGATCATTGTTTGTATATTATGTGTCCATTTAATAATCCAGACCAAGTTTCATTACGTTCCAGAAAGTATTTGTATTGTTTTAATAGGCGCATTTATTGGACTTATGTTTCATGTTTTTGAGTTTGGAAACTGGAAAAATGAAGAAACTTTTTCACCAACAATATTTTTTATTGTACTTCTACCACCAATTATTTTTGAATCTGGGTACAATTTACATAAAGGAAATTTTTTCCAGAATATTGGATCTATTTTAGTATTTGCGGTATTTGGAACAGCTTTGTCAGCAGTAACAGTGGCTGGTGGCATATACTTATTAGGTAAAGCAGGAGTAGCCTATAAACTTAATCTTATAGAAAGTTTTGCGTTTGGTTCTCTTATTTCAGCTGTGGATCCTGTTGCCACATTGGCAATATTTCAAGCTATAGACGTTGATCCAATATTGTATATGTTGGTATTTGGAGAAAGTGTATTAAATGATGCTGTCTCTATTGTATTAACCACTACTGTTTTAGAATTCCAAGATCCAAGCACAGCTATAATGAGTGGTGCCTCTATATTTTTTCATGCTGTTGGGAGATTCTGCCTGATGTTTTTTGGATCTGCTGCCATCGGTGTTTGCTTTGCTTTAATTAGTGCTGTTATATTGAAACACATAGATTTACATAAAACTCCTTCTTTAGAATTTGGATTTATGTTCATCTTTTCATATTTACCATATGGTTTAGCAGAAGGCCTGCATTTGTCAGGAATTATGGCAATACTATTTGCAGGAATTGTGATGTCACATTATACCCATCATAACTTATCACCTGTCACCCAAATAACGATTCAACAAACATTCCGTACAGTGGCCTTTATTGCAGAAACATCTGTATTTGCATATCAGGGACTAGCTATTTTTAGCTTTAAGCATGAAGTCAAGTATGCTTTTACCATATGGAGCATATTTTTGATTCTTCTTGGTAGAGGGATAAACATATTTCCTTTATCATTTGTAGTGAATTTTTTCCGAGAACACAAAATCACCAGAAAAATGCAATTTATCATGTGGTTCAGTGGGTTAAGAGGTGCTATTGCTTTTGCTTTGAGTCTTCATTTGGATTTTGTTGAGCCAGTAAAGTCTGTGTTGGTTACAACAACTCTTATCATAGTCCTATTTACTATTTTATGTTTAGGCGGTGCCACTATGCCTCTTATGAAAGTATTAAATGCCAATACCACTAAAAAGAAAAAGAAATCAAAGAAAAAGCGTCAAATCACTTTCAGTAAAACAAAAGAAATGGGAGAAACTGTAGATTCTGAACATTTGTCAGAACTAACAGAAGAAGAATATGAAATGAATTTTGTGAAACCAAATCAAAAAGGATTTTTGAAATTTGATGCAAAATATTTAGTACCATTTTTCACACGACGTTTTACTCAACAACAGGTTCGCGACGGTAGAAATCATATGGATAATTTAACAAAACAGTGGTATCAAGATGTCAGAGCTGCACCTTCAGAATCAGAATCAGAAGATAATGATGATGATCAAACTAAAGCTCTAATGACTACGACTGTGCTGGGCTAGAGAAAGTTTGACAGATACCAGTGTGTCGCCAACTTAAGTCACTGATAACTCAGAAACTAGTGACCCAAACATAGACCAGAACAGCTCTTATACTAAGTGACATTTTTGTATAGTTCAAAACGAGCCGATATCCAATTGTTATATTTTATTCAGGATCGCGGCAGGTATTCCTGATCAGTTGCATGCTAGACATGATATGGTAAATACTGACCATTAAGGCACCAAGGCAGGTTGTTTCAGTTATATTTATTCTCTGCTATGAAATTATTAGAACAAATGTCTTTGTCATTATTATAGTTGTTTGACTGTTTTAAGCACATTTTATGTAAAGAGTACAGTATTTGTTCAGAGTAATGTAAAATTATAATGTTATTGTATACAATATGAAAATATTGTTTTCATACAATTAACGCCAGAAGTAGTATACTATGAATTTTTGTTCCTTTATACAATTATGTTATATGTCAGTACCAGTTTTTGTATATAGGATGCATTTTACTAACTTTCAGGTTGATATGCATAAAACAAAACAAAATTCTTTCTCATTGTGCAATGAAATTCATTGAACAATATTTTAACTGGAAAAGGACACAATTGAAAAGAAAAACATAGATTGTTAGTATCACAATGTGTTATCTTTAGACTTGCACAATATCAAGAACTGTTTCGGGTTCAGTTTATATATTTCTATATTGCTCTAAAATATTGATATACTGGCTAGTTACGATTTTTCAATATTTTGTTACTGTATCATTAAAGTTCATATCAGCCTAAAGGCAATGTCAGTACTTAAACAATGTATTGATACAAAATAATTCTGTTTCTTTAGATTTGTGAAATTGAAATTTATGGTACTGGTGGAGAGTATGTTTTAATACCCTATCCAATATTTTGGTGATATTTTTTCACCAATTATAATGAATTAATTATATTCCTCTAGCCAGATTGTTGTACTGGTATGTGTACTAGATACAATATGTGTCTCTGTTTAAATTATACCTCATCGAAAATATCATTATTTATCATTTATCAATAATGGCCATTTAAGTTTCACAAATGTGTCTGGTTACATAAACATCACACAAATCACTGCCATATTTCAATAATATTCAACGTGCACTGAAACTTTGAAAGATAAATTGAAATACATTGCTGAAGTTATTGATTTAAGGTATGTGTAGATAGAAAAGCATCATCCTTGCTGAATTGAAATTAAATAAGGAATTCTAATAAAATGCAGCTGTTAAAATTTATTGGAACATTTCCAAGCACTGTTTAAAATTTTGTTCACGACACAAGCAAATACTAAACATAAAATGTAGACAGTAGATCATCTATTGAAGAGAGAATTTGTTGAATATTTTGACTTAAAATTTTGTCCAACCATTGCTAACACAAAAAAACATTAAAACAAACTGTGTATTTTGATCTATTTGAGGGCAGGTTCTTAGCCAGCTTTCATGGGGGCAGAACAAATATCATTCTCGGATTAAACATTCCAGGGGAGCATGCCCCCATCTCTGTCTACAGGCCTGTTTGAGGGATAGGTAATTGTTAACATTATGTATAGAATGTAGATGTTTTATAGTAAAATATCAATTTATTTAAATAATCAATATATATAATGTGATATGTATATAGATGGTTTATCAGATAGTTTTTTTTTCATACCGGTATATTACTTTTGTTAATTATCATATCAAATAAGAGTCCCATTAATTATTTATTATTTTCAATTGATATTGTTTAACTTGTAAAATAGAATATGTTTATTCCAGTATATCTCATTCATCATTTCATGGTAATAGTCTATAATTATTAGAGAGTTGTTTTTTTTTTTATCTCAATCTACCACCAACAATATATTATTCGATCAGTGTACTTGTTGGTAATATTATGAGCAATTAAATGTGGCAGCGAAGCAAAACAAAAGAAAATTGAATCCAATTTTCACTTATTGATGCAAATTTGTATTTTTATTATGACCATCTCATTTTGCTCAAGAATTTGTTCTTATTATTTGCTCATATTTTCTTGTATTACAATACTAATTTATAGTGGGGATAATAAATAATATAAGTTCTTATTGGTTTTCTTTCATATTCACTGCTCGACAATATTTAACCTCATTAGCATATTTTAACTAAATACATGTATATCTACTTAATTTTCAAGGTTCAGTCTAAGTATTTGCTTTACCAGCTGAATAATGCGGCAAATGTTTGTATAGTCAGATTTTTTCAAAAGCTACATTCAATTAAAAATGAGCTTTATCAGCTGTTAAGTAAGTGTCTTCTTGAAGTCTATTGGCTGGATAGCACCTAGGTGAACTGGTCGGAGAAGTTAAAGATAGCTTGCCAGGCAAGGTAATATATGCCCACTGGCAGCATTGATTATGAATAAAACATAGGCTTAGAAAATTATCGGAAATTTAATAGTGCACATTTTCAAAATGATATCGACACACATAAAACAATCAAAAGAATCCATAGAGAATTGTAGCCTGTAGAGTGAGCACGATTTGCAACCTATAGGTAACAGAGTGAAAAAAGCTAAGTCAAACACGATATTTCACTGAAAAATTATCTGATCATCACGAAAATCAATAGGGATCATCTTCATAATGACATTGACCCACAAAATCAAAAGAATCCATAAAGAATTGTAGCCTGTAGAGTGAGCACGAGCCAAATGTGAACAGACGGACCGAGGGACCGACTACAATATACGCCCATCTTACGTGTGGGCGTATAAAAAGGATGAGTCCATTGCTTCACACTGCACTGTTCAAGGCCAATTACGGAGTTGATCTTGGTCTGATGGTGAAAATACAAATATATGAGATTCACTTTATTAAAATCAAATACATACTAAACTACGATACATTTTTGCCAATAATAACCATGTAAATTTTAAACCTTGTATAATTTCATACAAACATATAATATATCTACATAATATATATTTAGGCACAAAGATACCAATATATAAGTTGTTATTACAGAAAATGGGAGACTGAGAATCAATATTTGAAAATGAAAAGTGGCAAGTTTTCAAAGCACATGTTTATATTTTAAAACAATTTTTATATAATAAAATACAGTTTACAGATGTATTTAATTAACTTAAAGAATCAAAAAAACAAAATTTTCATGAAAACAGGATATAAATCAAGACTTAGGAATCCAAACTGTTTAATATATACTATTTCAATGCCTTTGAATGAATTGAGGCATACGATATTTACCAAAGAACAAAACAAATTGCTAAAACATTACCGTACAGGTTGTATTTTTTAGACTAATGAAGCTATTTAAAATTAGATCATGAGCTGTTACCCATGATATGCATCTTATCACAGTTTGGTTTTCAAAGCAACTTTCTTTAGATTAATAATTGTTAAACATAAAATGTGCTACAATTAACATGAAGCAAAAAAGTATCTATGTGAGCTTTTTGATTCAAAACAAAAATAAAAGTAAAAGTAATTTGTTCCCAAATGATAAAGGTGGTAGATATTATTTTTCTAATGTCCAAGATGATCATGAGCTTCACCATGAACTTTCTTCATATGATCAGCAAACCTAAATGAAAAACATATTGTAGTCAAGCTCTAAGAATGCATAAAAGAATATAGTTGACAAAATATTTGCTTTATTAGCAAATGCAATTTTATTGTAAGCAAAATGAAAAAAAAAAGTGTTACATAAAGAATATGGAATTGAACCTATTAAAGAACCCCAAAATTTGTAGAGAGGCAGAAAATACATAAAACAAATAATAAATGTTGCTTTCGTTTGTAGTCTGAATAACATTCAATAAGTATATAGATTTCTACTTACTTCTGATGACATTCAACAGCCAAATCTCTTTTACAATCCTCAGTATGAGCTAATTTATAGAGTACCAAGAACACCATAGAGTGAAGTAACAAGGTGTAGAAAAATGTCACAGTTCTTGCTACCTTATTTCCCATTATAAACTGACCCTACAAATAAATAATCACAACTTTGAATAAGAATCACCATTTACAGTCCAAATATAAGTCAAAGTCAAACAAGCCAACAATTTAGATTATATAGCTAAGTGTTAGCCAAAAGAGAAAGTGGACAAATCCCATCAAGTTGAAATGAATATATAGACACATACCATACTTAGAGTGATCTTATCATAAGGTTTTAGATTCATATATCTTCTCTGTTTCTCCTGTAAAAATAAATATTAAGTGAACAAATTTGATGGAACAATAAACAGAGGTATAAGAAGATTTTGTCTTATGTGTGAAGAACGATTAAGACCAAACCTACTTCAAAATTGATAATCTTTTTCTTTTTGAGTAACAAATCCTTTGTAGGTTAAAATGCTACACTTATGTACCTTTAGGTAACCTAGATGTTAGAATTTGAAAGAGTGTATTATCATTACAAACTGCTCTTGCCCTTCAAAGTACATAAAAGCTATAATTATTACAATAGCACAGATGTACAATACATTTTTTATACAATAAAAGTAGGTTACCTTTCTGCTAAATGTAGAAAAAGGATCCAATCTTTCTTCATATTGAGATGAATAACGATTTTCTGTACCATCCTCCATACTACCTGGTGTCTATAATTAAATTTCATTTTTGTCTTTCTTCAAACTACTAACATTCTATATGTACTACCTTTAAGAATGCTTTGTTATTGTGTTATTGATAGAGATTTTATTTACATAGGAAACATTAACCATAAACTGGCACAATCAAAGACTGATAAATAACATCAGAAACAATTCCTTTCCTAAAAATTTGCAAAACAATAAAATCTAACATGAGCTTATTACCTTAGTGGGATAACTTTGTAAAAATCGTATCTTCTCATACAATTTAACATTATCAGATCGTAATTTGTCCATTTCATTCTGTAGAAGTGTTACCTGTTGTTGTTGACTCAAAGTTTGCTGTAAACAGAATATAAAAGTAAGACATCAAAATCATGTTTCATGTCATTAATAACAGCAATTCAAAAGTTTCACGTTATGAATTCCATGTCATTAATGACAGCAATTCAAAAGTTTAATGTCATTAATAACAGCGATTCACAAGTTTCATGTTATGAATTTCATGTCATTAATAACAGCAATTCAAAAGCTTCATGTCAAAAAATAACAGAGATCCACAAGTTTCATGTACATGTAATTGATAACAGAAATTTAAAACTTTCATGTTATGACTTTCATGTCATTAATAATGACAAATTCAAATGTTTGGGTTATCAATAATAGCAAAATACAAAATTTCACATAATAAATTAATGATAACAAAATCAAAACTTTCATGTCATTAATAACAAAACATTTTTGCATTAAACTGGTCCAGTTATCTATGTATTATGATGACTTACAGCTTCTAATTCCTGTGCTCTAATACGGTACCGTTCTCTCTGACTCTGAACTATTGGTAGAATAGAATTTTCAGCATTCTTGTTACTACCATCCATCAGTACTGCAATAAATCAATTTGTCATATTAAAGACAAAATAGTTTCTTTTAAACTTCATTGTCAATGATCTTTCTTATGGTCCATTCATTGTGTTCCATTAATTCTTGTCAGATAACCATTCATCCTCGTCAGATAACCATTCATCCTAGTCAGATAATCATGCATCCTAGTTAGATAACCATTCATCATCATTCAGATTGTTCTTCTATTCTTATTATAAGACAATTTTTTGCACTTAAGATGGCTTCATTTTTTTCAGATGTCCTTTTAATATCATATAGTATATAATAAGATAAGTTAGCCATTAAAGTATATAATTAGCCTTCTACTACAATTTTATACTACTTAAGTCAGCACTTAAAAGAAAAATTACCTGGTGGGACAACATCTTTAACAGCCTCTGCTAGAACATCAGACCCAGTCTCTTTAATACATGGTTCTCCCTAAAATACACAAAATAAGGATAATGATGAAGATGTACTTTGGGATATGTAAGCAATATCACGCTTTCAACTACATGTAGTCTTACCACAATAAAGAGAACAAAACCACATTTTAGTCTAGAAAAATAAACTCAAGCTTTTTTAGACTCTACTAAGAACACAGACTGAATAAAATCAAAACATATATCAGGATCATTTTGATATGTTTACATTGCTCTACAATTAGTTAACAATCAATTTAACTGTCCCAGTTAAAAAATTTAAAAAATAAATTCCTTAAAATATCTGTAAGATATTAGGCTAAAAATATATGTAGTCACCTCTGCATCCCCTCTGAACATAGAAGACAAAGCATTGACACTTCTCAAGTCTTCTTCCAGTTGGGTTATAAGGGATTTCTGTTCCTGAAGAGTAGTTGCAGCTTCATGATAGGCTTCTTGTAATTTTGTGTAACGTTCTGAAAATTCAGAAAAAATCCTGGATATTATCTAGTTCAAGGAATAATACAGTTGAAACAACTTCCATTGATAAGTAATGTACAATTAGTTTAAGTATATTATGTATTATATGTTCAGTCTCCAATTGATGGGGTAAATATCAGATTTAACAGAACCTAAAGCATGAATATAATTTCTTACTATAGTTTAACTCTTCTGAATGGTAACAAACTCTTACCTTAGTAATGGTAACACAACCCTTCAAATTCCCTTCTTTTAAAAATACTAAACCACATATGTTTTCAAAGTATTTTTGCAGGACAATATTACATAACAATACTTTACACCCACGGTTCTCAAAATGGGGGTGAATTCACCCCCAAGGGGGTAATGGCCCGGGTCCAAGGGGGGAATGGACACGCTGAGTTAAGGTTGCTCAAGTGACCTCACTGTGCAAAGTGCAGAATTCTGGCATTTGCATTTCCGTAGTTGTGATTTTGTTGAGAATTTATTATGTGTAAAGATAAATGGTCTCTTCTCAAATAATATTATATTACGTCACATATAATATATTATGTACTCAAGCTTCGAGGGATGAATGGCTCGATTGGAAATTGGCTTAGTGGCGATTGGCAAAGCAAAATTGAGAACCTGGAAACATGTGAAGTTAATTTCACATAATTTCTGAGCCAGGGAAAAAATATGATCTAAAGATAATATAATTTCCATGCCAAAGTAAAAAAATATCAATAGATACCGGTAATAATTTCCATAATCAGGTAAAATATGATCAAGAGATAATATAATTTCCATGACTGGGTAAAACATGATCAAGAAATAACATAATTTCCATGACTGGGTAAAATATGATCAAGAGATAATATAATTGTCATGCCAGAGTAAAATATGATCAAGAGATGATATAATTTTTTCTAAGCCAGATTAAAAAATGATAAAGAGATAATATAACTTCAAGCCAGAGTAAAATATGATCAAGAAATAACATAATTTCCATGACCGGGTAAAATATGATCAAGAGATAATATAATTTTCATGCATGCCAGAGTTAAATATGATCAAGAGATGATATAATTTCCATGACAGGTAAAATATGATCAAGAGATAATATAATTTTCATGCCAGAGTAAAATATGATCAAGAAATAACATAATTTCCATGACCGGGTAAAATATGATCAAGAGATAACATAATTTCCATTGCCGGGTAAAATATGATCAAGAGATAATATAATTTCCATGACTGGGTGAATTTTTTTCAAGAGATAATATAATTTCCATGTAAGGTAATGTGTTTTCCAATAAAATATTTTATTCACAGGGTGAATATGTTCTAGAGAGACTATCAATTTCACAACGAGTAAAATATGTTCACGATACCATATTTATAAAACAGGGTAAAATGTTTGAGACCATTATTTCCATAAATGGGCAAAGCATGTTCTAGAAGCTATCAGTTCCATGAGAGGGTATATTATGTTCTAGAGACCATAATTTCCATTAGAAAATTAGCGTACAATCAGAAATCTAATGAAGAAAACATAATTTAATTGTAATAAAACAACCCTCAACTTTTCAGTGGAGTAAGCAAAATTAAGGCTACATGTTGAATGTCTATCATGTGATGTCCATATTATTTCTAGTTGGGAGGGTAGAGGTGAACCCTGAACAAAGAGGAATGCTCTCTACCCTTTGCAATGATACCGGTGAAATAGAACATGAGAAATGTATAAATTTTTTGTGGAAGAGGGTTCAAGTGAAAATTTAAAGGATCCTGTATATTAGAGCGTATATCAAAGATTTATATTGGCTTCTGAAAGTCAGTAACAAATGATTTTTATAACAAGATAAACTAAGATTAATTTCCATCACGGCATAAAATCTTGTTACTAATTAGTGTAATTGTGAATGAAATTTTCATTATTCCACTAGGTTAAGAATCATCATTAGGTCTCAAAATGTCAATCAAATCTAAGTATCTTTCTGCGATTACCCAGTGCATAGTCACATGAACCAACATAGGGTCTAAAGATTGAGTTTTGAGGTGGAATATTTTTTCTTCATAAACTGAGCTCTTATACACCCACATACAATTTGATAAGTGGAATATTCATTAAGAATAAGAAAGTAAAATTTTAGAGGTATCTCTATTCTATATATTCTAGAGAGACTTGAATTTCCTCAATTGGTACAATACATAGCTGAAAGATATGTTACAACTTACATATCTAGTAGTGGTTATTTATAATATTTATAATAAACTAGTGGAGAAGAAAGTAAACAAAGTATTTCTTGCATATATGTTTATTTTTAACATAATTTTGAAGCACCTATGAAAAAGTATATAAATGCACTTTTTAACAGTGAATTGAAGACTAGAAAAAGGCTGTACAGGGTACATAATGTAACAATTAAGAAAATTTGTTGATAGAAAATATTGAAAATAGCAAAATTTCATTTTATTCAGATTTAATGGCTTCCATCTCCAAAGAGAAACGTGTATCTTTGCATCAAAAATCAAATGAATTAATAGAATCCTTTAATACAGCCTACAGGATGTATTGTTCATATTCAGCTTGAAAAAATTCTCATTGTTGGACCGATCTCTAATGAAATACCATTTTACCTGAATCAAATGGAACTCCAAATAACGTAAGAAAACAAGAGGTATTGTCTTTATTTTGATTTGTCTATTATTTCGTTATATTTGTAATTAAACTTAATCAAATACTAATTATACTAAAAGTATCTAAAACTAAACAAATACGATTTCTAATTCCTATAATTGGTTGAAATAAATTCAGGTTTTTTTGGAATTTTGTAATCTTTATGAGTTTAAATTCTTATGTAAGTTGATGGTTAAAACTCAAAATAATTTGTTCATATTCAATTAAAATTTTGTCATATACATGTACATGTATACCATAAATTTCACAAATAGGTTTATCACATGAATCAAAAATTTAAGAATCTGGTCAATGCTTCTTAAAAGTTAATCTGAAACTGAAATCTTGTCCAAATTCATAGACAATAGAAAATATTTGAAAAATCAATAATAAAGTTTGATTTAAAAGTAAGTTATTTTGAGAAAAGTAAGTTTATCAATATACTCATATAATCTTAATAAAATATTTCGATTATCTATAAGTTGAATTTATATAATTTCTATCAATCTCTCTGTATTTTCTTTACAAACTGATTTGATAACATTGTATGTTTTTAATGCCAAAATAAAATAGCTGTTTCAGAGATATCTTAATTTGTCACGAATTCAAGATTATTATGGGTAAAGATGTATAGAATACAATCATTAGATAGAGAAGTCAAAAGAATTACCCCTTATGCCAAAAAATAATTAATTGTAAAGGCATAGAATTAAGTTTTATGCATAATCAAAAAAATTAATAAACCACTACGAACAACTTATAACAATCCTACGCATGCCATTAAATGTGGTTCCTAACTCTTAGAGTTTGATATCAAAATTAAACATTGTACAAAAAAAAAGACACATACATGCACTAAATTTTCAACTTTAAGAAATTTGATGTGCTTCTATACATGATTAAAGTATAAAAAATTACCATTACTTGAGAGCATGCAACTTTATATACACTTGAGTACACTATATAATCCATTAATGAGTTTTCTAAATAACAAATAATACATGGATAATAATTATTAACTAAAATAAGACTACATTTTTAATTAATGTTAATTACAAAAAAGATAACGAAGAAGTAGATAATAGACAAATAATTATTTGATCAGTAATAATAATAATAATAATAATGATTATGACATTTATTATAAGGAAAAATATCTTTGGTAGTTATAGGATTTGGTACACATTAAGCTCTGTGTTAAAATATATATGTAGAATATTTAAATAAGAAGGCTGGAAAATATTAACCTTGATGCAAACCTTTTCTAGAAAAAATGCATCTGCATGATGGTTTGCCTAGGATTGAAAATCATTCCACTTCATTTCATTCACATTCTGCCTTTTCTTTATCAATTTATTTCCTTATCAAGAAAAATTTTTGCATCAAGGTGTTTTCCCTCCACTTATTTTCCAATCTATACAAGAAAAACTATAAACAAGAAAAATATATTTGTAACAATATCAATATAAAGATAAGGCAAGATAGGAAGATTTCAAAATTGTCCATTTCTGTTTAAACATTCATCTTTTAACATCTATTATATGAATTTAAAGCCACTATTGAAAGCCAAAATAAGATGTAGTAAATGCATGTCACAATGTCTTATTCAATTTGCAAAATTTCAGATCTGAAAATGGTACAATAATGATTTGAGATTATAACAATGATATTATTAAATGAAATGAAAAATAAAAAAAATCAACATTGGCTGAAATTGAGATTTGGAATATAAAGCTTTTGTTGGTGAATTTTGAGATCTTTTTAAAAAATTTCAAAGTCTTTAACATGCATTGAAATTTTTGCGTAAAATGAGAGAAAAGCAACACATGAACAATCAAAATTGATGTCTTTGGCATAGAGAAAAGAATAACATAGATAAGCACTAATCTTCACTAAGTTTTAACATAAACTTAATAACATAAAAGATATACAAAGTTAAAGCTAGATAATAATAACATAGGTTGTATTAGATAACATAATTATGTTTTAATCATTCATATAAACATAATTAGAATGGACAAGGTTACTTATTTCTTTGGGATAGTTTACTTAATTTTTCTATCAAGTCCATTTTAATTCTTAATAGACTAAATAATTCTATTTATGCATATTCTATCGCAAACTAAGAATATAATCTAAATAATAATAAAACATATTTAATAAAGAATTTCAATTTGAACACCATCGAGAAAAATTGCTAGTATTGCACGCTAAAATATTGCGCTATTGAAAAAATTATATTAATATCATTTAAATTTTCATTTGACCAGGCTAAACTACCTAGTTTTAAATTTTGATCCAATCAGTTTATTGCACATATAAGAAACATAGCTAGCGGCAAACAGAATTTTGAAATTTCGTTTGAACAAAAACACTGATTAATAAAACATAGTGTAACATCTAACAATACAATATCAATTTGAGCTTTGATTTTTATCTACCCTAAATGACTAGTAGTGCATATTGAACATTGGAAATTGTATTCTAATCTGTTTAAATCTGTACTAAATTTATCTAAGTTTTTGCCTTGACAGTAGTCAATTCATTTCAATCAGTTCTCAATATATAATTCTAATTATTTGAAATATTTTTCTAAACAATATTCAGTGTATATTTATATGTACGTCTCGTGGACAAAATGTGCATAGATCAAAATTAGGAGGCAGTGTTTCACAACAATGTTAACATTCTTTTTAAACAAATAACAAAAAAAAAAAAACCTAAAATATTACAATTTCAAATTAAATCTTAACTAAGTATCGCTGAAAATCAAGTCTTGGTAAGGTCTATTTCTTTATATTATGCTTTTTGAATTATTTTGTCTAACAACAAAGGATTTAACAATTTCATATTTGTTATCATGGCACTAACAGTAAGTTTTTGGCAAATTATGTGAAATGATGTCTGAAAAAAGAGATGTGCAACAAAATGCTTTGACATTTTAAGCGCCCGAAAATGGTAAAACTTCTTAAAAATATGGGAAATGTGATTAAAATATGAGTGAATTGAATAAAAAAAATTACATCAGAAAGGAGCACTGAATGTATTAAAATTTGACTAAAGCACTTGAAATATGTAACATGTGAAGAATAAACATTCATAAACATCAAATAGTAAAAAGATAAAAATAGTTTGAAATTGTGAAAAATACAAAAATAGATATTTATTTCCACCAAAATTACGATATTTGGTAAAAAAAGCGTTAAAATTTCACTTGATATTTGTTAAAGAATCATCTAGGCTACCATGAGGTAACAGTTTTTAGAATTCCCAATCTTCACTGGAATCATTGTTTTCGATGTTTTTTTCAAGTTTGTTAATTTTTGCGCCTCGATCTACATCATCCTGTTTGTCAGTGTTTTCTGGTACTTCAACTTGAAGCTTTTCCATTTTGTTCACACGTTCACAAAGACGTTCAGTGTCACTTTCACTATCTTTATTGTCTTCATTCTCATTTTCAGCGTTATTTGTTTCTTGTGTAATAGCACCATTACCTTTGATGACTCGTAATTGAGTTCGATCTAATTGAGTTCCTTCGTATACCCTCTGTGGGTTTGAACGCTTACGTTTGTTAACACCAGCACTCAGAGGAGCTGTATTTAACTTTGATTCACTTGAAGGCGCCATTTTAGGTCTATCACCATCCACCTCATCATCAGCATCACCATCAGAATAAACATCATCATTGTTAAATGAATTCATATTGACATCATCAGCATCAGATAAACCATCATCATCATCATCTTCACCAGATGAATTTTTATGCCTGCCATGTTGGACAGGTTCAAACTGAGGGAACATCCATTGTTGCGTTTCTTTGCGACTGGGAAAATTTCCAGTCAAATTGTTACGAGCTATAGTATCTGCAGATACATTTGACGACTCACTCTGATTAGAGCTCTCATCATGAGGCTCTGATTTACCTGTACCTGTATCAGAATTGCCATTAGATACAGGGTTATTAACACCTTGGTGATGTTGTTGTTTGGCTCGCATTCTGTGATTATGAAACCAATTGATAACAGTTTTGACACCAACACCTAAATCAGCAGCTAATGCTTCAATTGTGCTTTGGTTCGGGTATGGATCTTGTGTGTAAGCCAACCTTAATACGTCTTTTTGATCTTCACTAAAAAATACCCTTGGTCTCTTTGGCTGAGATGGAGATTCGAAATATCGATCATCTAGACTGCTTTTTCGTCTGCGATGTGCTGAAAAGACAAATGAATGTGAAGTATAAGGATTTTTTAAAGGATTTACATGACTTTTCTTAATATACACATAATTAAATATTTGAACTATAACTTATGTTTCACCAGAGATTCACAGGGAAAATTTTTAACTAGGGCTTGACAATTCTGGAATTCTTCTCTCTATGAAATACATACATGTACATACATACATCAGTAATAATTAATAGAACATTAAAAACTAAAAATACAATCAATTCCATCCACCAATAAATATATATATATACCAAAGCTGTGCAAAGCTGTGCAAAAGCATAGAAAAGAATAGAGAGAGAAATGAGAATATAAACATAAAATATGATATGATTTTCCAATATATAACTTTCCATTCTGTTGATAACATGGGCTTGGATGTTAAAAATCCCTTTCTAAATTGTGTCTAAAGATGAATATTTCTAACAATAATTTTCTAATGTATCCTATTTGTTAAAGTTGGGTTAGAAAGTTTGTTATTGAACTATAAACAATTAGTAATGTCTTCTAAGCCTTCTGGTTAATTCTGGCATCAGAAATGTGTAAAATATTGGGAGAATTTGGGGATATTTGTCATGATTGTCAGCTTTGTCTATTGATAGTTGTCCCCCATAATCATGCGTTATTATAGCCAAGCCTTAAATATAACATGAAACAATGGTTATTTATAACAGAAATATAACATATTTAACTTAAGCATGAAAAGCAGATACTTTATAGACATGCCCCCCCCCCCTTTTGAACCCAGATTCAGAAAAGTTTATAAATATCTAACAAAAAGTGGTTTACATGACTGCAATTAACAATTTTCCTTCAATAAACCCACTACCATGTTGATCTCATAAAAAAATTATAAATATTAATTTTCATCCACCATGATTTGAATAATTAGGTTTGATATTTTAATATTTATACCTTAACCCCCATCTGATATATAATGTTTGTTATTTTTGGTTGTTGACATAATGGAGGTTAACAACGACATGCCTAGATGTTAGCAGGCGTATTAGGACAGGCACCACTTGCATTGTGATGAGTCACACCTACCTTTAATTTGACTTTGGTAATGTTTTAATCGGTCAATGTTCTGAGGATCACTCAACCACAGATGCATTTTAATAAAGGGTTCCCTCCCTTTGATGCTTAACATGTGCCAAGGTTTTGGTTTCGAAAGAAGTTCACTAACAGAACCTTGTGACAGCCCAAGAACGGCTTCACCAAATAATTTCTGACCAAGATTGTGAAATTGGAGAACATCTTTGACTCGACTGGTAAGATCAAGAGTGTCTATCTCGGAGGTCATAGCAATCACTTCTAACATTGAAGAGGGAAATGTTGCTGACCCCCAATTTCGCTGTTGTTGTTCGTGCACAAGAACCTCAGTGGGCAGAGGTACAGCTGGGGGAAGTGCAGGCACCGGTAGTAAAGGTTTAGAAGACGACTTTTCACTTGAAGGAGGTTCTACAGAAAATAAAATAGGGAAAAAGAGCTAGACAGAGAGAGCAAAGGGGAAAATAAAACATTAACACAAAACCTGTTGTTACATAGTCTTTGTTTTAAATTGTACATTTCTTAAACATATAAGTATTATTTTTTTTTTATGAACCAAAATTTATTTGGTTTTATTCATTCCAAATTTCATTTTAATCATTATTAACTTCGCAAATAATATGCTTGTATTTTTGGAAGAATATGATAAAGTCTCATTGTAACAACAGATTTGTTTTATCATTACTACCAACCAAATCTAAAAGGATTTCTTATCTACTTTTAATTGATACTAAATAAAGGTGAAAAACAATGTCTAGTGCTGGGAATTACAAAAGATGAGTTTCTACGATAAAAATAGAGTCAGTGCAAAATTTGTCTGTGGAGATGGAAGGAATCATTGCAAAAAAATAAAATAAAAAACAAACAAAAAATACAGTGCTATACCTTGTCCCAAAATTGTGATATTTTGCAATGCCACGTAAAAGCGTCTATAGCTAAAAGATTTGGACAAATTGTGTACAGCTGCCATAAAGAAGTGCTGTGTAGCAGCTGTTTTATACAACCCTAACAAGCCATTAGCAGATTGGTCCTAAAAGACTACAACTCTGGCAATGTGAATACTTCCAGGTACTTACCACTTGAAGTTAAAAACAAAAAGCAATGTACATACCTGGTGGTGTTTCTTCCCGACTCTGTCCTCTCATCAACTTATCAGGAGGTATTCTATATTGTGAAGCTACTAGCTTAGGAATAGCTTCAGCATCTTCCAGAAATAATTGCATTCTGATGAAGGGTTCTCTTCCTTTCTGTGTTAACATATGCCAAGGTTTGGGTCTTGCAAGAAGGTCACTAACACTTCCTTGTGATAACCCCAAAACTGTTTCTCCAAATAACCTTTGGCTGATTGAATACTGACTAAGTGTATCTTTGACTTTTTTCACTAAGTCATCCGTATTTACATTGGCATAGTTATCAAATTCTTCTTGAGTAATAGGAGGCAGAACAGATCGCAGCGGTTTCGAAGGTGGCATACCCAGTTGAGGTCTTGAGGTCAGAGAATTGGCAATATTTTGCATCCTTTGTAAAGGTGATAAAGATTCAGCGGAGTAAGGATGTCTGGGATTATCAGATGTATCATGTCCATTGACGCGAGGTCGGACAAGATTGAAGGCACTTCCAGAATGACGTGAGTCGTTGGCATCTGTATTTGGTGAAGGAGGTGATGAACTGTGTTTACTAAGATCTATTGGTCCATTATTGTTACACATATCATCACAAGTACTATCTGGTGGCTCAGACTTAACATTCCATTCCATACCATTATCTTGTTGGTTCAGACTATCTGAACTTCCATTTAAAAAATGTCTGGGTTGATGACCAAAAGAATGTGCCAGTCGAGCTAATTCATGTTGATACATTGAGCAAGCTGCCAAGTTACCAGCACTTTCAGCAGCTTTTGCCAACTTCTCTAACTCTTGTCGATAAATTCTTGTCACCATTTCTTCAGCAGATGCTTCACTGTCCTGAGAGCTGATTGAATGACGAGATAATTTGTCTCCAGTGGACATCTTGGTGGTTGTGGAGTGAACTTTAGATGGTACACTTGACACATGTGTTGGTGGTGAACTCAGATGTCCAGGATGACCACCAACCATTCTAGATAATTCTTGTTGATAGATACTAGAAACTACTGCATTGGCAACTTGTTGCTGTAATAATCCAAAAAATTACAAAAATGTAAAAATTGCTAAAATTTATTTAGATAACATGCACTTTAACCAAAAGAATTCAAAATAATATCAAAACCCCTTTTTATCTGCAAATAGCCATGGAAATATTGATGGACAATGTACATACATGCTCTTTCAATAAAAAACAGCTTACCTGCTCAATTGATTTCTTAATATGCATAGCCTGATGAGCTTCATTTAAAATATGTGCTATTCGTTCTTCAGTGGCAGAATCTTCTTTTTGTACAGAAGACACTAATGGCTGAGATCCTACAACAAATGAAATTGATTTTATTGATGTGTTAAAGATTCTGTTCAGTTGGAAAAAAATGAATTTTACTGATAAATATTCAGGACATGCTAAATTTGAGTTATTTCCCTTTGACTACAAATTGGACTCTCTATATAAATATATCTTCCCACCCTTACCACTAAAACAAAATTTGTTTCTTACCTCTCTTTGGAGATATAGCTTTCAAAGCTATCACATTTCTGTCATCAACAGCCCAAGCGTGCATTTTTCGATACGATTCACGACCTTTTTCTGTTAATTTATCCCAAGACTTTGGCTTTGATAAAAGTTCACTAACAGTTCCTTGAGATAATCCTAACACATTTTTCGCGAAGAGTCTTTGGCCGATATTATGTACACTTAATATTTCTCTCACAGTTTTGGCCACATAGGCTGTGTCTAAAGCACCAGAGCTTGTTAAAGGCTCAGTTTTAATCATGTTCACAGGCAGAAAACTCGGATGAATCGGTGATCCAGGAAATGGGAAGAAATTAAATCGTGGATCTGGCGGAAATGGAAGATGATTGAAAGGAGGCGTGTCCCCTGGAAATCCATTGGACGATGGTGTCGAAGGTTTGGAACTTAATGTATTGGTTGATTGTACGGTATCTTCGATGTGTGGTGGTGAGGCTATGTCCTCTTTATCCGAATGACTTGGTGAAGGAGATTCTGATGTGGTTCCTGCAAGAAAGGCGTAAAATGCACATGATTGTAGCTTGAATGAGCTGGGTTAGCTTGAGCTTAGCATGCAGAATTAAAATTTAAAAGATAGATGCATAAAATATATATATATTTATATAATACTGAAATTATACTTTAAAACACTGGTATTTTACCTATATTCTGTTACCTAATATCATTAAACTTTAAACCACAATGGTTCAGAATAACTCTAGTGGCTTCCAAGTACTACAAAAAGTGTACAATTTCACAAGAAGAAACTCACAATTACAAAACAGACTTATTCAAAGAATGAAAAAAGTTTCAAGTGGGTAAATTTGAAGAACTATATCATGGGCATCAAACACCTTTCTTACAAACAGAAAATACATTTCTATAGAAACCAAAATCACCTCCATCACCACAAAACCAAAGTTAAAGAGGCATAATATTAGATTTGAAAGCATTGCAAATCAAACAATTCAGATTCTTTTAAATTAATCCTTTATGTGCAATTTTTAAAAAAAAAAGGAATGGGGTTCTTTATTGGAGACTGAACATATATTCATCTTGAGTAAAAAAAACTCAAGTTTCATACATAAGATGAATTGACTAACCATAATAAAATTCCCACAAAATAAGTAAAAAAAAACAACACTCAAACCAAACACTAATTCACCTACCTGTGGATTCTGTGCTGTTTACTTTAAGAGTAGTATTTTCAGATTGTAGAGCTTTGTTTTTCTCAAGAAGAAGAATTTCTAGAGACTTGCCCCTTCCTTCTTCTTTAACTTCATTGTTAAACTCAATAGATTTCAAAACCCTGAAAGATACAAAAATAGTCATCTTTTTTCGCACATGCAGAAGACAAAGAAGGAAACTTTTCCTTTTATGGATGAGTATACTAAATTATACATTGTCCAAAATACACTACCCAGACTTATTATGTCATACACGACTTGAAATATGTATCTTTTAACTACCATTATAACAAAAATCAGATTGCATCAATAGTACATGTGCGAAAACTGGAAATTCTATTTCAAACTTTTATATTTGCCTCCAATTTAAACTGGCTTTCCATGTCAGAAATCTTGATATTACTCTTTAACTGGGTTTATCAATTTTACTGAGATATTTTGTAACAGGTTAATCACTTACTTGAGTTCTCTCTTGACCTCTTCATAATCTTCCTGAGATTTCAGTTTTTCTTCCAAAACATGAACAGCCTTACTCTTCAAAGACAACTCTTCTTCTAAAGCAGCAATCTGAAAATACAAAAATAATTTAATTGAAAGAAATGCTTGAATATCAATGAAGCAACAATAGCAACATGGTTTATCAACTTTCTCAAAACACAATATTAAATGGTACAACAATACATTTCAAGAAAAGTGAACTCTATATATCTAAATACACCATCATAATATGTGTTTTAAATAATCAGTAATGTGAAGCATAAAATGATCAATTATTGAACAAAAATCAATAAATTTGAGCAAAATCAATCCTTTTTAGGTGGCTTTGGATACCAAATAATCAATTTAAAACAATAGCAGATCTTTCATTATTCAATACTTCAATGACAAGATGGTAAAAATCAATAGAAATTTCAATTATTACCACAACTGCTAACAATATTTCCAATAATTAACACTTTTATTGATCTCCTAGAATATTACATGTTCCTGTTAGCCTAATCTACTGTATATACACCTATGTCTTGAATTCTAACTGGGTGATATGAAGCAATATAAACTTAGTCATATTATATATCCTGTACTGTAACATGGTGATATGAATCTGATATCTTCTACCATAAACTTGGTTATATAAACATAATTATATATCCTGTACTATAACTTGGTGATATGAACCTACACCTTCTACTATAAACTTGGTTGTATGAATATATTTCATGTACTATAACTTGGTGATATGAACCTATACCTTCTATTATTAACTTGGTTATATGAACATATATCCTGTACTATAACTTGGTGATATGAACCTATACCTTCTATTATTAACTTGGTTATATGAAAATATATCCTGTATTTTAACTTGGTGATATGAACCTATACCTTCTATTATTAACTTGGTTATATGAAAATATATCCTGTACTATAACTTGGTGATATGAACCTATACCTTTTTTATTATTAACTTGGTTATATGAACATATATCCTGTACTATAACTTGGTGATATGAACCTATGCCTTCTATAATTAACTTGGTTATATAAACATATATCCTGGTGATATATCAAGAAGGTATACCTTATACTTTTAGTGGGTATTGTGTAAACTCAATGGTTGAGATAAACGTACATTAAATCTTAAATTATGACATAAGCCTACATCCTGCCCTTTCAGTGGGTGGCAAGTTCTAAATAATATAAATCTAAATGCCCTTAAAGTGAAATCTATATCTTGCTCTAAATTGAGTGAAATAAACCTATATTTTGCACTATTATATAAAATTTGAAGATTCAGAACAAAGCACCAGAGAAACAAGAATTGTTTTAGAAAAGTCTATTTCAATCTTCTAATTATTGTTGAACTTATCTAATAAGAAGATGGGAGAAAAGAGAGTAGGAATAAATTTAACTGATAAGACCAGAATAAAACCTATCAATTTGACAGATGAACTTAATTTCTTCTAAATGTTTGCCATCTGATGTTGAAAGTTGAAGTGATGCCTATCAATATCTAGACTGCACCTATTTACCCTCTCAAAGCGGTTGGCATGAAACGCCAACATTTCTCAAAGACATATTTCTAAAATTAGAAGAGTTCAGACCTTTTGGAGGGTCATTAAGACATTTTTCAAGCCATGTCTGAACTCTGTACAGTATGAACTGCCCTTTTAAAACATGGATCAATAGAGTAAAAAAAAAGAGCCTGAGTATCAAAAGAAATGACAATAGTCAATCTAATTTGACATTTAAAAGATACTAATCAACTGCAATGCACGATAGAACTTAAAATCCAATCTGTTCTAACATTCTGAGGTACCTATGGCATGTTATCCTAACCATCCTAAATCTTGCAGCTAAAATTATGTCAGAGATATTTGGGCTGATTTATTGCCTGGTATTGGTTGCAGCCGTACTCTTAATATTCACATAATGACAGTTTATCATATTTTTCATGGCATAATCTATGACAACTACACATACTGTTTCAATATGTCAAAATCCCAATAAACTGTATGTTTTATATAGTGAGACTACAGTAAGTCAAACTTGTTGTACTTAAACATGAAATCTAGTTTCTAAATTTAATAATGTTCATTGTTAGTTAACCATAAAATGTGATTAATTTGTTTATCAGTCAATTTACAGGAACTTTTCTTTAACTCTTCTGATAGATACCTGATACTCATATATTGAAAAGAACAATTATCAAAATATTTAGTTTACATTGGTCAAAATGCAGCAATAAACTTTATATTTCATGTTTTATTTGCAATATAAAGTTGTCAAAAAAACCTTAGTTTCACCTTTTGAACTGGCAATGAAATGAAGATACAACTTTTCATTCTTACCATAATAAAACCATATTACTTATATGTAATTACTTGCATTAATACATGTAGCACTTACCTATTACTTAATGTTTGCAAACATCTTCAAAGATTTAGATTTTTTTTCATGAAAAAATCGATTATGAAGAAAATCAATTGCTATTTATCTTTCATAAAAAGTATAATTAATGAAAATCTATACATGCCTTTATAATAATATGAAAGGTTTTGTGTTTGTTTTAGAATCAGGGAATATTTCCGATGTACATTAATTATAAGGTATGGCTAATTGTTAATAAGCTGTACAGTAATACTATAGATTTTATTGACTATTTTCTCTCATGTAAACAGTCAATTAATACATAATACTTCTTTTTCATATCATATGAAATTGTTAAACCTCTTTAAATTGATTTTCAAATGAAAGATCCTTCACCTGTTATTTCTAGCTTCATTTTCACCCTTATTTTGAAATCAGCATCAAACCTTGTGGCACTAATGATTGATTTGAAAGTTTAAGTACAGTGTACTGCATATGTTAAGATCATTTTTAGCAATAAGTAAACTGTTTTAATTACACAAATTGCAAAAATAATGTCATATCAGCTAATAATAGTAACGAAAATTGCATGAAATATAAAATCACGAATTTTAAAACACATAATGACAGAAAGAAATTTTACACGATTTACTTGATATTTGTTGTGTTGACGTCATCAGATTTATTCTTGAATTTGTATTGGATTAGCCATAAAAAAACTTTATAATTTCAAACAAAAATTTGAAAAGTCTATTTTGGGTGTTTTTTTCCCCAATTTCTTGGCAGGTGTGTGTTTATTTTTTATGTTCGTTTAACCTGATATACAATCGTATTCTAAGCAAATTTAATTCATTGCCATCCATAAAATTAGTCATAAACTTTTTCTATTATGATATACATGCTCGCGTTTCAAATCTAAACATGTAATAATAATAGAAAATAAAAACCCTAGTTCAAAGGAAAGTGTTTATTTATATTTAAGATAGTCTATTGTTTGGTGTAAAGAATTCAAATCTTTTCTTCGACTCTTTAATAATACGAAAAAGGATCTGTTATATATATTCTATGTGACTATTACCTATTGTTTATTTGTGGTTGCTATTCAACTCTTGACATTGTTCCCAAGTCCTTCTTTTGTCTTTTGATAAATATTTGACTTGATTAATAATTTCTTCATCTTTTAAGATAAG
Organism: Nipponacmea schrenckii; assembly: GCA_030562195.1. Classification (NCBI taxonomy): domain Eukaryota; kingdom Metazoa; phylum Mollusca; class Gastropoda; family Lottiidae; genus Nipponacmea; species Nipponacmea schrenckii. The sequence continues at coordinate 11,882,642 of CM060201.1, forward strand.
AGAACAAGTTATTATTTAAAACTTCATAAATTACATCAGAATAATTAAAAGTCTTTTTTCCTGGTCTAGTGAGAAGTCTGCCAGATAAAACTACAAACTTTTCTTTTTCTGTTTAGATCAAGATTTTCTAGTTCATCTCCAAGCCAAGTATGGTAATATATTTGTGAAAAGGAATGCATGTATGGCTTATTTCTCAGGGCATCTGGTGTTATGATACTTTGTAAAATGACCCAATAGAATGACCAAATAACTTAATAGGACAATTTTAATATGGACTTTGAGAAACCTATATTATAACAATTTCTATATTGTTGCACGAAACTTTCTTCACCAAGGCAAATAATGCTAACTGCTACTCCTGAAGTTAACATTATAAGCAATAGACTGGTTTTATAATACATACCTGAGAAGCTGTAGACTCTCTCAATTTATTTAAAGATGCTTGTAACCTCTGGACATCTTCAACAAGTTGAGCAATCTAAAATATACAAACATAAATTATCAATCCAAATATCTAATTATTTTTTATTTTGACATTTTCACAACTATTTTCTAACATTTTTAGGTTGACAGGTAAAATCCATCAAATGCCGTAACAAATATTCACAAAAAGGCCAGCTCCAGATCAAAGAGACAAAGGAAATCTCAGTCATGGAAAATGGCTAGCCAAATTGACTATTTCTACTGAATGTAAATACGTGAAATTACTGTTTAAATTAATATCCACAACTAATATCATGTAAATCACTTGAGAACATGATAAATTATCGTGTTTAGGAAGTTCATTGTAAATGTTAAACTGTAATTATCAATAACTACATGATTTGATGAAAATAATTACACGAGCAAACACTGATTTCCTGATCAATATATTCCAACCATTCTCTTTAATCCTACAAAATGATTGTGTTTGCCATTAAAAGCTTAATTCCCTTTCACAATACGTTCTTTCTGTAGCGTGCTACAAGATCATAACTTTGAGGAACTAATGTACAATGACAGAATTTATTACAAGTATTGTCGCAAGAAGATCTATGAGCTCGATCAATTCCATGCAGATCAATCACTCGATATTTCAATCAATCAAAAATCAACTCGCCTCTAATGACTAGAATTGATACTGACTTTTAGGTGTGTCAGACATTAGTTTCCATGGCAACAGTAAAATTATAGTAATAAGTAGCCAATCAATCACAGATCAATAAATGAAGATGGCAGGCGATTGTTTAGGGACCAAGGTTGAAAAAGAATGAATTAGTCACTAAACAATAGTGATTTGTTCACCAAAAGTTATTTTGGATATACATTAATTAACAAAATGTGAGGAGTTATCTGTCTTGGTGATCAAATAAATAATCATTCGACAATGTATCAATAAAGTATAAAAAAAGTCAATAAATTATGATTAACTGTTACGAACTTTCACTATGAACTGTATTTTAAAGTACATGTATAATAAATTACAACTGCACTTCTTTCTTTTTGGCAAAATCAACATTGATTTTAATCAATATAAAAAACATAGCATGATTTCTGAAAGTTTCATAAAATTCCCCATATCATTAACATACAATACTCTTAAATAAATTTAAATTGAATTGAAAAAGTTGTTACTGCTCCTGTATAAAGGATACTAACATTGTATTGCAAATTGTACTTAAGGCATTATTTCAAACCAATTTAATTTGTGTAGTGTTTATTTTGAACAATAAATATGAACAAAAAATTGTGGCATACTGTCACAAAGAAACCTGCGAAAATTGATATTTACATTCTTTCAGAAATGCTACTTCAAGATGGAGCTTAAAATCCATACCATCATGCAATTAACCTATCCTTGTCCAGAGTTAACGATTTTCAATATTTCCATCAATAATTCATCTAAAAGTAGCTCTTAGAAATTAATGATGTCGAATTGACATTTGAAAAAGATATAACTTTATTTTTTTTCAAAATTCAACTGTTATTAATTTTTGTCAATTATTTTCAATTGATGGAAATCGATACTTGAAAAATCTATTATAAAGACAGGGTAATGTCCCCTTGTTATATTTATATTCTTCAATAATTAATCATTGAAAATCTTGATCAATATCATTTATTTAAGAAAAAATGTGTAATATGTTTACATAATTAAAGTTTTCTATCATCTGTTTGTTTATTGAATAAATTGAATAATTTGAAAAAAACTAGAAATTGATTCTAACTATGAGGCTGATTAAAGAGGGATACACTCCTATAACATTAATAAAAATATAACATTGACAATATTTATCAAACAATTTAATGAAGTCAGCCACTTTGGCAATACTGACATGTTATCTGGAATTTCAAAATTATCAGAACTTTTTATAAACTATATTTGTATGATGCAAATTGCATCTTCAACTGAAATTCAAGTTGGAGCCATATCGGTGTAAATCATTTGAAAATTTGGGGTCTTTTTGACAAAGTTCTTATTCCTATTACACTGTTATCAAAATTAATCTATTATTCTGTTATGCTTGGTTGTCTTTAACTCCTTTTTTTTTATTACTTATTTTTAAATCTGTTAACCACTTGATCTTTCAAATTTCTTGACCTAACAGAAGTTGAATTGTTCAATAAAGACTACAAGAAGTGAATAAATTGAAGATTTCTCAGCATACTGTTCAATTCAATATAATGACACGCATAATTCATATTAAATACCAACATACACAAGAGAAATGTCCATGCCCTACCTCCTTCTCTTTTGCTGCTAGTTCTACCTCCAAATTAGAACGCTTCAAAATATCAATAGCCTGCTCCATGTCTGATGATTTCTGCATCTGATCCTCTTCTCTCTGATTTGTTGTAGCAGAAGTGAATTGAATTCGAAGCTGTTCTACTTCACGTTCAGCTGCAGCAGCCCTCTGGAAATATCAAAGGAGTACAATCAATCCTCCATTTTTAACTTCAATAATCATGTTTTTATTGTTTTGTTGCTTATTTATGCATATCATTGGTAAATTGATTAGGAAAAGTACAATTCAATTTCAGACAAGAAAAAAATGTTAAAAAAAATTGTTTACCTCATTGGCTCGTTCTAAATCGGCCATAACCATTTCCATTTCATCAGATCTGAAAGGAAGCAAATCCTATATTAGATAAAATCAATTCTATTCTTTTAATCAATAATTAACAGAAACATACTTTGAACTCAAACTTTAGTTCAGTACAAGATTTAATTCAAGAAATAAAAAAATATTTATTGTTTTGGCACAAAAATAAATTACAAGAAATGGGTAAAACTGGGAAATTTAAATGACAATATTGAGTGAACTACATGATAAATACAAAATTGAAAAGATGCCCAGAAGTTATAACAGAAAATAGCTTCGAACAGAAAAAAACTATGTATTAATGCAAAATAACTTCAGAATTGAATGAAGAATGTCTAGAAGAATTAATGTAAAGAAAAGAAAAACAAATACTTGAATGAGAATTGAATGAAAATGACTGACTGAATAATAACTAAAAAACAGTAAATGACCAGAATTAAATGAATGAATGAAAGAATAAATGAAAGAATAAATGAAAGACTAGAAGATTAACCATGGCTAATTAAATGAAGAAATTAATGTCAAGAGAAGTGAATAAATTTATTTCACCACATGTAAACTAAATATTGAGATAATAACTAGAAGTAGGTGTAATCAATGAAACAATTCCTAATGACCGCCATGAACTTTTATTTGTCTAATGAGGCACATGTACTGGTCATAAAATCAGTTCGACATTAGCCAGGTCTGTCGTAGAATACTTCATTTCATTTGTTGTCTGATTTGTCGACCTTTAAATTCCAGATAATAATACAGACAGGTCATTCTTCTTCATGACACAAAACAGCTTGAAAATTGGTTTCTAGTTAAGTTTTTAGTTTCATCATATAGGAATAGACTGTTCAATCCAATATACTGGTAGGGTAAAGGGCTAAGAGGATACTATTGAAAATATTTGACTTGTTGTCTGTGATGCTGATCCTTGGAAAAAACATGAAGATCAGAAATTGTTCTTTCCTCTAAAATATTTTTGTTGAAAGTTTAAATGAGAACATTTTTTCAGACTTAGACTTGGAACTCAGAGAATAAAATAAACATTAATATTTTACTATTATTACAGCTAATGTTCATAAGGATTCTCTCTACAAGTTGGTCAATGATCATTTCCAATTAGAACCCACAACCACCATTTGTTTATTGAATTGTGCCATCTTCTCTTGCAATAGCATTCAATAATCAGGCATTTAAAAAGTCAATATTGATAAAGGATTTTTTTGTTTAAAATGTAAGGAAATACTTCCAATTATCTATACTAGAATTTGTTAATGTTGTATTAATAGGGTGATTAATCAGAGGATATAATCATGTTAATAGATTATAATTTTATAAAGATGAACTCTATCTATATATCAAAGACTATCAGCTTCTAATTACCATATTTCTTTTATAGACATCATTAGTTAGTTCTAAAATCATTCCAACCCCTTCAACATAGTACCGAGTCAACTTCTACTTCTTTAAAACAATTAGTGATCTCATCAAAACAACATTAAACTATGTTTAACACAAGTAATTTTCAATCAATCCCAACTCTAGGTTAAAATGTTGCTAATTTCTGTTCTTTTGAACAATGAACCCTTGATGTATATAATAAAAATAAAATATACTCCAACAACCAAGATACAGCTTAGGAATGACTTGTGACATAATTGGTAGGTTTTACAATCTAAAAAAAAGCATGGAGAAAGCTGATATTAAGGTCCAAGGTACCACAAAGCATAAAAATTCATATCAAATATTTTATTTCTTATTCTACATGTTTTTGACATGAAATTGCCTAACAGCACAGGGACTTTTCTGCAATTAAATAGATCATATCTATTAGAAGATGTATTAAATTATAAATGAACCCAAACAACACTGGCAACACTCTACTATTTTCATGCCAATTTAGAGGAAATTAAACTGCAAAAGATCAACCACCAAAATTTGGGATGGGCAAAACATGTAATATGGTAATACATTTCCAATCCCCTGTAAATTACAGAATTCATAATTAATTTGAGTCCTTGTCTAATTGTCAAAGAAACTGATAAACTTTTTCTATTATCTATGATGGATTATAGGTTCAGCGATATCAGTGCAAATAAAACATGATTTTCTACTCCCCATCATTCAAGATGTGAAATAAATGCACTGCATATCCAGTAAAATTGATGACCTTAGCTATGAATATTATCTTTTTACTTTGAGTCTTTGTGAACTCAATAAATCCAATAGCAGATATCATCACTTGTCATTTTTTTGAAAGATGTGTTATGTACATCAGTGATACGAGCAGCAGACATCAACTTAATCTGTAACAAATTAAATACTTTCTCTAAGGAACAGTAAAAATATACTAAATTTTCCTCTGCCATCAAAACATACTGACACTAAGAAGAGAAACTTTTAAAATAAAATTTAGATATTTGCCTATCTTGAAATATTCTCTGCCTATTATTTTATTTGGTTGTACATTTACATTGATGAATCCATGGTCAAGGTTTGTCTATGGAAATTGGGTCTCAATGACCAGCCATGTGACTTCTAATATCTGAGCCATTGTTTTTGTGTGTCACAAAATGGTATGGTGTTATTCTTCCCAAGTATATCGTTTTAATCACTAAGATATTACAATTCTATCAAGGCAGCCATCTTGGTTTGTACTAACCTCCATGTATACAATGTTTTGAATGTAACATGATTCTAAATGTCTTCAACTGACATTTAAGTAATTAATTTAAATACTAGTATAGATATAAACTTAGACATTTAATGGCCGAAGATTTATATTCTTATAAAAATAACACAAATTTTAAGTCCAGATGATTACATTTGGAATTTTAATAAGTACAAAATATGTGAATGTCTGAAAAAATTTAGAAATATGATTTCCATTTCAGATATAATGTACAATTCTGTTATGTATTATATTAATCATATTAGTCAACTTTATTTTAAAACTGTAATCATGAAGTTTTGTTCTTCCAAGGAAATTTGAGATTTGGGGCATTTGATTAACACATCCCTTCTTTGGTCCTCATTATAGATCTTTTGAAAGTAGTTTGCTTAAAGACAATGCCATCAACATTTGCCTTAAGTGATATTAAATTAAAGATATATATAAGAGGGTTAAGAGCTACAATATTACAACAGATTACTGGGCTAATTGTCAGTAAAGAAATCTATTAATTCACATCAAGTGTCATTACAACATCTTTATATCCCTTCTAAATAATTACTCACTGTCGACAGCTGAACGTCACTGACATATGTCAAATTGGAAGGTGACTTATTTTACTTCTTCTCATTGCCTAGTATATTACAATCTTCACTCCTAACCCAGGTAATTCTTGCCTACAGACTGGCTTGAATTAGGTCATCTTGTCAAACTGGTATTTAATTATTTACTGATGATCTTATTTAAAACAATGATGATATCTGTGTTAAATGAAAATGAAATGAATGGAGTTTTACGTCCTACTCTTCTGCACCTTATGGGCTAATGCGTTACGCCAGGGTATGAAAGGTATGTTTTCTGATTTCCTGCCATCAAAAATTTCAACACAGATCATTCCATAAAACCTGTTATTATACTTCTGCTAGTCTGACAATGAAAAGATGATACAAATAAAAATGTATTTAATAGAAGACATTGTTAAGTCAGATGACAGTAGGGAAAAACTTGCTTCACAGCCTTAGGGTACAAATCTATAAAATGATATCCAAACATAGCAATGAACTCTCCCTTCATCATATACAATCTATCAACCTCAAAAACAATTTACCAATCACGTCAAAAAGTTTAAGATGGAAATTTTTCATTTGTACATGAATTAATTTCCACGTCTGACAGAATACGTGCTTCTATTTAAAGGATTATAATACAGAGGGTGTTATTGTCACAATTGTCATCACTGCCATTAGTTTAAAATGCTTTGGCATTGTCATGATAGCAGCACTTTTTGTCAAATAATTCATCATAAATTATTATGACATGAACAAACAAATATGAAAACAATTTGATCCAAGTCTGTTTACTTAAATCTATTCCTTTTATACATTCTCAAAGACAAAACAACATTTGGCATCATGTAAAGTTCAAAAATCAAATTGAAAGGTGTTTTAATAATAATGATCCAATTCCACAGACAAACATCAAGAGTTTTCAGAATTAATACCATCAATGTTCTTCTGAGACAAGCCTATTCTCAGCCTATTGCAGCATTAAGGCTACCCTTAATGATAAACTGCATATTTGGAATCAACTCTCTAATGGATTCATTAAATCAATCAGAAATATTATTTTGATTTCCAGAACCTGTTATAGCAATATTGTCAAAATTCTAAATACATTGACAAAATCTATAAAATCACATTAATATCAAGTTCTTAGTCAACAGATTAACAGACTCTAGCCATGAAAACATTAAGTAATTGCCAGTTTTTCCCAGAACAGTAAAAAATGTCTGTTTTCTTCTAACAAATAAATATGTTTAGAAATTAAATCAAGGAAACAGTGTATCAGATTATTGATGAGATATCCTTAACCGATTCTCTTTCTTAATTCTACAAATCAAATTCTTTGTCTAAATACGTGTAAACATGGAAGTGATAAAAGTGTATTGATCTCCATTGTCAACAGTATAGGAGTAGTGAAGCTTCAGTCACTTACCCTGATTAGCCATTCTTGTCGATAATGTTTCTAACAGTTTCTAGTTAATCCTTCCACCCATTAAAAGCATGTCTTTCTCACTGGCTGACATGACGAGAAACTGATAGGAAACAAAAGCTGTGTATTGTCTGCTATACAATCCTTAACTAATCAATCACTCAATTACATTTATCTATTAACTAGCCCAACTTTAACTCTATTGTTCGTATGTCAATATATCAACGTGTACAAATCACCCTTACACTACCACCAATGGTACAGCCACAGCCAGCTAATCTCATCTTCCTCTCATCCCTCAGGCAACAATTTCATCAATTAACATTTTGACAATTGGAAATTGAAACATTTCAATCTTCTGAGCTGTAATGATTTTACTGGAAAAATCTGTAATTATGTTATTGATTTTAAACTATATGTAGGATACTTTAAAGGCATTTCTCTTAAGATCTCTATAGAACCTTTATTTCTTTGATCTTGAGGAGACCTATACTCTACCCGATTCTAATATGGTGTCGGTATTGAAACTCAAATAGGCTTTAAGGCTTAGTTAAGACTGTTTGCACTTAAGACTGCTTATTTGGTATCAATAGAGCACCAAAAGCAATTTTTAGGCTTTTTAAACTATGTGCTTGCTCATATGAGTATTTACAAACATGATAAAAATCATAAGCAGAAGCAATTTAATTTAAAATAAAATGGAATCTAACTTGAATTCAATGTCATGATTTAACATGAGTCTTGTAGGATGTACAACTGATAAATAGAATTGTTACATCATTTAGAAAACATATCAATTTTACAAAAAAATCACTTTTAATAGGATTTTTTGGCCAACCTTTTATGTGAAACTCATTTAAGAATAAATTTGACAATTGAATTTATTGATGTATTTTGAAAGAAATCAAATAATTTCATCATTGAAATCAAAATCAATTCTTGTTTTTGGTACTAGCTTTCATATTGGATTTTAGTTCTTTTTTCACTGATATTGACACAAACTACCGTATTATTGCCAGACAATTATTAAATATGGATATTGAAAGTCTTGAGCTGATTTGTACACATACTTTCACTGAAACTATGATAATTGTAAATGAATGAAGTTATTCATTAGCTTGTGTAACTGGTTAGCTATGATTGAAAAGCTAGTGTATGTTTGGAGTCAAGAGTTGTGTAGAAAATCAATCATAGGTGCTCAAACTGTCAAATTCATGGCAATTCACATCCTATTTATGTAACCTTTCTAGCTTTGACAGACAAACTTGACTAATCTGGATCAAAGATAGCCACATTATGAAATCTATTAGTTGTCTGATTCAAAACAAGTTTTTACGTTCATCCTTCATTGATGAAATATTTGTAGTCTAGAACAACTGGAAAAACAGGACTATCAGGATTGGATTTGGTTCAAGAATTTAAGGGAAAAGTCGTAGTTGATTTAAAATGTTCAAAATCAAAATACAACAATAAATCAAGATGGATGTGAGATGAATTTATAATTTTAATTTATGAATATTCAATTAAGTCAACTCTTTATGAGTTTTACGTGATATACATAAGCTATAGTTTGGATATCAAACAAGGCAATTGGTATTTAATAATCTGCGTGCCTTACGACTTAATGTTAAAAATGTTTACCAATGAAATTAATAAACCATTCTATAATAATTTACAATTTATCATTCAATCTTTTGACCAAGATCAGGTCAAAAATTTAAAGTATTACAACCTCTGAATCAAGGCTGCACCTTTTGTTTTCTAAACTCTGAGATGTTGAAAGAGTAAAATATAATTTGCATTTTGTACACAGAAACTATCTGTGAAGTTGACTTGAATTTCCGACATTAAGGACCTATCGAAATATCGTTTAACCAAATAGAATGTATTTGTTTTTCAAACAAGAGGCAAGTCTTGTGTATTTGGTGTCAGTATGTTAAGAGGGTTACACAGTAATATCATTAACAACTGGCGGAAATCTGGAACAATTTTCCTTCCTAATAAGGGGTGGGCTTGTCATCAAAGACTTAGTTTTTATAGATTAATTATTTCAAGCAATCAGTTCTTGTAAGGATTTTTTTTTAAATCATAAAATTAAATAAAACACCAACCTTTCAGTCAAGTCATCCTTGTCTGTGTGTCCAAATTTGCAAAAAAATCTAAATTCAGATTTATCCAAAATATCACAATCATAACATATCATTACACATCTCAGAATGATGCCTTATTTTTTAAATATCAAGCTTTTTAAATAAGTCAAGATATTAAATTAGTCATTGCTAAGAAAATGAAGATTCAATGTAGTACATGAATGATCAATCTAACATTGTCACCAGGATTTAATGTTCTATATCATTCAATGAACAGAAGAAAAATCAGTCATATTTCCTCTACCAAATTTCTTACAATCTTTGTCTCTCTTTCATAAAACTTGTTGGTCATTTATATCTTGAACAATAGCTGAATTTGTATGATGTGGTCATTAAATGTATTGGCTCACATAGATATTCATCTTCTCTCATTATTATTACAGTCAAATCCAATTCAATGGCTTATATAAATAGGTTGATTTTTTGTCAAATCACAAAGCACATTAAAGATGTGGTCTACTATTTAATAGGTCAGTGAAAAGATTTTGTTGTCATTGATGTGGTTAAAACATATGACGAAGTCCAGTGTCATTGAATAATACTAAAATACTGTTAATAAAAATGGACTAGAGATTTTGTCTTAAGATCTAAATGCTCACGTTTCAGTATTGGTCACTACCATTTGTTTTAAAATATAGAGACTCATCCTTATGATGTGGTTTAAATCTTCATTGACTAATTTGTAGAGAATGTGTTGCCATTCTATTTCATATGAAAGGTTGAATTTAAAAGACATGCAAACCATATCAAACCCATAAGAAAAATGAATCAAAGATTATCCAATCATCGATAAATTTCAATGGCAGGAACCTATTGTTTAATGAGCTATTTAAAAAAAGCACCCAAGATTTGCTGAACTGTTTTATTTTTCTCCAGGATATAATCGATTTGATCAAGCCAAACAGTGATCAAGTTTTTGTGACATTGTGGACTTCAGGAAGCAATCATCGAGCAAGAAAATAAGAGAAAATATTAGTTTTTTTCTCAAACAAAGAATTGGCAAGTGAACAAGAAAAATCAATAACTAATTATGGATTGAATTTAGTTCCTTTAGGAGCAATCAAAAAATTGTTTCACATTAAAACTAGTATGAGAAAATCAATTATAAGCCCTTGTGTTTTGTCCGATTAGATTTATCATCATTCGTAACCCTGGAAATTAGCTCTGTTTCCATGGCAACTTCATAGATACAAATTCAATTATTGATCCTTTATCTGGTGATCTTATTCTCTATCGATGGCTTTTGTATTGATTTCTAATTTATCAATACTTAAAACTTCACGAAAAATCTCATAAACACACCACGATCCACCAATATCATGTTTCTCCTCCGCAGCAAATCACATTGTTTTCAATAAATTCAAATTGATTTCAGTTTTTTCTCCTGCAAGTCATTAATTTTTTTGACTTCTGTTCTTGTAAGGCAATCTAACATGACATTCGGATTTTAATAGATCGACTTTAAGAAATAAGGAAGGTTGATATTCTTTTACAATGGCACTATCAATCTGATGAGAATGAATAACATGATACCAATATCTTACAAGATCTTTTTCAAATTAATGCTACAAACTATTTAATGAACATGATGTTTTTTCACTGCTGAAAAGCTTCTGTCATATATCCACAAAATAATTGTCATTTGTATTTTTCAACTGATATCATAACACAAGCATCACCCAATGCTTTTTTTTGTTTGTTGAGTTTTAAGATAACTTTAGTCAACGTCAACATTCATGAGCAATTCGAGAAGCTGACTGGCAAATAATCAATCATTTGGGCTCTTTAAAGCTAAACCAAAACACAAAGAAAGGGCAAGAAATACATTTAAATATCATGACACTTTCACTGAGGTTTTTTCTAATTCTTTAATAAAATTGTACCATATGACTGATATATATTTTCAGATTTAAAACACACCTTCAAGATTTATGATAATTAGAAAACTGGTGTCCTTGAATCGTGTAATATCTTCATTTAGAGACATCATTTTCTAAAACAAGAACAAATAACCCCCTATAGTGTAAATGTATGCAACAATCTACAAAGCTCTTAAAACAAGAACAAATACCCCCAATAGTGTAAATGTATACAACAATCTACAAAGCTCTTAAAACAAGAAAAAATAACCCCCAATAGTGTAAATGAATACAACAATCTACAAAGCTCTTAAAACAAGAACAAATAACCCTCAATAGTGTAAATGAATCAACAATCTACAAAGCTTTAAAACAAGAACAAATAACCCTCAATAGTGTAAATGTATACAACAATCTACAAAGCTCTTATAACAAGAACAAATAACTCCCAATAGTGTAAATGTATACAACAATCTACAAAGCTCTTATAACAAGAACAAATAACCCACAATAGTGTAAATGTATACAACAATCTACAAAGCTCTTATAACAAGAACAAATAACCCCCAATAGTGTAAATGTATACAACAATCTACAAAGCTCTTATAACAAGAACAAATAACCCCCAATAGTGTAAATGTATACAAAAATCTACAAACAAGAATAAATAACTCCCAATAGTGCAAATGTATACAACAATCTACAAAGCTCTTATAACAAGAACAAATAACTCCCAATAGTGTAAATGTATACAACAATCTACAAAGCTCTTATAACAAGAACAAATAACCCCCAATAGTGTAAATGTATACAAAAATCTACAAAGCTCTTACAACAAGAACAAATAACTCCCAATACTGTAAATGTATACAACAATCTACAAAGCTTTTATAACAAGAACAAATAACCCCCAATAGTGTAAATGTATACAAAAATCTACAAAGCTCTTATAACAAGAACAAATAACTCCCAATAGTGTAAATGTATACAAAAATCTACAAAGCTCTATCGCTTTAACTTAAGTCCAAATACATTTTATTTGCAACCAATAACCATGAAGTTATATGAATGTCATTGATTTGCCTATTTGAATGATATTCACCAAAAATTATCCTTGTGTAACAACTTAAAATTAAATTGACATGTTTTCACCAACATGTCTCAAGATCAGGATGTGGCTATCAAATGATCACTGAAAGTAGTTTAAATGTTCTCTAAATATCGAAAATTGTCGTGAAGTGTTCGAATTTTCAGATGATTTTTTGACATTCTCAGCCATCAGGTGTCAGTCATTCTTCAATCACAACAACCATAAAACCTTCATATTTTTACCTATATAAAATTCATTTTGAAAAAAAGAATTTATAGCCTCCCAAACCAGTTCCTGTATCAAGTCATAAATATAATAGAAATATATCATCTATTCAAATTGATATTGTAAACAATTGAAATATGACAAAATAAATGTCAATCAACAATTTAAAAAGGGATGGAAAACAATTCAGTATTGCATACATAAAAATATAGATCTGAAGAAGATTTATAAAGGAGAAATATATCCATAATCCTAATTAAACAGGAATAGTGCAGCTTTCCTTGCGTTTACTGAGGATCTGATGTATTTATATTTGATTTGATGCAGTGATAGTCTCTTAAATGAAGGTTGAATATTTCCAATTGATGACAGTGATGTGGTGCTAATATCAAAATATAGTGATGCTATTTGTAAGGTTGATACAGTACATTAAGGGTAGATTATCAGAATATCTGGTGTTGAGGAAACAATAAAATAGAGAGGATAGCTAATATATAAATTATGATAAGCATGATAGCTGATACTGAAATAAAGTTTAATAGTTAAGTAAGACGTAAGCTGATGATGAAGAATTTATGAGACAGTCTGGATAGCTGATGATTTAGATAATAACCAAATACCTGATGATGAAGAAATGAAGTGGCACATTAAGGGTAGCTGATGATGCAGAAATGAGAGCTAATAAGGATATATGATGAAGTCAAGATAATGGTATTAAAACTTACTTTGCAGTTGTAGTCTCATCATGTTTAGCTTTAGCTTCAAATAACTCACTCTGTAGGCTTTCAACAGCTGAAAATACACAAGAATCCACATCAATACAATACATACAGTTGATTCTTCAATTAACAAGAAAAAAAACAACAAAAAAGCACACTGTACCTAGGAAACATGCATGTTCATTACTCTAGAATACATAACTGTGTTTCTTTTTAGGCACACAGTTCTTTTTATAAATTTTCAATAATAATTCCCTCAGTCTAAAAGCTTTTGTTCATTATATATCTGAAAATGTAATTGGAATTTAACCAATGTCTAAGAATTATCAATAAAATTAGATTTTAATTTTCTGTGTAATTAGATATCCTAACTTATGTTTTTCAATTTGACATTGTTTTCACAGAACATAGGTTATCATGATGAGGACCTTAGAGGTTTGCTTTGAGTTGAATAATCTTTAAGATATAACAACATTCCATTGGCGAATTTAATGTGAAAATTGACCCTGTTCTTATCTACAACTTAAGGATATACATTAAAAGAGTTGGATTTTTAAACTGAATTTATGGTATCTAGTGAATTAATAATGTTCGGATACAAAAACACACATTTCCTTTTAGGATATTTACACTTTGGTACTAACAGTTGAGATAGGTCAGATAGAAATTAAATGACCAGACTGACAAATAGACAAAAAATGTGGGTATATAAAAAAAGATTGACTCAATTGGAATTACCTAATTATTTCATTTTCAAATTTCATAATCACAATGATCGTGTAGAACATGTGCATCACTTTAGTAATTACTATTAATTAGCATCCATTAAAATATTGTTTTAAGACATGATAATCCTTTTAATATGCAAGACTGTACATGATAATCCCATTAACATAAATCTTGTTATTAAATTTAACATTACAATTAAATCTCATTTTATCTTCACATATCATAATGATAATTAATGATCATTTTTAAATAAAATATTTATTGTCTTACATATACATTTATATTACTTAACTATTTAATCCATCTTTCACGCTGGAATGTCACTTGTGTGACTTAAAATGGCATTATCATATCATAATTTCAATTCACATTCTTCCTGTGGTAAAAAATATGTTGTCTTCACTTCACAAATTAGGTGTGTTAAGTTTCAGACAACCCACAAAATCAGCAAAAAATTGTCTATTTTCTTAGTACAAAATAGCTCAGATGACGTAAATCCAAATTGAAAATAAAATTTTAATTATACTTTGGACAATAGAAAATTTTTCAAATAGAAGTAGTTTTTGATGGTTCAAATTTAGAAAATAAAACAAAACATCTTATCAATTAACAAAACAATCTGAAAAACATTTGACCTATTCAGTGTTAGTTAAATCTATTTTATATAAATACATTACTAAAATGATTTCATGTTACAGCCTATCTAAAATAATCAACAATTTTATACTTTTATACAAAGTTCTAAATTCAGTAGAGCTAAAGGTACTAAGTTTAAATGTTTAAACACAGTTTCAGAAATCATTTGAAGCTCAACACTTGACACTTTGTTTCCAAAAGTCTTTTCCAAATTCTCAATCTAAAAATACCCTCTTCAACATAGAGTTAAAGAGTGTTCCTTCATTTAAGAAGCTCCCAAAATACCTGTGCATCATTTTTAAATTTTCTGAATCCATTTTACACTAAATAATCTAAATGTAACAGTTCATAGATGTACTTCACCAAACTCTACATCTTTACTATATACTTTATTTAAAAATCTACAACTTTCTATTAAAATACAGCAGTAAATTTTCCAATCAGAAGAGGAAGATAAGTAAGATATTTATTTTAAGTTAGGGATGGGGTGCTATTTGTTCAATGTTCAAACCACTTATTATCAAAAAGTAAACATTTATCACATCATTATATTCAATGACTATTGTTAGAAGATGACCAAATACGGAAACTCAAAATAACGGCCTTAAAATGGAGACATTAATGCATCGTCTATATTTGGATTTCGTTTTTAAATATACATTAATGAAAATAATAACCTGATCCTTTTAATGTAGTTCCTACGCATGATTTAATATATTGAATAGTGGAGTTTGGTGTATTTTGAATATGTCAATACGATTTTTCAATGACAATACTTGATCATGTACACTGAATTAGACCTCTTTACAAATTGAAAATGTCTTTTTATTGAAAAACGTCGATTGAAAAACGACAAATGTATTCTTAATATACAGTAACCCATGTTTGAAAACAGAAAATGATACAAATGAATGGTTTTTAAAGAAAGTGGTAATAATAATGTCTTTATGAATGTTACTGGTTTTATGAGAGTGGTATCTATTCATACTCAATGGTAATTTATTGTATTCAGTTTTATATCATCCTTTATATCAACATCCCAAAACTAAACATTTCAGTGTTCCTGTGATCATCACAATTTAATATCTCTTTAGAAAAAAGTGGATCAAGAGTTATTCAATCAAATTGCAGGCTTTAACTCCACGATTTATTTCAGCAATTCACTTTTTATACGCCCACATGGAAATGTGGACGTATAGATCCACGATAGAGGCTACAGTTTTTATCCGATCTTAATGAAACTTGGTATACATGAATATATTGATGATATCTCGGTCAAGTTCGAAAATGGAAATTATCGCATGAATGGTTTTTGAGTTATTGCACTTGACTTAGTAAAAACGCGTCAAATTTGGGTTGTATCCACAATAGAGGCTACAGTTTTTATCCGATCTTAATGAAACTTGGTATACATGTATATATTCATGATATCTCAGTCAAGTTCGAAAATGGAAATTTTTGCATGAACGGTTTTTGAGTTATTGCCCTTGACTTAGTAAAAACGCGTCAAATTTGGGTTGTATCCACAATAGAGGCTACAGTTTTTATCCGATCTTAATGAAACTTGGTATACATGTATATATTGATGATATCTCGGTCAAGTTCGAAAATTGAAATTATCGAATGAACGGATTTTGAGTTATTGCCCTTGACTTAGTAAAAACGTGTCAGATTTGGATTGTATCCACAATAGAGGCTACAGTTTTTATCCGATCTTAATGAAACTTGGTATACATGTATATATTGATGATATCTCGGTCAAGTTCGAAAATTGAAATTATCGAATGAACGGATTTTGAGTTATTGCCCTTGACTTAGTAAAAACGCGTCAAATTTGGGTTGTATCCACAATAGAGGCTACAGTTTTTATCCGATCTTAATGAAACTTGGTATACATGTATATATTGATGATATCTCGGTCAAGTTCGAAAATGGAAATTATCGCATGAACGGTTTTTGAGTTATTGCACTTGACTTAGTAAAAACGCGTCAAATTTGGGTTGAATCCACAATAGAGGCTACAGTTTTTATCCGATCTTAATGAAACTTGGTATACATGTATATATTGATGATATCTCGGTCAAGTTCGAAAATGGAAATTATCGCATGAACGGTTTTTGAGTTATTGCACTTGACTTAGTAAAAACGCGTCAAATTTGGGTTGAATCCACAATAGAGGCTACAGTTTTTATCCGATCTTAATGAAACTTGGCATACATGTATATATTGATGATATCGCTTTTTATCATTGAATTGACTTCGATCACACATCTCTTTTGCCAATTATTGATTTACACATTGGCATTATTTAATGGGGTTGCATTCTCTAACTTTTATCACTAGTAGAAAACTGTAATGGATACATCCAATTTTTTTTTCATAAACCATTGTCTATATGCAGTACTGATAAATTTGATTTTCCAAGACACAAATAAAGCCTCTTTAATATGACCAGTATAGGCCTATTTGTAAAGCATAGTAAGAAATAGGGTTATAGTTATTTATTATTGACAGCATTACTTATTGTTTCTTTCTATCAAACACCTAAATAGTTTTAGATAGATAGTAGTGCCCCAGGCAGTACATTATAATCTGGCCTACCCTCATATATCATTGATATCCCAATATATCACTTAAGGTTGATACAGAATACATATAGATCACTTCTAGTTCATCAATCTCATCTCAAAAATACATCTTTAGAATACACGTATCAATACATATAGATTACTTCTAGTTCACCACCTCTGTCTCAAAAATACATCTTTAGAATACATGTATCTTCTAGTTCACCACCTCTAGCTCAAAAATACATCTTTAGAATACACGTATCAATACATAGATTACTTCTAGTTCACCACCTCTAGCTCAAAAATACATCTTTAGAATACACGTATCAATACATATAGATTACTTCTAGTCCACCACCTCTATCTCAAAAATACATCTTTAGAATACATGTATCAATACACATTGATTACTTCTATTTCAACCACCCCTAGCTCAAAAATATATCGTTACAATATTATGCATGTGTAATTTTGCAATGCAATATGAAGATCATTAGGATCATGAAGATTGGCATCTCTATGCATTGTGCATGGGCCTCTGGTTTAATGTCTCATCTGAAAGGGGAGAAGATGGCCATATCTTTTCTCTTGACAGAATGATGTGATCGCACAGATTTTACTTTCTGGATTGAATTACATCTATTATGAAATTTTGTACTATAAATCAGCTTCAACATGTATTACATTCAAATCAGCTTCAACATGTACTGCATTCAAATCAGCTTCAACATGTACTGCATTCAAATCAGCTTCAACATGTATTGCATCCAAATAAGCTTCAACATGTACTGCATTCAAATCAGCTTCATCATGTATTGCATTCAAATCAGCTTCAACATGTACTGCATTCAAATCAGCTTCAACATGTATTGCATTCTGCAATTTTTGCAATTTTGCAATCACTTAAGAAAATGTGCCAGATAATATTATTCTAATATTGCAGCTGACATGGCATTATAATTCTTGTTTTAACTGTTGCTTCCTTTGGATGTCACAGTTTGTATCAACAATCAGAAACAATAAACATTTTCAATTTTCCTTGTTCACAGGAGATAATAAATTGAGTATTGTAACATCATAGATCATAAACTATGTCTGACTTCCGCCTCACAAATCAATCATATCAGACACCTCAGTGCATTGTTTACACGTGAAATCTGTCAAATTTTATTGAAATTAAATAAAGAAACTAGAAGTTTATAAACACCTGATCATCCACACAATGTCAGAAATATGCTAAACAGACTGAACTTTAACCCATGCCAGTCATTGCATAATTTTCAACAGGAAATGACAAAATGGCCAAAAATTTACAAGCATGTTGACAACTGTATTTTTAATTTTTGAAACAATTTTATTGATGTTTGAGCTCCTCTTTGATTTAGATCATTACTTGTACTTGTGTTAACCAAATTAAAAATTAGCTTTGGATTTAAAGATAATATTTTCAACTGAACATCAATAATTGATTAAAAGCAAACAGCCAGTGTCATTTTGATCAGGCAATAACAATAATCTCAAACATACATAAATAACAATGGATTAACCTGAAGATAAAAAATTTGGTAGAAAGTTGTTAACAAAAACCTAATTTTAATCTGCAAGAGGACTGAATTGTCATTTTAAATATTTTTTTTCCTTGTCAAGTCCTTAATCTGCTACCTTGAAATTATCAAACTAAATTATGTGATTGAGCACTAAAGGAAGGATCAAAATTTTAAGTAAACAAGCGAAATTTTGATGGGTTGATACAAGATGACCTTTCTTCAAGATTTGTTAAATAAAAGATTAAACACAAAAAAATATAAACCATTTAATATTATCATTTTCATGATATTTTTTATCACAAAAGGTCAGTTAAGCTTAAGAAAGAATTAACATCCAAGAAATGTAGTCCAGAAGAGTTCTAAAAAAAAAATTTGCTTCCTAAGAATTATGGTCAAGAAAACTTTTAGCATTTAAATCATTTCAGCCAGGCATCTGTTAAAGACGAAAAGGAAAATCACATAAATTTCAATAATTGAAAATCTACGTTTTAATTTTATAATAATTGTTTACTATCTTATCCATATTGATAGTTGTGTCCAACTTCCCGCCCTCTTTTTCTAATTTACAGTTTTCTTTTAAACATTCAATACCCTCACACACCAGGCATCTTTTTTTACTTATCCTAAATATTTCTGATACCAAATATGTGAATAATAGTTAATATTATGAAACATTTATCTCTTACCAAGGGATCAAATTACTGTATATTTTAATATATAGCCAATAACATTGACAATTAAGATATTACTTTAAAATCGTTCTTTTTAAATTCACCAAGAATACACAATGGCAATAAAAGTTGATTTGCATGACAAAAAAAAAATTCAAGTCTCAAGTCAGGATAATTTTCATGTTTTAGAAATTTAATAAACTAGTGTGAAATTACTTTTAAAGTGTGTCAAAACATTCAACAAAAATCACTTATTTAAACATCACATTTGCGCGACAACGAAAATTGAAAAACATGCATAAAACAATAGAGATTTGAAAGTGAATTTTTATATTACCAAATGTCTAAATTTGGGTCATTTGCATAAAGGATTATTTTATGCTAATGTCAACAAAGAATCAAACTTTTAAGTTAATGCCCTAAACCAGTAAAATTTGGAAATAGATTAAAATACATGTCAAATGAAGTAAAAATTGAGGTAAAATGTATTCTGATCATGTTTATCTTTGAAGTTTGTGGATAAAAGTAAAATCAACTCTGCATTAATGAGCAGTGATAAACCCAATCTAGTCTACTGCTACTTCATTAGAAACCAAGCTTGTATATAATTTCCATATCAAAATTCAACAAACCAGCATGAATGATTGAAAAATATATATTCATTATTAACGTCAAAGTAGCAGTCAACAGCAAATACTTTTCTATACAACCTTTAAAACCACAGCAATTAAGGAATGGAGTGGAATTGTAAAGTGTTTTAGGGACATTGATAGCATCAATTTGCACTATTTGAATTTGTAGTCAAACTTTTGTAATTTATATAATTCCACTACAACCAAGTGTTTGATGAATTCATTAATTGTAAAAAGCCTTATTCCATATGTGATACAAGCATAATTTGCAATTAGTGACGTCATTAGAAATATATTTTAAATAGTAAATTGGAATGGTACAAATTGATATTATAAGTGTGCCTGATACACATACAAAATTTAAAAACATTACCTTAAAGAGCCTTTTTGTCAAAACATGGAAGCTCTCAGAAAAACCTAAACATGCTGCAGATAGAACTGAATGCAGTGACAATAATGACAAATCACCATTTCAAAAGTTGAGAAGTAAATTAAATATTTTATGACAAACAACAATCTACCTCTTCATAGAATAAGAAATTTGAAATGGATAAATATTCTAAAAAGATTCAACTCCAATCCGATATGTATTTCAAATATAATATAAACATGATTTTTAACTTTTGCTTGAATCTTGAATTAAGAGCGTACAGCATAAAGAATATCAAATCTCAGACCCAGGCAAGCCTTTATCAATTTTGAATCCAGAAATTTGCTATTGACAGTCTTGATGTCATGAAAATTTTCTTTCTAGAATTAGCTAGTACAAAATATATATTTTAGTTATTCAAAAGGAGAGAGCGTATATGTATATGCCAATGTCATTACACACTATGAATGAAGTTATCCTTTAGCCCTGACTGGCCACAAGTATGTAGCTTTCTACATGAATGAAGTCGAGTGAGTGGTCCACACAGAGTTTAAAACTCTAGTAGAAAGGTATAAGCTGTCTGCACACCTGTATAATGATAGTTAACTTGTCAGAGTCACAAACATTTGTCAAGGTGAATATTTAGACTAAGATCAAATATAGAAATGAATACTTACAGTTTTGTAAAGATGAAATCTTTTGTTCAGCTTCTCCAAGTTTCTTTGCAACTGTCAGCTGAGTTTCCTGAAGTTGGCGTTCCTTTTCAGTGAAACTTCTTTGCAGTTCCCGTTCTTTTTCTTTGGCTCGACTCTGCAAAGAGATCAAATCCCATCATCAAATTAACAGTCACTGATTGATTACACTGATCAGAAGAAATCTGTGTCTTGAGGCAGCCATCTTGTGAAGGTAGTGATCAGACCAAAAGTGATAAATGATAATGTCATTAGAATACGATAGGTGTATATAGGTATAGAGAAAGAGATATATTAATGTGTACCACCAGTTATATCTCATCTCATTCTGTCAACAGTTCACGTTTGATTGATTTCCAACCTAGCAGACAGATTTAAGCAGGTAGATCAGGCTAGCTAGTTGATGACACGTCCAGGTTCTCTAATCACCCATCAAACTTTGAATAGTAAACTCAATCTCTTTCCTACATCTATTTACTCTTTAGATATAATGAATTGTTTAGATTGAAGTTGAAGGTAGAAAAGTGATCATAGAAAATTTCTATTTGATAGTTTATTTGCAGCCGACAAAAAATCAGTCAGCTGTGACCAGATTTTGTTACTTTTTCTAGCATTATATTAAAGGGACATTAACAAGTAATAAATGAAATGCAATGACACAAAAATTTTTTTTTACATCCTCTGCACCCGATATCAAAATGTTTTAAGAGAACATCAGTGTTTGATAATAACATTTCAGCACTAAATGATAAGCAAAAATCAAATTTCAGAAATGAATTAATTAATTTGATTAATATCAGAACAATCATCAATCATCAAAAATTTTTAATCTAAATCCTTTGCTATGTTTTTCCTTTTTCAAATGAACAATTTTTTTAAAAAGAAGCACTATCTTCAAACAAACACAATAGATGATCAAGAACCTTCCATCATCCTGGTCATCACAATAATAAATTTACATATGAACCTATAAAAGCATACACATAAAATCTTGACGAGCACTTCAATTAGGGAGGACTGCAGTGAAGTTAACCTTAAATTTGTATTCAATGATGAATATGGGCTAACTGAAGCTCTTGACAGGGTTTTCAATAAAAACAGAGTCGTCCTATTCAACATTTCTTGCCTCACACTTCAGACAATTTGCCCGTATTTTTTCACCACAAAAGATATTCAAAGTGTAAAGGGGAGTTGTTAATCTGTTACTTTAAAGTGTTTACAAGTGAACTATTGAGAAGAGACAATATTGACTATAGGCAATAAACACAGCACCTTGTCAACACAACATCATTTAAATTAGATAGCTTTCTAAAAATTTACAGGCAGACGTCACCTATTTAAATTCTAATCACTGTCTAAAACATGCAATGAATATCATTTAGATACATTTGATTAAACTTGTAGTCATATCTGTAATGATTTTGATATAAGGTCTAAAAATCCTAATTTTAGAAAAGTCAAACAACAAAAGATAGCGCCTACTATTTCCAAAAAGCCTAATACTAAATTAATCTTGGCTCACTAAAAGAATGAAAACTAATTACACAGCATAGTGCATTGATGTTCAAACCTTGAAAATGAAAATCATACGCTAGATAGTCATCAGCAACCATCTCTTTGACTCCAATTAACATTCAATCAATCCACAGGATTTTTTATTAATTATTCAAACAACAATTTCTCACTCATTTACCAATCACTTGTTAGAGTATTGGAAATTATAAAATATTCAAATCTCAATAATAAAAAACCATTGATAATTATCTCTCTGTATGAAAAGAGAAGCAGAGATAGATTAAACACAACAATAAGTCCTTAATCGATAAACTATCCTAATAAATCAGAACCCATTTTAATTTAAAAAACTTTAATGTATCAGGCTATTGGCAAAATATCCAAATACTCAAATATATACAGTCTGACACCAAACTAATCAACAGAACTCAGAAAATTAGTTAATTGTCTTAATTTTATTTTAAATATGATGATAAATCATGGAACACACATAGAACTGATCACCTATCAATTCAGCCTATCAGTTCTGCCTAAGTACTATTTAATTGAAAACAAATAGTTAACATTATGAAAAAAAAACCCTAAATATATCACATACGTCATTAACTATATTTAGTATAAATTCTATCCAATGCCTTGCAAAGTCCCTCGTATTAATCAAGGCACCAAAAAAATACGATTCAACTTGACTTTATAGGAAAATCAATCAGCTTAACCACAAGTTTAATAATGGCCTAAACCCAATCTGAATAATTGCAATAGAACTCTAATCACACTGATTTAAAGAGGAACATGTAATCTCTAGTGAAAATATTTTGCACAATTTAATGGACTGATTTCATAGATGTCATATGTCATGTCGTATAGGTTTGCTCTCTCGCTGACGATATTGGATTTTAGTGGGGAATCATTTAGCCGAGAAATCGAAGCACTAATTGAAGTAGAAATTTGCGTTTCTGGTTTAAAGTGATTTTCGAATAATTGCTCAACTTTGTTCAATATGAAGTATTCCCAGGCGAGCTATTCTGATCAGAAGATAGAGAGATTAATAATCATTTAAAATACATCTTCTCTAACCCTCCTTTTTAACATCATTGCTTAGGGACTTCTTTACAAATCATCAAATATGGATTAAATTGTTTGAGAACATAAAAAATTCACCAAGATCAATTTGGTTATTGTAAAAGATCGGTTTGGTTCTCTTTGAATGACACATTAGAGATTTTCTATATCCAATCATGGTAATACTCTATAACATGTTGTTAAATTGGATATAAATAAAATATGTCTGATCAGTGAAGTTATCAAGTGATATTTAGATGTTCAGATACAGGCCTACAGTCAATATGAAATGTATCAATAATAAAAAAAAATCACAATGTACCATTTATAAGGAATACAGCAAATATCAAATGAACAGAGTCAATATTTCAAATATTAAGATTATACTCAATATCAATGCTTACACAATATATAAAACATAACCTGTAAGGATGTAGTCAATAACAATCACATACTCTTCATACGGACATTTAAAAAATATTTTAAAACATATCATATCAAAATAAAAGGGTGTCACTTGCTTGAATAAAACATAGGGTTAAAATAAAAAGGATCTTGTATTTTAGCAATAGCTAACACTCTTTTCAAGTGGATTGTGCAAAGATCAGATTTAATATTAAAATAAATTTACAGATTTTGGCCAATAAACACCTGATAGTGCATGTTTGTACTAAAAAATTTATTACATCTGTTTGAATATGAAATAAACTGTATCAAATTTCAAATGATATTAGAACATGGCACATTCCCTTTAATGTATCATCATCAAAATATGAAAAGCATTGAGAAACATCAACAGACACACAAAATTGTCTAAGATATATAAAATATACATAATTCTCTTTGAGATGGCGCCAAGAAAATTAACCAAAATTCTTCAATTTCCAATAAATCTTCTACTCCTAAAAAGAAACTCTGATTCTGTGATTTAAATCAATATTAAAAGTGTAATCTTATCCAATAGAACTTAGAAATTTCACATGTGACTGGAAAGAGTAATTGAGAATAATTTGGTAATCAGAGAGCCATATGGCATGATGCCGAGAAAAAAATCACTTTCTTTTGAAAAGATAGATATAGGCCAATAAAAGTTTGATTTTTATTCAGAAGAAGAGCAATGACAAATGTTTTTACTATGAGAATATTTATAAGAAGAGAGGAAATAGTTTAAAGGGACACTGCATTTTAGAATGAACATAAAATTCTCAAGAATTGTCAGTAGGGGTATATTCATCAGTGAACTTAAAGCATCTATACAGCAATGAAATGAATTAAAATAATGTAGAAGTTCATAATTTCAACAATGATATATAGCTGACCTGAGATCAGTGGTGAGGAAAATGCTTGTCATGTCGGGAAGTAGTGAGTTGAGCAAGTAGTGCATGTGGGCCCTTCTATGAATAATTAATTCTTAAATATTTTATCAAAATTTATTTAAGAAACAAGCATATAAAGAATAAGAAAAGATGAAAACTGTAGCAATGAACAACATACATTATAGTTGTTCATGGCCTAAGAAAGAGAAAACAGTGATATAGTTAGTTGATAGAAATAAATAGATGTTATCAAGAGATCAGTTTGTTTTCATATTATCAATATAACACAGTTCTCTGTTTCACATCATTTCTTCTACAAATTGTGCCAAATTATGGAACTGGCAAAGATGAAAAATGATGCATCGTAAACTAAATCTTGTCAAAAGAGATGCCAGACACTCGCAAATCAGTTCAAAGGATCAATTTCAAAAGCCATAACCTTAATACACTGAACATTATTCTTAATAATATATTTACAAAATTTTAACCTCATTCAATGAAACAAATAGAGACAAACGGTCTTGTAACTACCAACTTTACTAGCCTATTTTCATTAAAATCAAAATGATCTAAATGGACTTGATTCCCTCCTAAGATGATAATCTTAACATACTTTAATTATTCTTTAAGATTTAGCTATCATGATATTAATTTTTAAACAAATATCTGATTTCCATATTTAGACAGAACCTTGATAAACCTAATTCTTCTCAAATATGGTGATTATGTTTTTAATTATTTTGTTTATTTTATGATCTAATATTTTAAGATCAAGGCATAACTTAGCTAACTTAATACATCCATAATTTCCTTTGATGAAATAATTCAAGTCATTAATATAAAGTTTGTGTTGACCTGTAGGGTTTATCATGGCAGTACCAACTTTTCTTAAAGAATAACATCAAAAGAAGTGAACAATGTGATGTGAACAAAACATCCCCGCCTGATCATCTTTAATTTTCAAGGGATGCATTTTACATTATGTTGTGAACTGCAGTTAAATTCACAATGTTTGATTTCTCATTGTATACTGATCTTGTAAGAATTCAATAGAATATTTTCAAATGTTCAAAAAGGTGGAGACATATCATAAAAGCATTAGAGGTCTTTTATTAAGTTGAGTTTTGAATACCTTAAAATTGTACATTTTGTAAAAGCATAAGCAAACTTTTGGTTTCAGTATTGTTTTTCTAATGAGGATTTCATACAAATGAGTGATTGATTTGTAGACATGTTAGTCTCTGGTGCCTTATTCCCTGAGAATTATCTTGGGATAATTTTAGAGTTAATCATCTTATTGGTCAATCGCTGAAATTGATTTGAATTTTTAGTTTTATTGTCCAATCAGATTAATGTATATTTAAAAATCTAGATTTTTTTTTATCATTTTCGGGAAATAAGGCCCCAAATAACAAAAAAAACATTGGAATTTGCTAACTGTATAATTAGTAATCTTTAAAAACTCACGTCTGCAGTAGATTCAAGTTTTTCTTCATGTTCTTTTAACTTTTCTTTTAATTGTTTTATTGTTACCTCTGAAAAAAAAAAGAAAAAATATTTAATTCAGCACCAAATGATCTCTCGATATGTAGGAAAGAGACAGGAAAGTGATTTCCTCAGTGGATAATATATAAAGAAACTTTAAAATAAAACTGTCTCATGATGAGGAAACTTAAAGCTATTTATTGCACCATTTGATTCCTGCCATTTCGGATTTGATCAGACAGATTAGGACATCAATATGCATCAATATCGCACAAAAACCAATTTATCTTGATTAGTATTTATGACAGTGACTTCAAATTTGTTTATGTTTTCTTGGAGTACAAAACAACAGATGTCACACATGGAATTGAAATGATGAAACTAGAAACTATTAGTGTCCTAACATAACATGCATAGGCTTTAAATCACTGTAACTAAGACAAAATTTTTTAACATAAATATTTGTTACACATCATCCATATCTGTGTTACTATATCACCTTTAATATTGAAATTAAATGAATATTCCAATTTGATCTGAACCAATGAGAACAAAAAAGAGTTAAAAACGCAAAGCTCCCATATAAAAATTTAGACCTGGAATTTCACATATAATAAAAAGATTGAATAAAAACTATCAAACACCTATAGGTAATCAATAAAGGTAAACAAATGAAAAGGGAAAATGTAAACAACATGTAAACGCCAACAAAAATAATTGATTAGGTTTGATTGCTAAAAGACAATAATGTAATGAGTAAAGTTTATCTAACGCCAATCATCTAATCATTATATTGTACAGAGCATGATTCTCATTAAACTTTGATCACACAACTGTTCTGTCAACAATACAAATGTTAGCTGAAATTGAGCAGTCAAAAAAAAAATAATTTAAATAAATAAAATTGCTTCGTCAACAAAGTGATAATCAAATCAACCATTTAGAAGTATGGAGCGTAAATTTTCCAGTGAATCAAAAGACATTTGAAATCTTTTTATGATCTGTTCTATGATCACTAAAATCTATTTTAAGTTTAGCCTTACAAGCCCATCAAATAACTGACTCTGGATACAGTTTAAAATGAGTCTCAGCAGGTGGTAGGTCAAGAACATATGAAAACATGATGTCTGTGATGATGTAAGCAAGTGTCAATACATTTTATATTACTGGATTCAAACTATTAAACAACACATCAGAATCTTCATTGATGCTCTTAATTCTTCTAGACCAATCCATATTTCGCCATAAAACAGTACATATTTATATCAAAAACATAAGGATTTACCAAATACACTTCCAAAACAACATGCATCAAAGACAATTCCTGGAAAGAGTACAATTTGATGCAAAACCAAACACCATTATCTTCTACACAACAATGCTATCAAGCTAACTGTCTCAATGATAATCATTTCAATCCGTCTGTCTGTGATCTTAGAAAGGAAAATGATTGGTTACAATTGAATAATAAGATATGACTAAAACTAACAGATATTGGATGGCTTTATTGATTTCCTGAACATCTTAAATCAATAGATTTCTACCAGATATCCCCAAATTTATTGATTTTTAACTCCCAAAAGAAAACCTGTCATTAGAATTATTATTTTTGTCAATATGAAGACCAGAATTCAATTCCTTATTGATTCAAACAAGTCTGATTTTTTTCTTTCGATAAGCTCTTCACCATTAATCAGCGATACCCATAATTGATTTTTCTTGCCAACAGCCACCTGGGTCCTGGTATTTTCACATGTCATTGATTATCAATAATCAATATATCCAATGTTCCTACAAGCCATAGATTGGGCACGACAGTCAGTCTTTCTAGTTCAGTCTAGCAGTACACAATGAAATCAAATTTCCAAGTCTAACCTAATGAGAGGAATGGAAGTCTAGGCCTAAAATAATACAGCCACCATAAAATTTTAATGAATGTATCGGAAATAAATTGTTCCGGCTATAGATTTTTGATATTTCCAATTACACGCATAAAAACAAGTGGATAGATTTCTTCCTCTCTGATTAGAGAATTCAATAGTTTAGGAAGGGAGAGAATCTGTTTGAACTTATTGAAATCTTCTGCTACATCAATATTTGATGATATAATGTGTTTTACAAGTATTATGAAAATATTCCTCATTAATTCCAGAAAACCATTAATTTTAAAAGTAATTACATATGTTTGAATAAGAATCAAATAAGGTAGCCAGCAGCAAATGGCATATATCGAATTAAAAATGTAACAATGGAAAACAACATGTAAAAATAATGTTTTAATTTAGTATGAATTGATCATAATTATTCCATTAAAATAGGTTTCTTATAAAAGTGAATCAAAAATCTTCAATTGAAAATATGCTGTCAACTTTCAGACTTCATATAGGAAACTCGTTATAACTCATTAATGCAGTTACCATAAAAACATTAAGGAGCTGCAAAATTCAAAAATAATTTATTTTAACTTGGGCAAATTAATAAACCTAAAATAAGTCTCCATTTTCCCTGCATTTCACCAAAATTTTGTTAAATTTCTCAAATTTGAAACTACATGAAAGGTTAGTATTTCCTTTCCCTGAATTTGTTGATAAAGCACAAAAAAATATTTTTACAGCAACATTTATTTCTTATTAACAATTTTTATTACATCTGGTTTGTACAGCCTTATTCATTATCACTGGTTAATCAAACCTGTAGAATCTTGATCATTAGTTCATCTGACTTTGAAGAACATGTTTAAAGGTCACTGATGATCAAAAATTTAGTAATATGATCAATGCTAAGATAAGTACATAGAGGTCATTACTGACATTAAATTTTCAATATTCACTAGCTGAAAAGTTTCACAAAAAACATCTAAAACCTTCATCACATTGTTATTCAAAATACAAAGCAGATCATATAACAGGACAGTAAATTTCCTCGACGAAATAGCAAGTGATTATTTTGATAGGCGAGTATTGAAAAAAGGTAACATTGAAGTGACTTTGACAAGATAAATCAAGATGGTATCAGTGGGCTAGGTAATTTTATCTTACCCCATAACTGTTACCTGATCTTGCGAATCAAATCAATTGAAATGTTTATGTAGGTAGGGATGTATTTCTTATCCCTATTATTCACTCTCTAACCCCCACCATATTACATTTCATTCTATTCAATTCAAAATCATTCAGTCATCCTTACACCCTTCATCAAAATCTTTCTATTTTCTTATACATGTGGGTTGTTTGTATTCACAACTTGCCATTTTGAAAGTGATTGAACTAAATTTCAATGCATACATCATGATTTTAATCACTACTTATCAGCTCAAATTTTTGAAACTGATTTATTTAATTTTACTAACAATAAACCCAAGCCCTGACCACTTTGATGCAGGTCGGTTTGACAATTTGATCTATCTGTAAGCCAAGGGATCCAAAATTTGATACATTGCCAAAGCCAGGCTAGGCGTGCAAAAGGATTGGCAATTTAAAATCCCTTGACAGTAATAACCATACTAATCAAAGCCCACATTGCACAGTATTGCCTATCGCTGAAAGTCCATGAAGAGCAGTAGAGTACCTGTAGGACACAACAGTCTTCATGATTTGATGTCATTGATTAAAATCAAAATAACACTACAAAGCATTTCTGACGGAGTTGTAGTGGACGATTTACCATATGAGGGTATTTGGTTCTAAAGGTTTGTTTTATGTATGTGCACATAAATATGTTGGTCATCAGATTAAACCAAGAATTGTCTGGTTAGTGAGAAAGGATTTAATTCACTGAACCAGTCCTTCTTCTTGCTTTAAATACAACTTAAAATTTATACAAATAAAAGACAAAATTTAATTTGATTATCAAAAGAATCTGTTAAATCTACTCAATAAATCTGGTGGAAAGAATTTCCCTCAAATACTTTTTATGAAGTCGTTAAGTTTTGAAAACAGAAAGATCAAATTACGGTCATGTCTGACTTACTTCACACTGCACCAGATATCTTAAATCATTTTGTAATAATTTTAACTTGATCTAACAGATTATTAAATCATCCAGTCTGAATCTAGGGTCTATAGTCAAAGTGAACACAACTTTCATTGCATTAGAGGGAACACAACTTTCATTGCATTAGAGGAAATACATAGACTACTTACTGATCATATATAGATTGACCGATAAACTTCATCCAGAATTTTCAGTTATGGATTTCATGAACTACAGAAGGAGCTTTAAATGGATTCAAAACAAAACAAGGATAAACAGAATTACTAAACATGTTGCTTCGATCAAACCAGTTGTTAATGCATTTCAAAATTACAAGGGCCAAGTGACTAACACATAATATAAACACAAGACAAATTTCATAAGCTGCTA
The DNA here is from genome assembly GCA_030562195.1 of Nipponacmea schrenckii. Lineage (NCBI taxonomy): Eukaryota > Metazoa > Mollusca > Gastropoda > Lottiidae > Nipponacmea > Nipponacmea schrenckii. The sequence continues at coordinate 11,914,009 of CM060201.1, forward strand.
ACTGAGAGGAATGACATACAAAGTGAATGATACCAAATTTAAGGTTAAATAGCTTTATCCATATGAAGTTAATCAAGTTAATGAAAAGGAAACTTTTCAAAAGATGTTTTTCAAAAAAAAATTTTTTTTATTTCTTGTAGATACATTACTGAACAGAACATCACTGAAAGGCATGGCAATTTTCACAGCTATCTCAATCCCAATGTTGACATTTAATATTTACTTGAAACAAGTAATATGTAACTAAATTGTAAAATAACTCTGCAGTAAATACTTTCTTCTGCCCTTATCAATAACTGTTTTTCCTTGAAAGCAAAGATATGACTTAACACTTTAGCGTCATTGACCTTTTTATTCAATCACAGCAAAACCGACCAGAAAAGTAACTGTCAACATTGTCATGTGATATAGTTAACTCGATTCGAAAAAATTCTCTGATCAAAGAGCAGCTATTTACTTATGGGCGTGTGAGATTTGCGAGCCGAAGGGTCAGATGTAAACTGGTTCGGTATGATTGGCCAATTGGACACAATTTCTCTGATCTTTGTACTCAATTTACCAACCATCAAATGTCGGCAATGATTAATACCATTCATTACATTCTGTATCATGTCTGAATACCTAAGTTGCAGACGCGAATATTGAATTGACATTGTCCAGACTGAAGCAGTAATCGAGGTTCGATAGAGTCAAGTAGGTTAAACTGTAATTTTACGACAAGTGGTTGTGATTAGGTATTTGTAGAGCTAATATCAGTAAATAGTTTATCACATACTGTACTACATTGGCTACTCAACTTATAGTTGGGATGATATAATTCTTCTGGAACAAATCAACTTATTGTTCTTGTTACATCATCATAAGCTTATTCCATTACATGTACTGTCAAATGAAGTTCAGTTTCTTTCAATAATTCTGCACAAAACATACTTTTCAAAATATAATAAATGAAATGCTTCAAAAAGAAATACCAGTATTTCCTTTGAAGAATTCAAGAAGCCAAAAAAAAAAACATATATTGAACGACAAGAAAATGTTAAAGAAAATATCAGAACCTTACATTATAAAGAAATGACATAGCCTTTCCAATTTGATTGAAAAATAATTTTCACAACTCAGAAACACAGTGTAGACAGTCAGGAACCAAATTAATTGTACAGGAAACCAAGAAACAGCTGAGACCAGATTTTCAATATGAGTTATAAATATTCGAAAAGTAATATTGAGAAAACAGAATGAGTAATAATCAGTATCTATTAAATTTCTAAGCCAGTAACAACGTCTGTAATCTATATTAGCTAAATGAATATTTCCTCCGATTGCAGTCTGCTATTGGATAAGAACCAAACGGAATGTTGATATTTATCATACATCGAGGCACAAAAAATTAATGATGAAGCCATGTGAAACTGTTCTTTTAGATAATAAACGATAGAAGGGTAATAGATACTTATATAATTGGTAAATAGACTAACAAACCTAGTTTTCTATAACACACGATCACAAAGATGGTGTTTGGCTGCCATATGATCAACACTGAGTGATTCATACTTCATCTAATCAAACGTTTGGCTGCCATACTTACATAAATGTACATTATTTTTGTAATCAGGATAAGAGAAAATGTCAAGTTTAAATAAATCACAAGCTGAAAAATCGTTTTACTAAAACTGGTGTTGATTGGTGATTGGTTCAACCAATTCCCTTGATGTTTACCGCCAAAATGAAGTTGATGTCTGATGATGTTTCTATTACTTTATCTGGTCTTTCAAAACAAACTGTGGGTATTTTGATCTGTCTGTTATGCCTTTTAATCAACTAGTATTAAATAGTTCTGATCCTGCTGCACAAAGGTGAACATGCATTCGAATCATAATCTTCTAAAATTCTAGAAAAATTTAATACATTCTGTTTTGATGAGTTATTCTTTGATAGTGTTAGCTATTTAAATATATGTTGCCATTTCTAAACAGATTGAGTGATTTGAGGGAATAATATTGATAGTTTAATTCTTTCTATTTACCCCAACATTCAATACTGCAATATATACTAAACCGCTGCCTGTATAAATCACCATTTAAAAACAGGAAAACTTAATGATTGGTGTAAAGCTCTGTGCAATTTTAACTCTTTAGAGCTGCATAATTATACATTTAAGTTGTGGCAGACATATTTAACCCAGCACGTTCTCCTGGTTTGGTTATTTCTCAACCAATACTAAAATATTTGTTCTCTTTAATCATAGCCATAATCTTCTCATGAAAACACCCGTTTTTTTACCGATCAACATACAAAAATGATTAATCAATTGATAATGGAGGGAATTACAGACCTTTAACGTGAAATAAATGATTAGTGTTTAGTGGTAATTTCAATATGGTCCGATACAAATCACTGATTAAACGGAAACATGTAAACATCCAAGGTATTGATTCCTTTAGTTATATGGTAAGTTATTAGAAAACATTTTGCATCGACTCTTCAGTAAAAGAGGTAATTTTCATACCTAATTTAGATGGACCTCATGAGAAATTGATTACCAAGAATGCAGAAAAGTCATAAATTGCAAATCAATTCTTCCATTTTGAAAAATCAAGATTTAAGATTATCATACTGAAATAAAGGAAATAATCCCTTGATCCCTTCAAATTATCAAAATCAATCAAATCTATACACTAAAGTTAAAGACAGTAAAAATCTCCAATTCTCTAAAAAATGAAACCCATAATGATGGCTTGATGTATTTTCCTTGCTTCAATAACCGTGCAAAATGTTTGCATTATTAACCATCTTCAATAGTATATTCGCTATCAAATTTGATGAAAAGACCTATTAAGTTTGGTATTTTAGAAATCAGCGTGATCAGTCAACATTTTGTAACAGTTCAAAATACAACCACATCATTTTGTTCAGCTTGAATGAACATCAAGAGGTTTGACTCAATTTATTATCCTGAATATTCAAACCATCCTTTGTTAGGAAAGTCTCAAAAATATAAAAAGGATGATTAAAATTCAGAAAAAATTTACATGTGAACAAAACAAAAATAAGATGTATTAGAAATTTTGGCAGTTTATAGAAATCACTACTGAGTTATTATAATATGTAATAAAACATGTAAATTTCAAAAGTTTACAATTACATATTAAATCTTATAATCTATTGACAAAATCTATTCACAAATGTGCTTCCTGTATATCAATATCTTTTGAATTTTAAATTTTGAATTAACTTCATAGTCAATGGCTACACTTGTAATAAACCATACATGTAAAACTAACAATACAGGTACATGCTATAAGCTTAGTTCTCAATGTTTGATAATTTCCTGACATTTATATACAGCGAAACCCCTCCAAATTACATCCTCTATAAACAGGCTTACTGCTTTTAGAACATTTCCTAACATAATCATTAAAACATGATTTTAAAATGCATAATCTTATCTGGTTTATAAATTAACATCAATCATTCTTGAAAAGACAAATCATGTTTATTCTTGGAAAGAAACAAAAATGTTAAATTTCACACAAAAATAAATTGGTATAACATTCAATAATGACAGTATGGGTGATTTTTTCTCTCATATTATTGAAAAAGAAATAAATGTTACTTGAAATAGTATATTTTGATAATCTGATATTAAATTCTAACAGCTACATGTTAATTTAAACTATTATTAATTCAGTGTTGATAGTCAATATTTTGATTTGAACATAATCTAATAACATTGTCACTTCAAAGTGATTTATTCAAAAAGTCCTGCACCTTTCAATTTTGTAATTTCGTGGCCTACCAAGTGTTGTTTACAAACATATACTTAAATTTGCATCCAGAAAAGCTTCTAAGCATGAACAGTAATCAGAAAAAAAATGCCACGGAACATGAATGAATTTCATTTTTGCACTTTCTTGGCATATGGAAGTAAGCAACATCATTATCTGTTCAAGAAGTATTTTTTGCCAGGAGAACCATTACTTCCTTTATATAAATCCAAGCCTGTGGCAAAAGGCATCAGTTTTTCACATGACTATGGACATATTTTTATCAGACTTGCATCACAGGTTATTGGAAACAGACTGAAATTACAGCCTTAACATTGTCATGATCACAAAATTTTACATTCAAACTGCATTGTATGCTTATCCAATATATCTCATTAAATTCACTTATCCTTCAAAGGATTAACATTTTATTTGTTCAATTACTTGTACTATTTCTTCATTCAATCATGGCAAATAATTAAACCATCATGGTTGATAAGCTAGATTACATTCATCCTTTCATACTGAACTGACCTGTAATCTACCTAAATTTAACCTATGGTCATCAAAAGCTTGACCAGTTATCACCAATTACATATCACTAATGACCTGTGTCCAGTTCACATATCCAATTTTCAGCTTCAGACCTCAATACCTTTATTTACTCATTTAGATTTCTTTGTACCATTGTTTAACAATAATGGTATTTAATGAAATGAGCAAGAATACCATGTTTATTCATTCTGTAACCCTCCAGATCTAACAGGGTTTTAAGTGGCTTTCATACAGCACCAAATGAAGTGTGGAAGCTAAGAGTCTTGTGGTGCATCAGAAACGCATCATCCTATGTACTAATTCAATAATTTTGTTAATATGCTTTGTACAATATACAAATTTACTTAACTGTGGTCCTAGTACTAAACATATTTGTATTTGTTTCCCAGACTGACAACATTCTAGTTATTTTTTCAGTGATTTACAATTAGTGATTAAGTAGCCAAGACCTATTTGCATGCTTAATTTAGAAGTACTGCACAAAAAAGGGTCCTACAATTAATGTATTGAGATGGAATTGCCAAAATTTGTTTTGACAGAATCAAAATCACTGTAGTATATTCAAAATTATTCATTTTTTATCACAAAAGTCAAAAAATCTGAATAAATATTAATATACAAATGCAACATATTAAAATTGATAAATTAACCAAACTTCAACAATTCTCAAATATTTCCATGTCAAAACATAACTAAGGCCATTATTGGTACTAAGTCTAGAATTTCTTTTATCTTCTAATTCAACATAATCTGACATTCTTATCACTAGCCCATCGACATAACTTGACATAACCTGCCTAGTTCAAGGCATATAGATCACACAACTTACATAACACTAAGATCAATGGGCAAGTGGTGATATGTGATAATCAATTGACATGTAACTAGGATCTGTCATGTTTCCTTTTAATTTACACCACATTGACCAATATTACAAAATCCATGACAACAATAGTAGATTGAATCAAACTAATCAAAACTGGAAGATCAAAGTAGCAGACACCATATTTATTTTCTATTAATCAAAATATTCATTAATAATCATGTCAACAGATATGACACCTTCAAGATGGAGACTTCAGAGAAAGGAGGAGGATCACCGAAACTTGAACTGGTACATGACATGGTCAGTAGTCAGGTAATGGGGCAGAAGATAGGATGAAGTAATACATTCAAGACCTTTTAACAGAACAATGTCAATATCTTATTGAGAAAATACCGGAACAATAGACAACATGGCAAATGATAGCTAGTTTAACCCTCTTTACATGGATTAAACCAGTAAATGAGCTTAACTTGATTTGATTGTCTTGTTGCACTTGTTTCCTTGTCACTTCATTAACTGTAATGAATAGAAGTGAAGAGTTATACAAATGACCTCTTTATGTCCACCCTCGACAGGTATTCACAAGGCAAACTTGAATAAAATTCCAATACTGGTTATAAGATGTTAACATGGTTGTATTTGATTGGTAATGGTCAGGTTTGAATGGCTATTGAGTAATCTACATGCTGTTAATCTCTTGTATCAATTGATGATGATCAAATATGGACAATGGTTACAAGTTACATCTCATCACGTTACATCCAATTATTGTTACACTCAATATATAACTTGAAGGTTGGGGCATTATTTACTTCTTGTAGAGGGATTAGGTTAAATACCACAGAAAAACCCCAAAATCTAAAAATATGCTCTCCTCTTAGAGTTTAATTGCAGTAAAGTTAGTACACAATTTATGAGTTTTCAAAACTCGTAAAGTTAGTACACAATTTATGAGTTTTCAAAACTCAATACTTCAATACATTATTATATTGATAACTACATAGAAATGATTATATATAATTTGTGATCTTTTATTTTGATTATTATAAAAAAATAGACATGTTAGGAGCCATTACAACAATAATTTAGTTATCAATAAGCCTTAAGCAATGGTTAATATGTTGTTAAAAGCTCAAAGCTGTTGTTCTGCTAATTATGCATAATTTAAAATATTGATTTGGGAGAGAATAAATAAATTCCACTTTGAGAGAAATCAATAACTGATATAATTTACAGCTAATATTGCTATCATTATTTTACAGTCAAAACTATGTACATATTTTACTTTCATAATATCTAAAGGTATTGCAAATAACAAAGTTAACATTAGCACTTCAATTTGTGACAGAGTGATTTAAAGTTAAATCAAGTGATGGACTGACAAACCATATTTTAAATCTAATTTAAAGAAAACTGAAGTAAATTGGAGAATTATGAGACAATTCCAGTTCATTGAGGCATATAATGTGTTCCTAAAGAATGGGCATTCCTTGTTTGATGCTTGTGATTCAGTCATATGCATTACCAATGACTGCAAAAAGTAACTTTAGATTTGTAGAAGTTTTATAGTTTTTTGGATTTTGATCTTCACAATCAAGATAACTACATCCCTGTATGTGGTGATGCCATTTAGTTCTTAGATGTAAAAGAATTCCAGAAACCAGCATATTAGAGATAGATTTGGAGAAAAAAAAATGGTGGTAAATCAGATTGTAGGCTGACATATGTTTTGCTTGTTAACATCACGCAAGCGTTGCTCATTTTTCCTGAGTTTGTGTATAGATGTAACATCAATAACTGATAATGAAATCAATACACAAGTCTTTATCATAGCATCTTGATAGCTAGTTTAATATTCTTTTATAGCAACTTAAATTTATTACATCAGTTGTGCAAACTATTATTTTCTAACAAATGGTTTCCGAACTCAAATGATAGCTATTTCAGCAACAATAGATGTCTTGAAAATCTTAACAATGCTATTTTTTTTTTAACACTTCATGCATTTTAAAGTATTAAAACTATCCATATATTTCTGTCAAGTTGTTTTTTCATCCCACTCATCTTCATCTGATTAGGGTAATAATGACTTATAAAGACAAGTGAGACCAATAAGAAAACTGTTGTAAGGACACTGACAATGCTTTACACTGGTTCTTCCACATACATAGTTAGGATCAATTAGGCTCATAAATCCAAACCTACAATCTAAAACTATGGTGATGTTAATTAAACATTGAATTGTAGTGTAATATGTTTTTATGAGGTTCAACTCCATAACTAGTTTAAGCTGCTTACTTAACAGAATTACACTCTTTATAATTAACCCTTTGTCTAATTTAGTTTGATCAAGTAGATGCATAGATGGCACATTCTAAAACTAATTTTGATAATAAAACATTTGTATACTACTCCTTTCAAACACATGCATTTCATTATTTACCTTTCAAACTTCTTAATAAGCATTCTTAATACAGATAAATACATGATTATAATTAAATAACCATATCAAACAATAAATGTTTTGAAAACTCTAATAAGTACAGTTAATAATTAACGATTTATATGTGACCAATTAAAATTGACTTTCAAAATGTTTGTACACCATGCAGGATAACAATAAAATGTTTTTCTTATTGTAATAATGTACAGGTGTTAAATACAGACAATACACTTAGATATAATGTTTTCTTTTCATTAAAAGCTTTCTACAGTTTTTCAAAGGCATTTTTTAGTTTTTACAATCTGCAACCATTGACCGTAATTTACCATATTTTACTGGATGTTTATAGTTGTCAAAGAACATCTGTACATCATAGACTTGACACAGATCTTCCAGTTTTTTTTCAATAAATCATTTGATTACATATCCTTAAAATACATATGAAATGTCATCCTTTGATCTTTGCAGACCAATATCCAACATATTGGCACGGGCAAACTGCCATGAGTCCAATAATGAAATCAATAATGGACTCTAAATATTAAACTCCATAACATTAGTCTCCAAAATGGAGATTAGACTGACAGCTACTAACATTAAATACATTCATACTTGATTCAGAAACTTAATCCAGGGTTTCAAAATCTCGCGTTTGATATTTTGTCCAATTAAAACTTTAAATTTGTCTTCACATCATGCCTTCAATAACATATTAAAATATTGTCGGAATGATTAATATCAGAAGGCCATTGTGTCTTAAAATTTTCACAATCTATTTTAAGTGAATAACAATTAAACACATTATGTACAATCAAAAAAGGGATTAGCACCTTGCTTCGAAATACACTTATAAGGTACAATGAAATAGTGAGGGGTGCAAAAAAACTCAAGCGATTTTACAATGAGCTGTTTTGTGTTAATTATTAGATTTATTGACAAACTTTCGATTAACTTATACTTGTTGCAAATACAACTGAAATATTTGAAATGTTAACCATCTCCATGAAAACAATTCTGCATTAAGCTATACAATATATAATATAAATATAACTTTTTATAGTTTTATATATGGCAACAAAAATACTTTGATTTGAATTTAACCACTGAAATATGATTGAAATTATATTATGATCAGGTCATAGGCAGTCAACTTGTTCACTCAATCTTCAATAAGCTCTTTTTTAGCAGGAGATCTCCTTTAAATAAATTGGTTAATGTGTTTCTCAAGGATGTCTAATGTCTCCTATCTTATTGTTTTAAATCAACAATGACCTCAATTTTAAAAGTTCATACATTTTCAGCAGCCTCATTCACTATCAATCACTGAACAACATATTTAAGTATTCATTGAATTTTCAGTCAAGTCTCGTTTAAGATACGTGCTTTGAATACATATACCTATCTATAACTTAAAAATACACATGTAGATATATATATATATAGAAGCGATCAGCGACCCATTGTCATCTATAGGGGGTAGGGTATTTGATGAAATCAGTCCAGATGATCAAGATTGGAAAAAAGCAGCACACAATGTCTTGATATTGTAGTTGTTCAATAAAACGGGAAGAAGAAACTATATAGGAGCACCTGTCTTTTGTACTGATTGTAGACGGATTGGCTGTAATAATAGGTAATGTGTGCCAACCTCTCAAGCTACATACTTTAATGAATAGCACAGTAGGAGCACTAATACTTAATGAAGATTCAATTCAGCCTATCTTATACCATAATACACCTATCAAAGGTGTATAGGCTTCAATAGCTCATCTTACCCAATTTCACTGTCGTTATCCATAACAAAGACTCGATAGAAGATTGCTTATCTAAGGCGGTTATTCTTCATCACTCTCTATTCAAGTGGCCACAAAATTTTTCAAATCGATTCCTTTTATAAATTGTTGAATTATGCATTTTTTGGTTTGGTTATTTTTGAAGTATTGATTGTAAAGGAAATCTTTAGAAACACTAACCAAATAAAAATCAAACAAGTTTTATGCCCCCAAGGAAAGGAATTTTGATTCAAAATAGAAAATTGAACAAACTTCAAATATTTGCTAAAGTAATAAAAGGAAATATATTTGGACATAGATACTATAAGATGTGACTAAATCTAGAGAAGGCTCAATGAAGAATAAGAAAAATTGTATGAAAAATAAGATTTCTTTTGGGCATCTTATGAAAGCAAATTACAGGTTTCGTTTTAATGGACTTAAGACTGCTTTATAATTAACTTTTTGAAAGAGATTCAGTTTATCATTTAAAGATTTTAAATTGATGTTCAGCTGTTTTTTCAATTTCTAATAAGAAAAACTTCATATCATAGTACAATTATTAATACCAATCCAATAACCAAAATATATGAAGACTTGAAATTGTTCAAATTTTGTGTACAATTAATCTAGAAGAAGTTATTGCAATAAAATTGTGATAATAAACAAAATCTAATTGCTTAAAATTTGTTGAAATTAGTGTGAATGGTGAATGGGATCAAAGTAATTAAAAAAGACAGTGGACATTTACCATTCCTATCAACTACATTACCAAGTATCATAGATATAAAGTTAAAATGATACTGAAAACTTTGAAGATAACATGTTAACTTTTGACCCATTTCAAATGGTGGCATCATTAGATATGCTCAATATTTCCATACAATTTGAATCTTAATGCAGGATTTTGAAATTTATATTGAAGTAAGAATAGAATTTGTATAAATCAAACTTTTAACCTTCTTTCTATCTTTACTGAAGATCTTAAAATCTTAAGCTGACATTAAATCTTATTTTTAACAAGTTGAACAAACATAATACTCACAAATCTTCAAATTAACAATATCAATATCATGATAATATTCAAATCACAAAAATATGACTGTTTGACAATGAAATCAGTTAGTAGTAATCAACAACTAGCAAATATGATATTAAGTCGATAGTGAACAAATCAATATGAAATGTAACAGAACTTTTTAACAGGTTTATGTAAAGTTGAAAACTGCTTTGAAATTCAATAAAATAATTCAATAATTCATTTTATCCATTTAATAATATAAGTAACAGGTTGGGTGTCAATGATTGGAAATTTGCTGATTATATCATTGTACCAGAAATCATCTAAAAATAAGCTCTTACTCTTTTTTTCAGAATATTTAAAATAAGGACAAATTTACTTTGTGTATTTTTCACAAATTACAATAAAGTATTGTTTCAAAAATCACAAACCAAAACTTTGTAGTTAAAATAATACTAGAGACATAAGCTCAATTCTAGGTCCTTTCCTGGATCTAGGATTTTTTTTTTAATTAATAACATTATTATATTTGAATCCACATTGTAGTCAATAGATCATATATTTGGTATTTGTTGTGACATTCATATATTCTGAACTCTTCTTAGAACACAGAACAGCACAAATACGAAATTGCCAAAAATGTAACCAATTAAGAATCATGGATGTTTATTATGAGTACAAGAAAGCAATTAATTTGTATCTTCAACTTGTTTATAAGACCTACAGTACTTCCACACTAATAATGGAACATAATTAGCCAACAGATATTTCCTGATGATAAAAAAATATAATCTTACTGCACTACAGGCAGAATAATAATCACAAGTTACCCAGCTATATTGGCTTTTATTATATACAATATTGTGCAGCAAGTATATCATATATCAAACAATATCATCAATGTTCAAATAGGTATTTCCTTTTAATAACACTTGGCAGGAAACTTTAAGATAAGTTGGAATTTACATAAAATTGAAAATAATGGATTCATTATCTAGAGAAGAGTTCAAGCTATTTTTTTGGACTGAATTATTGGTTCTTGGAGCGATAAACACATTAAGATAAAATAGCAGTACTTGTGTTTAATTACTCGATATAGGTTATTTATCAGAGTTTGGTAATTAAAGATACAAGATCAAAGATGGCAGACGTCGAGATGAACTCATAACATAATGGAGGTTGATGGTAGCATGGTGGTATTATTTAGACTTGTAAGATTAGCCAATCATATTTAATAGATAGAATATAAGTATTGATAGAGTCTGTTTCTCACTTAATTTGAAATGGTATATATATTATTTTTCCTTCTAAGTGAAAATATTGGAAATACATAAAAAAAAAAATATTGTAAATATTGTTTATTTGAAATCTATTGCCTAAAATCAACTTATAAGAATAGGACGTGTAAACCTCAAAAAATATATTATCCTTCACTAAAAACTATCTTGAAATTAACTTTTAGTATGTCTATAGTTTATAGACCAATTATTTCTGTAAGAGATATATATATTTCACTGTCCTATATTATTCATATTTCTTCACTTCCTTCTTTCAACAAAAAACCTAACACACAATTACCTACATATGGGGTTCAATAGCTGGAAGAATTTTAAAGAAATATTGTCGTATAAACAATACCAAAATCTGACCCAATTCTCATTTCCCTCTGGTCAAACCAATACATCCTTTATATAATATCATATTCTACACAATCATAACATATTTCAGTTTCTTGGAATGCCATTGGCAATTCCATGGTCTTCATCTTAAAGAAGCCTTATTCAAAATTTTCATTCCATACCATTCCGCACAATCATGATGTCAATTGAGTTAATTCAAGATTGCTGAAAGGTTTGAAAAGTGCACACAACCTATTTTAACAGAAAAGCATTATAATATTGATACTCATTTTTCAACCACTAAAACATAATACACTCTCTTTAAAGACAGGAATCATAGAAAATTGTTACTCAGTCAAACATATGTGTTCTATTTCCTTATCTGTTCAAAAAGTTAATACAACGTCTAATTTGTTAGCCTGAATGATTTCTTGTGTGATTTATAAACCAGATTTACTTCAAGTTAATGCCAATATTTATATACAGTGTCAATATAATAAATTTTGATAGGTAATTCTATAAGCTTATTGCAATGATTTCTTTATTATTTTCTGACCAATTACAGCAGTCCCCCTTTTGAAATCAATTATCCAGAATTTCCATGATTTGAAGTCTAATATAATAAACTTCAAAATTAATGAAAATCATATAATAATTTATTATGCATTTCAAACCACTTACCAGCTATCTAGATATAGAAAATCTAAACTGAGCCAAATTTATGTCACAAGAAACAAAATATCAGAAATTGAAACCCCTCAAAGAAAAGCATCAAATCATTTCAAAATAAATTTATGTGAAATAATATTTATTCTTCTGATTGAATTACAGAAATATGAAAACATGAAGCTGATCAGACACGTTATGAACATATACAAGATTCACTTTTCATCATATTGCTCAAATTACAGGGGCAAAATTTTGTGCAGTACTGTAACAAGAGAAGCCATATTGAATAAGATATGTTAAATACACAAAGAGTAATAATGTATTGAATATGAGAGTAAAGATTCTCATCTTGACAAAAAAAATAGCAGAAGTGCATTTGTGCAGAAAATGTAAGACATACAGACGACAAGAAAGATGAAAAGATTGATCACGCAGAAATGATTTCTGCATCTGTTTACATCTAACGAGAGAATCGAATAGAGAAAAAAAAAACGTAACTTATATCTGATACTTATCAAATGTCAAAATAATCGGATGTAATGACTCCAAACATTCGTTAAAAAATCTGGCAACTCAATACTGTTTATTATATTATATATATCTTCTATGTCTCAAGACCTATATCCTCATTTTATTAACCTCTTTCCTTCACATCTTTCACATCTCATATTTGCACATTACACAGAAATTCAACATGTTTTTTTGTGCTAGACCAATGTCAAGGCCAAATCAATGATTTTAGAGATACAGTGAAATGCCTCAAAAAATGATATTAACATTCTAAACAAATATTGATATAGGTTCTGATTGAAACAGATCTTTTTTTTACTTTTCAATACTTAAACTAGGTTGCTTGCATTTAAATGTGCCTATATATGATTTATTTCACAATTCAAACTGGGTTGGATATTTTAATATCAAAATAAAGAGAAATCATAAATAATAGACAAGAAGATGAAAGAGACAATAACTAATATAGGAAGTAGTCAATTTGAGGTTCAATTTAAAGAAATTAACATTTCAATACTGACAAGTACAACCAGTGTATTGTAGAGGTGGTAAAGTAACAACACATGTTTTTCTATTTACAGTAGAGCTATTGGTTTTATTGGTTGGGTCTCTCGGAACTCTAAGATAGGTAATTCTTTTTCGTCATGTGACAGGTCCTTATCAATATTAAATTTCTACTCAAAACATATCTCTGTTTTAAAATATTAGTATAACTGTTGAAACTAAACATAAGCAAATAACTCATATCAGCTCTGCATCACAAATCATGCAACATTTAGAGATGGTGTTGTGTTAAGCTGTGGCTACCAATATTTGCAAATTAACTCCATATAACCCAATGAAAAATTTATATACAGCAAAATTCTTTAGGAAAAAACGGAGACAAGTGTTTTTGATTTATTCAAGGAACCCACAGCAATAACAAAGTTCACTCCTAAACAAATAATAATTACACCTACCTTGATTTTTCACTTCTGCAAACTCATGATTATATTCATCTAATGTTTCTCGAAGTTGCTTATTTTCGATTTCTAAGTCTTGTACTCGATGTGCCTTTTTTTGGATTTGTAAAGCATGCTCTAAAGCACCTACTGGATCTGAAAAAAAAGAAAACCAAAATAATTATCAAGATTGGCATCTCATTTCAATAGTGAATACAACCTTTATGTCTGATATTACTTGTCAAATATTTCAACATTACTAGGATATAATAGAAAATCAGTTTGAAAATGTCGACTGAAAGCTAACGTCCCCATATGACTCCATGTGAATAGAGATCACAACAGTATTTAAAACTTCCAGAAGAGATGTTTCAATTTCACCTTTACAGAGACTTCTAAATAAGATACATGAAAATTCTGATGTCAGTCACTAACAACTGTCAATGAAAATTCAATTTAGTCAATCAATGAAATTGAACACTGTCCTCTAGTTGAAATCAAGAGATGTTCAAATGTCGCCTTCTAATATCTGATTGTGATCACAACTTCTATACAGTAATATATATAATAGTCGACAATCGAACTTATATACAAAGCTACAACTTATTGATTATTCATCAGAACTTTTATATATTGTGAAAAATTTATCAAAATGGAGGCTGTTCACAATCAATTATTTCACTCAACTCTCTGTGATAATGAAAATATTGGGCTATTGATTTCTGAATTCTAAGCATCAATACGGGGAGCCAAAGAAAAAGAAAGAAAATCTGTGCAGATATCTTTGTACTAATCGAAGTTGTAGTCGATATTGATTCATAAACTATAGTCTTCAAACATCTGTTGGCTCCAAATTCAATATTTAGACATGAATCATAGTAATAATCTATAACTGTATAAAAATATTGGGTTGATGGTGAAGAATTAGAGGAAAACTAATATCATGCCAACCTTATAGAGCAATAATTAGTATTTATGATATAAAGATATCAGTTTAAATTCACTAATATTGCCTTTATTTTATTGATCTTAACTATCACTCTGGTGAAGATTAACTAGTTATATGTAATATAGATGCGATTTCACAAATGTATCCAAACAAATACCAGTACTCTAATGACAGAACTAAATGATTTCTCAAAATACATTTTAGGAAATGCCAATCCTATCTTTAGTAGGCCTGATATGTTTTGTATAACAGATCACATCTTTTCTTAAACTGTATAAGGTTAGTTGACTATAACCAGCTTCAAGTTTGTATTCATCACCAATCCCAAGCTAATTTATACATACCATCATGGTAATAATCATTACTGTTTGAAGACTATTACAAAATTCCTGTTTATGTCAGAAATATCATTTATCTGTAGAGTGCAGAAAAGGGGCAAAATAGTTGAGCTATATTTCAATCATTCAAACATCAAGAATACTCTAAAATCTTTTAACTACACAATATACACATTTCAAGAATTGGAAATGTTTTAAATAATTCTTATTTCTATAAAATCATTTGTAATGTTCTATATTTTTTTTTTAAACCAAATTCATAATAGCTGATATTTAATAGCATTTTGCATATGAAATGAAATCAATATCATTAGGATGTAAAATTGTAAAAATCATTTAAAAGTGAAATTGAAAGTCAATCCCTGCTCCACCGCGCTGAATCTAATTTATTTTTCATTTAAATGAATGATATTGACAAAATAATCCCAGAGACCATTTCACTCAGATCTGGATATACATGTTACGAATATAAATGTCAAATTTGCTGCAAACAAAGATTTCTGGTACACTAGGTCCAAGGACACATTAACAGTACGGTAAAGGAAAACAGAAGTAAAACAATGAAAAAATAGTTGTGTTCATCATTTGCTACAAACTAAACATAATTATGTTGTAACTGTCCATAACTTTTGATAAAAAACAATATAATTTTGGACTGATTGACCTTTTCAGTATTTTCAGATTGGTTCTAATAGAATATTTAGCTTAGTTGATGTAAAAATTGCAGAAACAAGTTTTCGAATAGAGTGCATCTCAAATTGTATACCAGGTATCTTCTGTACCTCTATAACTATCAGGAGGAAGTGTTATTTGTATTATTAAGAGATTAATCAGTTATTGATTGTATTTTCTCTTTCTATTTTAACTCTAATCAATATACCGTGTTTGTTTAAAATAAGATAGATTGTTAGACTATTAGTCTACTAAGATTTAGGTAAATAAAACACTGTCTCTTTATCTTGTTATATCTATTAAAATTAGTTTTTAAATATGATGCTGCCAATAAATTCCCTAGCGTTTCAAACTTAAAAGGGTTATTCACTTTACACCATCTAGATTTATTTCATCAATCTGTAACACTTTTCATAATTGAAATCAATGAAAACCTCTTTCTGAAAGTGACTTTACTTTATTGAATTGCATGTGATCCTGATACAAGATTTTCACAAATATTCAAAAGAATTATCAATGCTTCAATTTCAACTCTACAATAATCCAGTAAGATAACGACCAGCATAAGTTGTGTAAATGATAATATTTTGGTGTTTAAAATAAAGTGCGGGGTAACCAGTCAGTAATCAATATATTCTAGTCAAATGTACCGTTTATCTATTATAACATATCTATAGTACAACACTATTGATTATTGAGTTAAACTGGCAGCCAATCTAATACCAATAATACTCTATGATCAAGTCTACATTTCTTTCGTATATCAAAAGAGTTGTAAGTTTGAAATTTATGCAGCCCTGGATTTGTTAGGAACTTCAGTAAATAAGGTTCTAGCTTTCAGAAATAATCTAAAAATAACAGCATATAACAGAAACAATCTTTGACTATCTTTCTAACTAAAAGTCCATTTGGAAGGGATCTCTAAAATGTTGCTTAACAATTTATGTGGAATATCTCTTTTTAGAATATTATGGATATGACCAATTCACAAGATACGCATACATGATTGCAAAAAATTGACAGAATTAGTACATTCTCTGCAAGGATAATTTATATATATCATTTTATTACTTGCTATTAAATATAGAATATTGAAAATAATTTCATATTATCTTCAGAAAATTAATGAATTTTTCTTTCAACATAGCATCTAGGATGTGACAATGGTGAGACTGTAACAGCAACTGTATCAAATACTAACCCAAGATTTTAAAATGTAAAGGTAACATAGAAGAATGATATTACTGGAATTAAGGTGGTAGTTTAGTAGCATCCTGTTACAAATTAGTTTTTAACAGAGAAGAGTGCTGCATTTGAGTTAACTTCCCCAAGCAAACGTTTCCAAGAGTTCAGACTGTTGTAGACAAAAAATCAGTTATCAGAAACTTAACATGAATCATTACAATAGATAAAGTACAAAAGATATATCACACTACAAGGAAATACAAAAGGTAACATGGCTACTTATTTCATCAGCAATATTTATTTTCTTCTTATCAGAGTAAAATCATGTTAAATCTCATGTGATATGATGGGATTCCATTAACAATATCGATAATCTTTTATTCTTCATATACAGATCAATAACTGATTGATGCTGTTAAAATGTTTTTTTCAACAATCAATCATCTTATCAATGCTGTATCTGAATACATGGCCTTCAGGTTGTAACTGTTTATTCACATTATAGAAGTCCTAAGTTGTCCAGTGCAAATTTATATATTATTTTCAAAAATAATTCCAAATTAACATAGATTTCCACCAAGTTATCAATGAAATCAACGGATGATTTGTAGTCATGTAGTCATGCAAGAAATGTTGGTCCAATTGGAATCATGTAACTACACATAAGATATTTATTTTTCTATAGGATGATATTGTGAAATAACTATAAATAAAATATCCATTGTAATATTTTTATAGTTTATAGATCAAGATTTGTTTTTCATCTACAAGGGTAAAGAAATTAAACAACATTCCTCCAGAAGACAAGGCTAATCAGGCTCAGCCTATGTAGTAAGACAATTCCTATTGGATTCTATGAATTAAAGAAATTTGTTAAAAGTATTAATGTGCTTGCATCAGAGACAATAACATCAGAAATATTCTAGGCACTGAAACTTCAGTGCCCAAAATAATCATACCAATTCACTTGTCCCTTTCAAACTTTAAAGGAATAGAATGTCTTAGAATACACTATACGGCTAATTGTCTTTATTAGTGACCATTGTTTAAAAATGTATGCATACCACATCTTACAAAGAACTAACAATTTGAAAATCACTTAATGTGAGGTATTCGGCATTTCATAATTAATTACTTGACTTTAAATTTATCAGATTATAGAGGGATCTCATTGTATAGTAATGACACCAGGTAAGACCACCGATTAATATATACTGTTAATGGCTAAGTTTGAGCCTAATTATTATTCTAAGATGTTTCTATTCCTTAATGAAACTTGTAGTCAATAGATAAGAAAACTTATTGGGCCTCACAGAATTTAAAATTCATTCAGTGAAATTTGGTTTGAAATTCAAATCCTAGCTACACCTTGCGTCAAATTAAATAACTTTACCTTCTTCTCAACTGCTTCTCACTTTTGACATTTTCCTTTCGTTGACATGTTCAAACATTGACGATGGTGAAAAAGGCCAGTTTTCACTTTGGAGTTGAAATTGAGTCTGATCATTATATGTTTACAATAAGTGTGTCACAATCTCCAATTATTTCTATCTAAACTATTGACATTTATCAGACCAATACAATTAAGCATTCAATGAGAGTTTGACAAATCTAGGATATTTCTCAAGTTTAAAAGATAAGATTAGGTTCTGTTGATATGGTGTGCCTTCTTAAAACCTTGTACAAACTCATTCAATATTCACTACAGGTATATCTAAACTCAAAGCAGGTTAATTGACCCAGCTAACTGTTATTAATGATGCAATAATAAGTGATACTTAAAATACAAGACTCAGACTTCTTACATTAATTTGTCCTTTTTTTGAAGATGCCTTCAAATCTTCCTGTAAGGCATGACCATTTAAATGTACAGTACTGTGGTCTATGGGTAAAAGCTCCATCATCATGAAATGTTTAATAAATTACCTGGTAAATCTATGAGTCTTTTATAAACAGATAAAAAGGCTGCTTCAGCTGATTTGCTGCGTTTTGAAAGACTGTCAACTTCAGCTTGGAAACTCTTTAATAACGGTGCCACAACTTTTCTTATATCCTGAAAATACAAAAGACACTTTTAACTGATTCTTTTATCCCTGAGGAAGGAACAAAGGTAAAATCATTCTCAGAAATGTGATATTGGGAGTTATCTTTCAACAAAACCAACTCCTGATTATTGTAATGAGATAATAATCAATATACTGCTTGGAATCCAATCATGAGAAAAATCTATCATTGGGTAACTTGAAGAAATAATTTGATAGCGATATTAATATATTAATTTAAAGCAATAGGGGGCCCTAAACTTTTATTAAGATTTTAACACAACATAATTATTTCAGTCTGCTACTTAGAATCAAAACTTAGCCAATTTCATCTTTTTTAGATTTTTTTTCTGAATCAGTCAATTTCTGGGAATCCATCTTTGAGAAAATAAATTGTGTGATTTTCTGATCTAAGGGTAATTAGTTCTGTTAACTCCCTGTGGAGTCTATTTCCTGTAGTCATTTCAAGAAAAATGGCTAGCAATGGTAGATAGAAGTAATTGTTTTATGTTATGTCCTAGAATGGATGGATGGCATCTTAGGCTTAATCTATCAAGTTTTGTCAGTCTGTTAGGTCATAACACCCAGGAAAACATGCCAATTTTTGGCATTTGAAATTTTTCTAAGAATCACAATTACCACAGTTACATATTGCCAATCACCATGTATTAAAGTAACAATATGCCATAATTGCATTTAGAATAATAAGGGAAAATTTCATTTGATAATACACTCAAACTTCGCTATCTCGATATCGTTAATCTTGAAGTTCAGCTTAACTCAAAGTCTATGCTCAGTTCCAAGAATAACTTTTATTATCCCTTTTAAAAAAATTTGCATAAGTCGATTCACTAGATATGTCGAACAAATCTCGCAGTCCCATCAAACAATCATCTATTAAATTAGTGTGTGTATAGTAAAATCATAATCTTACATATGTATAATCTGAAATTCTTTTACTTGTGACAATCAACAATAATTTGCACAGAATGAAGGTAAAGTAATTTTCCTGAAACAAGCTCACGAAATATTGAACCAAATTTGCCACTTCTATTTTGACATCAAAAGTAAGCCTGTTATGAAGGCAATAAATGATTGTTTACATGCTACAGTCAAATTACAAAATAATGTTATGAAACAAAGTTGAGAAATGAAATTAGACTTATAGTCAAGCATAAAAATATACCAATAATACAAAACAAATCCTGAAATGATGTCTATGGTATTAATAAATCTAATAGAATTGAGAATTATAATAAAATATTGCGAAGCCTTCAAAATTTCCTCTTTGGTAAAAAATAAAGGCTACCGTAAAATTAATCATAAAAAAGCAAAAGTAGAGTGTACCGGAGGTGGTTAAAAAAAACATTATCAGGTGAAAATGGATTAAATCATCATCATAGTTTACGGAATGAGATTAACGTATATTACCAATTTTTAAAAATATCATTATATTGTATATAAGTTTGTTTTTATATCTAAATGTAATAATGAAGGACTGAGCAGAATCTACACTGCATTTTGTGAAATTTGACTTGAATCAGTAACGTTAAATCTATATTTATGAAATTTCAAGAAATCGACAGAAACAGTCTTATTCTGGTTTAGTGCTGACTGCATTCTCTTTTCCTTCTGTATACATTTTATATCCATCAAAAAACATTGCGTTACTAATTGATATTAGTCATTATGTTTTAGGGTACTCTAAATGTACCTAATTATCTGTCTGTTTTGCAGATAGTGTCTTTAATACTTGAGCGGAAATAAGATTTTCAATCTGTACTTGAAGATAGTCAAAATGATGTATCAAATGATTTATGAATATTGCTCTTTATTAACTTAATTACATTTATACCTTATGTTTTAAATGAAAATCATTATTCGTAAAAAGTAATGTAATGAAAATTATTTTGACACTGACATTGAGTAATGTTGTAATGAACTATTATAAATTCTGATAAAATGTCTTCAGTCTACACTATAACTGTCAAATATCGACACTGAGTAAATTTTACTCAATTTTTTAACTAATCGCAGACGTCAAATAAAAAATTCAACCAGACGCATAATTAGAAAATTTATTGAAAACTTGAACATTCCCCCTTTGAATTTTATAGGCAATAAAACTAAATGGAAACACTGTTTTTGTGTCAAAATCTTAGTGCCAATCACACCCATTATATTGACGCAAAATTAAAACATAAATATGGTTTTAAAACACTTTGTGTTCTTTTAAAAAGCTGTAAATGTTGTTCAACAACTAAGAATTAATGTAAATCAAGGAATCCAATGAAATGAGAGTATTAGAGGGTAATTTACAAGTAGATGAGACAATACTACTATAAACAGTCTGTTGTTGTTACCATGTTTGACATCTTATAATAGCACAAACTGTTAGATATCGTGAGATCGAACAGTAATCTGTTGAATATTTTCTGTTAATTTTACTCCATCATAAATAAAACCAATGATGTCTCATGCTACCGTTTAATATGAATAGGATGTTTAAATTGATCCACAGTAGTAACTCCTTCCTTACTTTGCAATAGGATTGGCGATTCAAATCTCACACCTTCAAATAAGAGCAAACCTAGTCAATTTCTCCATCATTGTATAAAAGATTTCTGTCATGATTGGTGAAATAAGAAGACTGTCTCCCTCTCTTTAGAATAAGATGACAATGCAATTACACCAAATAATCCTGTCAAATCATTGCTATTTACTAAAGATGACATGTATAGGTATGAATTCTTACTTCCGGTGTGTTTTTCTTAAACTCTCTACTTTGTTCTACCAATCTTTTTCTTGATATGTCACTTTCATCCTGGCGATTGGCTAAATCTGTGGCAGTTGTGTCTAGTTCTTTCTGAAAAATAGAACAAAGAAAACCTTACTATTTGCAAAGAATAAGTAAGATTGCGTCAAATATAGACAAAATGCAACATGCAAAACATAGAAAAGAATCAGTAAATATTTCCGCATAAAAAAGCATGACATGAAAAAACCATTTCATAACAAGAAGGTACCAATTGGCAATTTTTGGGATACAGTTTAGGAACTTTAAAATTGCGACGGAGAAAAAAAAAGAATTTAATCGCACAAAAAGATTTATGATGTTTTAAGATAGATGTTTAGAATCAAGAATCTGATTTGTTTACCACCAACTTCTACAACTGTAAATCCTTTCGATTGCCATGTTTATGGAGTTCAAATAAAAGTCACCCTTGTTTGAGTTATAATGTGGCAAAAGGAAATCTATGAATGATTTAGTAAACCCCCAAAATATCCAATTTCTCAGAAAAAACACTTTATAACAAAAGATAATTGATGACAATAGAAAGGACACTCAATACATTTACTTAGTAGGTTTAACTGTTCAATATACTTAATCAAATACACCCTTCATCCTTCATATATACACAACTTTTTTTTTCTCAATTTAACGCAAATATGTGATTATTTATTCATTATCGTATCTTTCCTGTCTCATTTGAAAGATAATAAAAGAATTTGACTGATTTTGAATCATTTGTCAATAATACTTCTAATACATGTATCAATAGGCGATGTCTCAGAAGGAAAAGAAAGAGTACATATTTATAGTAGTTTGGACAATTGCTCAATACATCTATATAAACTATGAAAATTAAAGATGAACATAGAAGAAAAAAAAAATCATGTGCAGTGTGTTTTCTTTTAGATTTTTTTCTTAAGATAAAGAAGTGATCACATGAGCTAAAGTGCTATATTTCTTTGATTTTTAATTTCTCTAGACATATTTTCTACTACTCTTCAGTTGAATTTCTATTATATTTATGGAAAGCTTATTGAACAAACAACACAAATCCCTGTAGAGAATTATGCTACTTTAAAGTGGGTTTTATAAAAGTATCATTTGGCACCATTCAAAACTAAAATACACAGGAACATGTGGATTCTATTTGTACCACAGCATGGTAATATTATCAACATAGATCTGAAATAATGTTAGTTATTGACAAATATCCAAATATTACTGATAGTTGGTCATTTTATTTACCACACATCATAACTATCTAAGTATCAAATTGTTTCTTGTAAATGTCTATAAACACAGATTGAGTCTTGGGAAAATATCAGAATCACAAAATATTTTCAAAAAAGGTACAGTAACTTTGACATTCCTTCAAATGATTTTACAAACTGTCCATAAA
Organism: Nipponacmea schrenckii; assembly: GCA_030562195.1. NCBI lineage: Eukaryota > Metazoa > Mollusca > Gastropoda > Lottiidae > Nipponacmea > Nipponacmea schrenckii. Next base: position 11,937,508 of record CM060201.1, read on the forward strand.
AAAAAAACTCACTATTTCCAGTCATAAAAACCTTTTAACAGAATTGGTTCCACTTAGTTCCTGCTAATACCAGGCTAAACATTTTTGTAACATTACACCAAAAATTAGTACAAACAGAGTAAAAAATTTCTGCAAGTCTATCAAAATAAGTAAACGAAAATAACAACTTGCCTTTTACATTTGGAATCAATCGACTAGATTTTCTATTAACTGCAAATGTCATACAGTGAAAATATATTTATGACAAACCATGTAAACATTGCATAAAACTGCCGTCCAAATCTGGAGACAATTATTTTAGTCAATGCCGCTTTCCGCATTAATTGTCTTCAAATTTTATTTTTATTAAAATCATATAAACTTTCATAGCGTGACTTCGTATTAATTTGTCAAGTTTCCCATTGTTATATTTTTTAACTTAAAATATTGTTGAATTTCTATTCTAAATGCATTCATTTTTTCTATTATGTCAAATTTATAAGCGTGATTTTATCATTGCATTATGACGTTAATGAACAATAACAAAATAACAAATATATTCTTCATTTAAATCAAAACATGCCAAATTCACAGTCCAACGCAGCATGAGTTATCACTTTCAGAGTGTTAAAAACAGAAACATAATCATTTCTAATTGAAGTGTTATTACAAATTTCCTGTAAATGAAAGTAACATTTCTATAGCTGACAACAGATCCAGATAATATAATTCCAATGGTAAACAGCTATTAAGAGTATTAATCTACGAATTTAAATTAATGCAATCAGACCTTAGAAATCAAATGGAATGGATCAGAAAAAGTCATATTATATATTTTGAGTATAGACATATTTGGTACCGGTACAGGATTTAAAAGAAATGACTGAATAATAAAGAATCTATAAACATAATATATCATTACAAAATTATGTAATGCTAATACATTACATTTTGACGTCATGTCGACCGAAAACATTCTAAACTGAAATTTAGAAATAGAAGGACGAGAAAAATGTGATCATAGACTACTTTGAGTGTTTCTGAAGAAGGCATTAAGCCGAAACGTAATCAAACAGGACAATTTTATACAATAATATATCATAATGCTCATTAATTAAAATGATAATTCATTTAGTCCTGTGATTGTAACATACATTAACATTTCATTTAAATCCAAACTGAAAATGGTGAACAACAAAACAAAATAATCAACTTATGATGCATTGTGACATTTCTTCGTAATAGCTTGGAATAATTCCATCATTTATATTATAGAATTTTGAATCACAAGCTCATACAAGTTACTGCATTGTTATTTTGAAAACAAAACACCTCTTGGACAATTCTATACTGTTTCTATGCAGTTTTTAAGCATATATTATTATGTAAGCATAGAATTGTGTCAGTGTCAAAATTTGTCAATGTTTAAACTACAGTGTTTTTTGATCGAAAGCCAATATTGAATTGAAGTTTTATCAATATTTGAAATATCCACAATCAAGTTTTACTTTGTGAATTGTTTGACAATGTATTTGAGATATCCAACAGTTTGAACTAGTTCTATGTTTCCACCTCTAAAGTTCCATAATAAACACGGTTGGCACCAAATCAAAAATATCTTTTTCATGTAAATACCATTTTTGAAGCCGAATTAGTATTTCTCTATTCTATGCATAATTATAAACATCAAGTTCTTTACCTTTTTTTCTCTTGAAAAATTTGCTTTTTTCAGCAACTTTCTTTTAATTATGTTAAATCTGATTAACTTCTTGAATTGATTTAATAATTTACATATAAACTATTCTATTAATTCAATTATAATTCAGATAACTTATTATCATGAAAATACTAATTATCTTAACTTCATTTTAAACTTTTAATGGGTTTTAAGAGTCAGCTTTTTAAATCACTGATTGAAAAGTTCAACAACTTGAAAAAGCTTTTTGAATTAGGAAATGTAAATGGGGTTTATTTGATGAACAGTTGAAGAGATATGGTGTCAGAGAATCTCATTAGCTCATACCCCAGTAGGTAAATAAATAATAGAAAAGTTTAAAAGACCATCTTATTCACTGATAGAGTGGTGTTTAAATCCTAGGAAAACAAAGGCCAAATCTCTGACCTGAATAGAAATCTATAGCCATATGGAAATCAGTAAGGTGACCAAATATTTCGTTAGATTTATCAATTGTGAGTCGGACAAAGAAACAGGACAAAAGCAAAGAGAAAGTATCAAATTTCTCCCCTATCATAGCTGTGTTCAATTTACTTGGTTATCTTGAAACACAAAGAAATAAGGTCAAATGATAGGTCCATCCCATTTGAGATCGAAGGCTGGAGCATCAACTTTAGTTCTATAGTATAGTATCATTTTAGTTTGAGTGGAGAAAAAGTCACGCAATATTCTCAAGGCAATAGCACTCGTCTTATGTTGCAATTCTTTTCAATTTCTAGAACACAAGTAAGCTTATAATAGATTTTTTCTGATATCACCTAATGACCTGGAACACCAAAAATTGTATATAAAGTGTATATTAAACCGGCACATCTGGTTGACATTTGATTAGGTGGTACATAATTAATTGATAAAGTAAAATAAATATCAAATATCATCCTCTTTCTCTAGTATCAACCTATTGATAATCTCTTGTACCATTGATTACACAGGAAATACTTTTTATATTAGTCAATTTTAACAATAGGTAATACCCAGTAGATTACTAATTATTTAATTATTGGTATATTTATATATTGGAATTTCTTTGTTTTCAAAAAACATGTTAAATATGATGGTGCATTTCTCATTAGCAACATATACAACATCAGTAACATATATGGAATTGTCATAAAACATCAGTAACATATATGGAATTGTCACACATCATCACAGTAACAGATATGATATTGCCATACATCAGCAACAAGTATGGAATTGTCATACATCATCAGTTACATGTATGGAATTGTCATACAACACCAGCAACATATATGGAATTGTCATAAATCATCGGGAACAATGATATTTTACATGTTAAACATGATGGTGCATTTCTGATTATTAAATGGATTTGTCATACAACATTATAAGCAGCTGATATGGAATTATCACACAGCAGTAAAATTTATGGAATTGTGATACATCATCAGTAACAGATATGGAATTTTCATACAACATCAGCAACAAGTATGAAATGGTCATACATCATCAATAAGTATATGAAATTGTCATAAACCATCAGCAACAATGATAATATTACGTATGTTAAATATGGTGTTCATTTCTCATTAGAAACATATAGAATTGTCATACAACATCAGTAACACATATGGATTTGTCATAGACCATCACAAACAATTGAATTATCATACAAAAACAGCAACAAATATGGAATTGGCATACATTATATGCAATAAATAGCAAAAAAGATAATATTGCATGTTAAATATGATGGTACATTTCTCATAAGCAACAGATATGGAATTTTTATACAACATCAGCAACAGATATGGAATTGCCATACATAAGCTTTAGATATGCCTATGCATGTTATTTATATATCTTTCTCCATTAATCCCAATCTGAAATCTTTACAATCAAATACAAAAATTTTTTCTTAAAGCTCTTAAAATTTGAACATAGAGACAAAGCAGTCAAAGTCAGACAAGACTGGAAACAATTAAATAAAAAAGTTTTCATTCAAAGAAAGATATGACTTACTCAACTATACTGCATTTCATTATTAAGCCATACATTAACTTAGTGAATGATTAGGATTTTCAAAGCATGAAATAAATCCTGTCATTCAACTTTATTTAACGTAACAAGAAAACCTGATCTAGTTAAAAAATCAATCCCTGAAATCTGTTAAACAAAAAACATAAGATAAACACCAAACAGCTCATGTGAACCTTATTAAAGTGACGACTAGTCTGAGAGCAGATCACTGATTGGCCGCCATTGAAATATGATCAGTACCATCATCATTTACATCTCTCAAGTCAGATTCTACTCAATTATTGTGACAGCTTTGATAGTAAAATGGGATCTTTAATGCATCTGTTTCTAGCGCCAGTTAATCGCCTAAACTATAAATAAGATAGAACTTATATTATCAGGCAGTGTCTGACGCCACCAGTCCTCATTTAATTGATTTTAAAACAAAGATAGAGGTTAAAGGTTTGATAGATAACAGCTTGCTAGTAGAAAAATCTATGGGAATATTTTTACCAATCGGTTAGAGTCTTAGATTGACAAGTGAGTCATGATAAGTAAAGGCACCATTTAATAGTTCAACTTCCAAGACAAATGGCCTGTAATTATAATTCATTTTACAAAATTACTGAGCACTTAATCAATTGCAAAAATCGTAAAAAAGCTCAAATATTTTGTCAATTTTGTCAGCATGCCCTTTGACGACAAATAATACAACCCATATTCTTTGTAAGATATATCACATAATCTCCTATAAAAGTTCTCAAAAAAATGGACAAAACCTATCACCACAATATATCATCTGCGTCAATATCATTTGTTTTAAACTTGATTAACTTTTGGTTTTGTAAAAACAAAGAGTGATTTTTGTTGCACCAATGTATAATTATGTGTTTTTAATAAAAATACGATTAGTATCAACAAGGAGCCACCCAGTCTATTATTGTCAAAATATTTTATAATCAAATTTGACAATTGACAAGTATAAATATATTTTATAAATAAATTTTATATTTGACCAGTTTATATATGTTCCAAATTCTAGCTTTCTTGCTGGCTTATGTATCTTTAAAGGAACTGGCCATTTTTGTCTTTCTAATTTAATTGCTGCTCTGATATTCACATTCAAGTAGAAATCCCTGTTTAAATTATATTGTTCCCTAAAAGCAACTAACATTTCCAAAAAAAAATCAATCATCTATACATCAGTACTTATTTTTCTTTAATTCATTTTTTTTTTATACCAATGTGAATATATAATTTAGCCAGATTACTTAGACTAGAATTGTTTAAATGTAAACTTAAATGATATCATGACAAAATAGGAGATAAAATTAAATTAGAAATGATGAGTCTAGTAGATACAGGCGGCATTCAAAGCTTATGTCTGCTCATTAAAATTTACCAATCTTTTGACAATGATTTATTGGTTATTTAATTACTTAAATAAGATGAACCTAGTCACTGATAAGCTGATTGTGCAACCTAAAACATTTCAACACATCCCAGATTGCGTGCAAATATATTAATCTGTCTTCAATTTGTTATCTGAAATCTGTAGGCACTTCGGATAATGATCACGTACATGAAAGTAAATTTAGTTCGAAGGCTGCACACTTCTGTTGCTGTTTTTATTGTTAGATAAATAAATAAATGTAAGATGTCGAGTTGTATAATATTTATAAATACTGACGTTCACGTAACAAAGTATATTTAGATTGTGTTTCTTTAAAAATAAAAGGCAGATAAAAAAAAACTTAATATCCACAAAAATTAGGATGTAAAAATTCATCAATACTGAAGTAAGATATTGATGACACAAACTCCCAAATTTTTTTCAACTTTTGACCTCATTTGAAAATCGACCTGACACTTTATTTTTGTAATGTTTAAAATATGATTAAACAAAATATTGATTATTTAGAAATTCAGGTTATATATTTAAACTAAATAGTTATTTTATAAATGTGAGCATGGGACCTTTATGGAATGTTCATAGCGCCAAATTATTGATTGAAACCATACATGTGTACTCAATAATTTGGGAGACCTGTTTACAATCAATTGTCTAAGAGTTATAGTCGATATTGTTTGAATAGTTTTAGAAATTTCCCATAAAATTGTCATTGATTCAGAACAAAGAACATCTTGTAAACTTCTCAATAATTTCGGCAAAAGTTTTGGCAGTATGTTTTTTACTTTCCTCTATTGATTAGAATTCAACATTGGATGATGTGTTTAAAATGTGTTAAGAATTCTATGCGACTGGAGAATGCCCAGTCAACAGATTCTACTACATCAATATTTCCTTATAAAATTGATCCAATTTGGAGTTTTTGAAATAAATCAACTATTTCAGACAGAGTGTCGGCGATGTTAAATTTTTAGGGTAGCTTTTTACTTGGGATATGTCAATTAATTACAATACCAAAGACAGATAACTGCAATAATTTACATGGCTGTAAAACAATAGGGCCTATAAATCATTTAAAATTAGGACTTTCAGAATTGGAAAATGAAGCAGGCAGCCGAACCAGATAATTGTTTTGTTCTATTTTTCCTGCATTCATTTAATTTAAACATTTAGACTCAAGATATCTGGTGTATGACATTTTTGACACAGTAACCTGTTATCAAAATGTGACTTGGTGTGATGAATAGACACTTATAACTGGTGATTCCTATATCAAAAATATTTTTGATGGAATGGGATATTTTTCAAGTCCATTCATAATTGCAAATGTTATAACTCACAGCTTTCTGTTTTACACAGTGTTAAAGATTAAGTGTTCATTAGAAATTGAATGTAAAATTCTTGTCTTCTACAACTCAAACAATTTGTGTTTAAACATCAAGTTACTTTCTTGTGATTTGTCACTGTAATGACAATCTCTGTCATAAAACATGTACTGCAAAAAGTTGCATAAAGCACTCAAGATAATGTCAAGTTAGCACTATTAAAGGGATAATAGGTCTTAGAATGAACAAAAAATTTAAACTTGGCCAATACGAGCTCTATTCATCAGTAAATATACCTGCTGCCATAAATAACATAAAAAAATAATGAATTATCCAAAAAAACTAAGTAATTATACATAAAAGATACATTTGATTATTGAAAAACACTTAATAAATTGATTTTTAAGCGTCAACTAAAAATGACTGTTTTATGAGTTTTCAAGATTTAAGGGGTTTTGTTACTTCATGATTCATGACACAAGGTAAGTTGATGAATAAATATTCATATTGACCATTCGTTAGAACTTAAATTTTATGTTCGTTCATGCTAAGACCTATTATCCCTTTAAAGGAACAGACAAAGGATTTAACAATTAAAACAATATACAGTCTGCTTCAAAACATGTTGGTATTTATTATTCACAAAAATATTGATCTTTATATTAACAACAAAATGTTGATCTCAAAATATTCCACAAATGTCAATTTTGGCATTAATAAAGACACCGGTTAGACCAAATCTAAAATAAAAGGTCATGAATTGGAATTGGTAATATTAGCAAATCTAACAAAAATTGAAATGAAAAAGAAGGGAGACCTTTAAAGTCCAACTTAATACACAAATCTGTGTTTTTCCTGATTCGTGTGTCACCATTGTTTTTATCTACAGGGTCACTAACTGCATCTTGAGGGGAGAAGTTACATAATGACACATTTTGATTGTTTGAATTTCTCATCAAGGAAACTATCAACTTTCTTTTTGTGTTTTTTTTAATAGCAAACATGATAAAGATAAAAACTTTAATTTCAATTCTTGAGATTTTCACAACAATTTATCAAAATTCTTCATTAATTTAATACAATTTACTCTAAAGATGTTCATGATCATATAGGTGTAATATACGGAACTGTTAAATTCTTAGTCAATATTGTTGGTTTAAGTATTCATTCACAAGAATATTAGTCAGTATGAAAACTTATATTGATAGTGGAAAAAAAACCTGCTTTAATCCATAAACATCAGTTATCACAAGTAACTAATAGAAAATTGATAATTCTTACCACGGAAGAAACTCCACTAAATTTAGCCTTTGACAAGTAAGGTTTAACACAAAAAATAAATAGTGTGAGATATTGTAGATCACCAAAAATAAAAAATCATCAACCTGTACAGAAAGCCTTACCTCAAATATAGAGAACTAGAACTAGACATTTGATATCTTCCTATAACTAATCAGTGTAATACAAATTGATTCTCTCAAAGACTACAGTTCTTAAAACAACAATTGACCATGACTCTGTAGGCCAGATCAAGAAGGCAAAATAATCAAAGATTCATTAGTGATATTCAAGAAACTGTTTATTTTTCAAACTAAGTCATATAGATTCAAGGAAGACATGTTTGTTATACTTGGACATTTAATCTATGTGACATTTCAGAATTCTCTTAGATTATTACCAATTAAAAAGATCAACCAAATGTTGAGTTGGCTGATTAACTGTCTTTTCTTATCACCCTTTTTACTTCTTTCTTCCACTTTCAAAGTCCAATTTGATTGTTGAGTTATTTTCTAGATAGGGAATCTGTCATCAACTTTATCTAAACCAGTCTTTTGATGTTTGAAGAATAGACAAAACTCATTGTTCTACTTTTGAATTTCCGAATCTTATTTCATTTAAAAAGCAAATTGGATAGTTCTATATTATTACACACAATTTCGGTTATACATATCTCTTTCTTGAATGAAAATTTGACTTACAGTTTTTCTACAATTGATAAAAGTTTTAGTTTTTTAACATTCTTCAAAAGCTCTAATGCTAGAATATGTTGCTACATGTTCGCTGTTATGTATTACCAACTGGATGTGGATGAGCCAAAACCATAAGGACCAAAGTATCAAAAATTCACAAACCTGGTTATGCTTTAGTTTTCACAAAACAAAAACAATTTTTGGATCAAAAGGCCTCCAATAAATCTTCAGTATAAAATTTGTATGAATATTAAATCTATTTTAATACTGAGTTGCAACAAAACAATCAATGTTTATTCATGTTTTTAATCAATTACCAAACATTTCTGCATTCATTTGAAACTTTATGATCATCAAAGGGTGCAGTGTTTTTTAATGAGTTAACTCTATATATTTGGGAAAGAAAGGTCAATATTTGTTTAGTAAGCTAAAAACAGGATTATATACAAACAAAAACATGAAATACCAATCTATACTAATGTATAAAAGTACTTTCAGAATAGAGTTAAGTTAAATTGTTGGAACAATTCCGAATCTAATAGTATTTACAGGAGGGTAACCTGGAACCTTCAGCTACATGATTATAGTTAAACTTACTGAGGGAAATAACTGAAAAAATAAACATTCTCATACCAAATTTGACTCTTAATCAAATATATTTGACTAAACCATGAGGTTGATCTTTGTTCCAATTATTAAGAGTAAACTGCATATAAGAAGAGTATTGGGCTCTATGATAACAATGACTTATGTAATGTTTACCATAAGGTTTATCACTCAATATATCCTATATACCAATAGTCAACATTCTAGGTCGAATATTATATACATTGATACATACACTAGAAATTGTTAAATGACAAAGTTCAATCTATTGGCGCCATTCAACTCTTCATTTTTGTCTTTCAAAAAAATCATACAACTTTGATGATTTCAATGAGTTCCAGCTGTAGAGATGAATTCTGTCTTTTACTGCATTTTAGTGATAGCTTATTTGACAATTTCAAATCGCATAGAAATTAAGACAGGATTCTAAGTCTTGCTTTACACACATTTTTGAGTACAAAATCAAAATACAGTTTGGAACCATCCTGAGGACCATTTCTAGTAAAATAAAAAATCTACCATAGTTTTATTGATAAGAATGATTGAAAAGGAGGTCAGAATAGTCTCTGTGATTTCAATTAGTTTCAGGTTGTACCAACTGACAGACGGTCACTGACATACTGACTTACATTTGTATTTTTCACTCAAAATAGCAGATTATTCCTTAAAAAACAATTCAATAAGCAACAACTTCTAAAAGAAAATCTTCTACATGGGTTACTTTCTCCAGGTTGTACATGTACCAAAGATATCAATTTTAAATTCAAAGCTTTCTAAATTTGACAGTAACTAAAACTTTGCAATATTGCATTGAACTAAATAGACCAGTTTCATTGCAAATTTAAGTGATGTAGTCCTAGTCATCATTAGTGATCAAAGTAATCTTTACAATTCAATTTAAATCTCAGGAAATTTTATACTTCTATTCATATTGATATTTGATACATACATTTATAGCTTTAGTCATCATTTTATCAAATATATATTATGATTAAATAATCACATTAAGTTCAAATTGTGAACCAATTTACATATTGTCACCCCTTAATATGATCTTGATAATAAAATTTCAAATTTTATTCAAAAATCAAAAAATGCAAGTTTCAGATTACCACACATTTTCATATTCAATTTCTTTCTTTTTTAATTGAGTGCACGCTTGATAAGATTTGCGATATAAATTGAAATACAATATCTCTATATTACATCATATAAGTCTGACAACTTGTGTTTAAAATAATTTCGACAGATGCTTAGTCTGATTGTCCGAAAAGACAACGAACAATACAGAAGAAAAAGGAGAAGATGGGGATGAATAGGTTTATTTAAGCATGTAAAGTTTTCAGTGAGCTAGATCCCTTTGTAAACAAGTCGAGCGTTCAATATCTAGACAACCCTTCAATTGATAATATCGGTAGAAAAAAAATCAACAGATAATCGTATGTATTAATTCTCAAATCACTGGAGGAAAATTGTCGCCACATTCCCTAACTTACTTCTCAAATGACAGAGAAATGTTAAAAAGATCAGGTGATAAGGAGAAATAATTTTCTATTGGCAATAAATCATCATATTCCCATTGTACCTAAATAATCCATTAAAACATGGCAACAAAGAAAGACTTGTAATAAAAATGGAAACTGATAACTGAAAATTCAATCTTAGAGAATATTTAGGAAATTAAGCCATATTACTTCATAAAAATGAAATAAGTGTAAGTTTCAGATCAAATAACTTTCCTTACTCTTGTTGATGATTTTTCAAGGAAAGGCATCATCTTCCATTATATTCTTTTTTTTAACTTGAATATTGTGCATTGTCCAGGAAAAGAGAGGTATAAAGTTCAGAGGTATTAGGATTTTCAATTATTTTTTAGATGATAGCTGAAACAGGAAATTAATTAACAATAGTTGAAATCCCCCTAAATCTACATTTATTTCAACAAATCAACTGATTATTTAAGTCAAGAGATTATTTGGTATAACTTGAAACAATAAAGAAAACAGAATCCATTATAAGATTAACAGTCATCTAGATTTGTCTTTCTCTTCTCATCAATATATTATTGGTGAATGTCAGAGTTGTCCCTGTCTGTCCCCCAGGGACCTGACCAACACTCAGTGATTGGTGGAAAGTCTCCAATTCAAGTCTTTGTCAATAAATCAATGAAAGAGAGTTGTCAAATTTGGTGTCTCAGGAGGCTAACACAAGATAAAATTCTATTGATTTCAACTGGTTTTGCGTGTCTGAGTAATCCCTGTATATAAATGAGTATATTATTTTGTCTCTTTGTTTTTGATATCCAAATAAAAAATTGAATTTTCATATATACCCAGCAAAATTTTAAAAAAAAATTTGATAAAATATTGTAGTTATAATTTACAAATAATATTTTCTAATGATACTGAGAGAAAAAATGGCCATGACACAATTTATAATGTTCATGTCATTGTTGATAAAATATTTCATAAAATTTCTCTCCATCCTTTTCTCACCATTGCATGTTTTATCTTCTTGTTTGCATAATATCAAATCAATAGTAAATCACTATCTCCATCGGAAAGCCTTCAAAAGACTGAAATTTTTGTCATGTGAATAGCAAAGCTTTCAAAGCTGGGCTTTGATTTTCTGATAGATTTTGTGTCAGTTTCAACAAACGAAACCTTCAGATAATCAATTGGTCAGCAAGATGGCAAATCTTTTCTGAAATTCTTCAATAAAATCAATAAATTCTTATAAGAATTCCAATCTGAAGTCACGCCAAGATATCAAATCATTTTCATTCGACAATTTGATATTTATCGAACATGTGTTAACGCTGTAAGAAATCTTTTCAAAATATTTTTTTTTAAATGAACAGCATTTGTTTTGGAAAGAATAATTCCAGATCAATGAAAGCCTTATATTGAACTGTAGATGATCAATACTCTAAATGGCCAGATGCCACAAAAATAGTCAACAAAAATACACAACTTTTTCATCCTTGGATCAGATCAATATATCAGTAAAAATATTTATAATTTTTTTAATGTTAAACAATAGAGAAGAACATCCAAAAATATTTGGAAAGGACAAAAACTTGAAAAAAGAAATAAATCTTCATTCTTCACATGTTTTTTTTACAATAAAAGGGTTGGGGGAAAGGGATCTTTCTATGGTCATTTTATGTTGAGATTTGGATCATTCCAATATCTAGTCAGATGTCTGAGTTTTGTACTTAAAGTGTATCAGACATCACTTGAATCACAAAAGCAGCTCATGTACTGAATATTGGAACACTGAATAGAAATTACATTTAAAGAATTGATGTAAATCTGAAATTGGAAAGGTGCAAACTGATGCTATCTCTGTTCCCGATGTACACAAAAAGCCAAGAAAATCTCTTTACAATCCCTTTAATTTAAATCAATAGCATTAATTTTTCAAATATCTAAATCATTGTCTCTAGTTACAATAGAAATTTGTTAATGCCCAGATGCAACAGAAAAGAGAGAGAGAAAAAGACATTAGTTGTTATCCTTAGAATTTACAAATCAATAGAAGAATAAATCAATATTTTTTAACTCAATTTGTCCATATGATTCAATCATCATCTGTGGGTGAAATGAAAGTTGTACCAAAAGACGAAAAAATCAATATAACTATTGTGTCAAAAACAAATTATTGATTTTCAAGGGAGTCTTGTGTCTATAACTCATAGAGACTGATCAGTAAGAAGGATGGAGAGAAAGATGATAGAAAAACTTTGTCACATTATATTCTCTTCTGTCCTCCACTTTCTTTGTGTTCATAATACTCAGCTTTCACACGATTGAATCCAATCGATACAAAATAGGAAAATTAACTTTCAATGCAACTAAAAAACATGAAATGTCACAGATCTTAACAATATGATTAGCTTTATACTGTGTTCACCTATTGTTCACCAAAATCAATATACAGCCACCAACATCAATTCAATTCCTGTTCCCGGATTCTCTCATAATACAAGTACATTAGTAACATTGTGTATTGACAAATATACCATAGAATTGAATTCTTACAAAAATCACAAATCTCAGTTCAGTTGATCAATAAGCTAATAGACATGAAAAGAACATTGATGCAAAAAACAAGGATGGGTTTCGAAAATCTATTTATTTTATTGATTTTTTATACCTTTTACATCATCGTTCTTTAAAATATCCAAAAATCAATATTTAGAAACACTGAGTAATATTTAAAATGGAAATGAAATGAAAGCTTTCCAAATTCAAAGTTTTTCCGCCGTTTTATATAAAATCAATCAAAATAGATTTTTACTGAGACTTAACAATAAATAACAAAGATCAAGGATAAAGAAATAATTTTTTAAATGTTTAAAACAATATGGGAAAAAATAATAGACTTTTCCTGATAGGCTGTTCTTCAAAAGTAAAATAAGAACATGAAGCAACCAGAAATCAACTAATAATAACAACAATTTAAATAAACTATGGAACTTCCAGAGATTTGGTACTGTATAGTTCTTTATACTTAAACTATCCTCCTTTATGATTGAACATCTTATAACCTGAAAGCTAATTAATGTCAAGCCTTTATATTTGACATGGTTAAACTTCTGAGTAATTCTTTGTGAACCAGTTTTATTATGTCTTTGAAATGAAAGATTTCAAACGATATCATGAACATAGCAGATTTAATTCCATCTTGAAAAGTCATTAAGATTTGGTAATTTGGGGAAATTATGTAAGTGAAAATCAGTTAGCTTTAATTACATGCTGAATGCTCTCTCTATATTGATCATTATGTGAATGATTATAAGTGCAATGAAATCTGTTTTCTTCTTAATATCTTCACCATTCTCAAGCATTGGTTTGTAAACTAAAGAACCACTAATTTCATGAACATTTAACTGAAACTGAAGATTGCAACCATCCATTTTTGTTAATTGTATTAAATTGTTATGTTTCAGAAGGTGTTGTGGTCATTAGTGATCTTTGCACAGTATGATTGTGTTTCATTGACCATTCATTCTTGCAAAATAACTTGGTTTGATTAACAATCAAAATATTAATAATCCTTTAACAATTTCCTATTATATGATTATTTGAAACATTTATAACCTTCAACATTTTCTTGACAAATTGTAACAGGGAGAAAATACTAGTCATATGATATAAACAGAGTATATTACAGTGAATTAATCAATCAAACCTATTGTCTTTATGGTCAAGACTTAAAAGGAATACAGGGTAAGAGAACTACATGGCATGACAATAAATCATACTTACTACCTATTGCTTGTATTAGTATCTAGTACATCACTATCAATGGACACTAAGTATAATTGCTAGTTTATGGTGTTATTGTTTATCTGAGATGTTATGGGTAAACAAATAAACAACAGTTGTAAAAATCAGTGATAAACATGTCTAACAAACTGCACCTTTAGGTCCGACAATCATTAATGGTGGACTTTAGCACTTGATAACCATTGTTAAGCCCTAATCTAGAATTTAAACTAAACAAGTACACTAAGGGTCCAAGATACTTGAAAATCATTAGCCTATTCAACTTATTAATTTTTAATCAGAAATATAATAAGCTGGATGTGCTGATTCTTCTATTAAACTATCTATTATCTACATCATAGATTTTAAGTTGAATCATCAAATTTTTAATTCAGGCAGGCAGGAATTTACAAATTTGTAGGTTTATTGTTTAAATTTTTAATTCAGATGATGCAGCTTGGATATTTCCCTCAGTCAGCTGGATAAAGTTCTTGTAACAAATCATGACTTTATTTTACAAGAATCATGCAAGATACTGTATTATTACCCATAGCATAGTTGATCTTAAAACAATGCAATTGACTATAACAAAACATTGCTGTATGCATTCAATTTCAAATGTCAATCTACACATCAAATCAGAATTAGAATCGCAAATAGCACGAACAAACTATCAAAGAATGAAACAAAAGCCATAATGATTTATTTGAACTTACATGTTAAAGCTATCAGTATGCACAAAAAGACTTTCAGAATTTAAGATATGTCAACTCTGGTTTTAATTAAGAGGTGCACATGTGCATAAAAAATGAAACAATTGATAAACTTTTACTTAATAGGAAAGAGTTAATCTAATGCATATTTTATGTCCGTGTGACTCACAAGATATAATGGGTTAAATTCACATTATCTACTCCTGTCAATTTGCCAAAAATAACTAAATCAACAAATCACACCACAATTCTATATTTGTACCACATTTTCCATAAAATGATCTTTGACTGAGGATATGAGTAAGTGCCAAAATAATGTCGATTTTCAGGACTCAGACATAATTCTATTGGATTTTTTATTTAAAAATATCAAGTGAAACCATACGTTTCAATCTTTCATCTCTCTTTCTTGATCAGTTTATCAGTGGGTTATTATGCCTAAAGACACATTTGTGTATAATCTTATCAGCTACAGTCTTATTGTGAGGTGTCAAGTTTAAATGGTTCATTATGTTGGAGAGATATCCAAGTAAAAGCTTGTGGAGAGAGTAAAGAAAACACTCTCCACCATAGTAATCCTTAGTTCATCAACAATTCCATACCACACACTTCTTTTATTTACTAACAAATCACACATTGTTTACAATCCGATTTGAAAATCGGAGCATAAAGACTAACCCCCTTCATGACATCACTACCAACTCCACAGCTGCAAAGTAGTAAGACTTGATAATTTACTTGTCAGCCAATTATAGGTGTCAAATTACATGTTTGGTTCCAAATTTCAGAATTGGCCAACAATTTTTGAACAAAACTTGACATGTAAATAACACAAAAATGGTCATAATGATGTTTCCAACAAGGTACACTATTGAAAATTTATAAGTGCTTACCGAAAAAGAAATCAGTATTATTTACGCATGATTAGTTCAAGTGATGCTGGAATCTAGAACAAAGACTGCGATACGCTATCGGCCATATTGATTTATCGTTGATACTTCATCAATATCATCTCAATGTTTAAAGGTCTACAACGCTCGTCATGTGTCGACGGAAGTAGACAATAGATCGTGAATGTCCCCACTTCTAATATGCTATTTTGTAATTAAGAATGTTAATAAATTACTAACCTGTAAGTCTTGCAAATCAAAAGTCTTCCAAAACTGACACATAGACTGCACATTCGCAGCCATCTTGAACGGGATTATGGCCCGATCGATTGATCACATGACCCGTTAGATCGAATTTACTCTCTAACAAAAACAGTTTACCAGTAAACACATCTATTCCAATAAACTAGAAAATTATATAAACTTTAATATCTAAAGAAAATATAACTTAAACTCGTTTAAAATCAAGACGATTGAATGTTGTAGACTGTCACTCATTGTATATCTTTCACAAATGATATAGCGTCGTTCCACTTTAGCAAGTCCGCAGAGGCTATTAAATCAATATGGCAGCCTACAGTAGTTGGCGGACAATCTTAAATAATCTTCAATTTTGTAAGCAATTGAGAGAAAATAATGGAAATGAATCCCGACATAAGCTTACTAACAATGCCAAGCAGTTAATATCTGTCAATGATGGCGATTTATATGCCTGGGACAAATTTTCCGCGAATATAATTTACTTCAATTTGAAAACTTTGCTGAACACAACTTGTGCAGATGTAAACAACGAAATTTCGTCTCAAAGACATCAGGTAATCCTGTCTTTATAGTTTAGAATGTGTTATAAAAACTCATATTGCCTTATTAAAAAGCATATTGTGAAACATTACTTTTCAATTCTAATATGAAAAAGGAATGGCCTTGAATGAGAGCGCAGACTAGGGCTATTGATAGGGCTAATGTCATTCATTGATAAATAAGAGAGAGCTTTGCTCTGGCCGGCTTCACCATGGAGAGAGCTGCGCTCTCATATCAAGTAAGCAATTCGTCCAATGACGAATAATAACAAGTAGACAAAACAGAGACACCTTAATTTCAAATGCTAAAACCATAAATTCTAAGATACTTCTCTACTGTAGTTAACCTGCATGTAAACTATGTATGTATTTCTTTAATATATGGACTGTTTGTGATCTGTACAACCAAAGCAGGTTTGATAAATAATCTCGGAATTGTCAGAAGTGTGCAGGGACATCACTTGAGTCTGCGAGATCCCAGGACGACACCTCCACTATAATTCCACTGGAAAACATCAAACGTGCCGCGAATTCCAAACAGACTGTAAAACATGTGCAACACTATTCATAAAATGTGCCGACAAACAAAATTTCATTAGTCGGGCTTTGCACAAGTTCATTTCATGAACTAGAAAAGATAATGTATCGCAAAAAACTGCTCTACTAGCTGAAAAAATGTCACATTTTGCCAATAATTTTATTGCAAAGTGCGATGTGATACTGCTTATTTTGGACCTTGATTTCTGATACTAAACTCCATGGTTCAATCCAATTGGGGATCATTTTAGTCTTGAATTAGTGTAGCTAGCCTCCAGAAGAACTAGAAATTCATGAAAATCGAACTAGGAATTTTACTTTCTATTTCTATATTCCTCTCTATGTGTCACATCGTCAAGAAATGGTGAGGTGTCATTTTAACTGATAAACATTGATAATTCTGGACACACATGGATTTGAATTCTCTAATTTTGACTCTGAGCTTTGTTGAAAATTTCCAGCTTACTCTGTGAAATGAAGGATTTGGTTTTTTTATGATGCATTGAAACAGATTTTCTTTTTTTCAGACATTACTTTGTACAAATGCACCAACATATGAAGTTGAAGGCCTTTTATTCAATTCATCTGGAAGTCACATTGCTATATGGGGACATGGTGGTATCCGCGTAATCGAGTTGCCTAGAAGATGGGGGAAATATGCAGAATTTGAAGGAGGAAAAAGTGTCATATCCTGCAGGTAAAATTTGTGGATATCATTTAACTGCTATTGTATACTTAGCTAAGGGAATAAGCTTCAAATTTACTAGTTGTAAAATTGATATACAGTGAAGTCTCATTATGTCAAAATAGGTAATTACAAAGTTCCGCATAATACAAGGTCCTTCTTTAAACCCTTTATGAAAAGAGTTGTTATTCTGACAACATATAGGTTGAGTATTACAGATTTGGCACCAATTATTACTATTCGCGACAAAACAATGACTGGGTACATATTCACAATGGATATTAATTGTTTGTTTGTACATTTTTCAATTTATTGTGTCTGGAAAAACCTGACAGATGGATTGCAACAACAAAGTGCACAATGACCTGAAGTATTAAGATTGTTATTGTTATACATTGCGTTATAATAAAGTATTCATAAATAAGTATAGAAATCAACTGCTGATCTGCTATCTTTCTTACGTCGTTAAATGGAAGTAAGCTTTCAACGACAGTACAAATGGCCGCCGATTCAGAGGAAATAACCCCAAATAAGGAATTTCAAAATGGTGTTATAATTCCTGTGATCCTCTGCCTGGATGTCAGCTTTAAGTTCTTGTCAACTTTGTCTTAAGGTGATTTAACAGTATAAATACCAGACATCTATTTGCAAATAAACAGATGTTCAAAAATTTCAAGTAATTGCCCGTTTTTCTCTTATTTTTCTTATTTTATTCACTTTTTTTTCAATTTTTTCAGGACCATTTCTGTAGCAGAACGATACTGTGTGAGTCAAGGAGGGGTTAAAGTTCAGCAAATTTCTTGGCATCCTGGTAGCATTACTGATAGCCATTTAGTCATCCTGACTTCTGATAATACACTGAGGTACACATTATAATTTGGTCTCAATTAGGTTAAGAATTATTATAAAGTCATTAGAATAAGTAAAAACTGAAAAGGAGGGCTACCAAAATATGATCTTTAAACCTTCTTTAGGTTAGCTAACACTTTACGCTGACGTATGGCCTAATGCTCCTATGTGTTGGAGATTTTGTACCTTCCTGTGGACATAATCACTACTAAATGAGCATTTAAGTTATGATTTTATATTCAATTATTTCAGTGTGTATGATTTGATAGAACCAGACAAAGCCTCTCAAACTATCAACTTAGACAGCCTTCATTCCGATCTCAACTTATCACCAACTAAAATATTATTCAGTGCTGCCCTGGGTGAAAGAGCTGTAGCTTTTGACTTTGGTGAGCCTATAGAATTAAAACCAAAAAAGAAGGTATTGGGTATGCAATCAGATGAAGCCGATAATACTGTTTGGCCAGTGTATCTTGTAAAAGGCAATGGCAATGTATGTATTGCTTATACAACTACCTTAATGGATAGGTAGGTATATATGGTACTAAAGCACTGTTGTTACAATTGCAGCTAATATTTTAAATGGATTTTGAGGAAACTTGGTAGTGTGAGCATTTGAATTGTAAAGATTGTGGTCAAGTTGGAATTTGAAATTTACATATTTCAATGGATTTTGATGAAACTTTGTTTGATCATTTGAATTGATGAGGCGTCATTTAGGTTCAAATTAGAAGAACAGTAATTGACCTTGACTTTGTAAATCCAGGTCAAAATTTTATTATGGTTGCAATGGAAGCTACAATTTTATAATGGATTTTAATGATACTTGTTGTGAGCATTGGAATTGATAAGGCAGTGGTTAAGTTCGAATTTGACGATTTGAATGCTTTGAGTTATTGCCCTAAACTTTGTAAAATCGCGTTATATTGTATTGTTGGTGCAATAGAAGCTGCAATTTTCAATGGATCAAGCATTGTCATTAATAACAATCTTCAATAAATGTTTTTTGAGTTATTGCCCCATATATTATTCAAATTTTATGCTGCCAGTGGGCGTTTATTACCTTGCCTGGCAAGCCTTCCTTGAGTTATTGCCCTTGACTTTGTAAAATAGCGTCAAGAGTTTATTGTTGGTACAACAGAAGCTGCAATTTTCAATGGATTTTGATCAAACTTTGAGCATTGGAATTGATAAATGACAATTCTCAATAAATGAGTTATTGCCCAATATTATTTAAATTCAATGCTGCCAGTGGGCTTATATTACCTGGTCTGGCAAGCTTTCTTTTTTAAATTGTATTGTGGGTATCAATGGATTTTGATGAAACTTAGTATGAATTGATAAGATGGGGGGAAGGTTGAATTTGACAATTTTTTAATGAACGGGTTTGAAGTTAATGGATTTTGATGAAACTTAGTGTGAGCATTGAAATTTATGGCAGGGTTTGTTTGAATATATAATTATAAAGATGCTATAAATCAAAGTATTTAGCAATGCTGATGTGCGGGCATATGTTACCTTGCCAGGCAAGCTATTTTTTTTATAAAGAAAAGCTGAAAATCATAAATATTGTTATTTCATTATCACAAGTAAACTGTCACAAGTAAAGATAGCTCTTACAAATTATTTTCTATATTGATATTTTGTATTGTAGAGAAATCAACTTGCCAGTACAAGGCCCATTAATGATGCATCCTCCTGCTGATGATAATTATGGTGTAGATGCTTGTGATATAATATGCTTAAACACCACTCCATCTTTACTTGTTATAGTAACTTGTGAAGGCAAACTTCACCACTGTTTGTTGCTGCCCTCCAATGATAATGATTCTTCCGTTCATGTGAGTTTAACTTTCATTCATAAATTAAGGTACTACTATAATTAGTTGAAAATTTCTCTTTTCAGTTGCACATAGATTGATTTTAACTTGTCCGTTTCAGTCACTGTTTAAGGTTGGAAAATCACTGTTTCTTTATGAAAAGTCAATGTCTTACAAACTGTACATGTTAAGAATGAAAATCATAATGTAGTAAAACTTGATCTAATAAGAATAGCTTTATATTGATGTTTTATTATTTTCAGTTTGAAACAAGTATGCTATCAAGTGACAGCATTTTGTATGAAACATTAGAAGAACCAGCACTTTACGTCATAGAAAGTGTGGAACTAGAACTGTCTTTAACTACACCTCAATACAATACAGAGGAACTATCATCGGATGATTTCACCTGTCCTGTTAAATTACAGAAAGGTATGTTATTAAATATATAATATGATTCAAACCAGTGTCTCTTTTTGCTGTCATAAACAAATCATAATGTCACTATTGCACATATCCTTCATGGTCTCGTCATTTTTTCTGGAACTACAGATATTGGTCAGGAAGCTGCAAGTGTCCCTGTTATACATCCAAAGACTCAAAAACCTCTTTTACCTTATTTTGGTATTGGTGTTGATTTGTGATAATAACATTTATATGAATTTTATTTATGGATATGCTTTTACTTATAAATGCTCTATTTATATCACCGTCACTCATGAAGTCAGTAAGTGTCAGCATAGATACTTGATAGACAATGTCAACAGTGACCAAATTTTACTGCTCTGGTTACAGCCCTTTAAGCTTTTAAAAAATAATTGTCATTTTTTATTTATGGATAATCTGTCTTTATTAACCTCAAACTTTCATAAAAACAATAATCTACAATTACTCTAGTGTCAAGGTTGAGTGTTTATTATAAAAGTTTGGATGACAAATTTATGCCTGCTTCCAGTTAATTAGTTTTACAGTACATGTTTAGTCTGTCAATCTATATCGCTTATCTAGCCTAACTGCTGTTAGTCAGACTTCCAACATAAAGTTTTCAATTAAACTATATCGCTAAAGTTTGGTATATCTATACATAAATATACATTGAACATCTTGTGTTTGAGATCCTTGACCAATTATTGTACTTGATAACAATGTATATATCCTGTATATTATTCCACAGTGTTGATGAAATTTTGATCTGTATGTCTAAATTAGATCATTCTTCGACCTAGTTCTTCGAACAACTGACACAATATTGACAAATTTATGCCCAAAGAGATCAACAATATTTACATGGGCACTCTCTTATGTAATCAATATTTATACTTAATGCTGGACTGACCTATGCTTTTGATTGTCTAGATTTATTTATTTATATTAACATCCAGTAAGCTGTCAGTAGGCATCAAATAGAATTTGATAATTCATCAATATAGCTCCCATTTAGAATGGGCTTGTTCCTCTTCGAACATAAAATATTCACATTTACTGAAACTTCATCAAATACAGATGATCATCAAATACAGTCAACTATTTGATATGAATGTTTGTGACATGATGTCACCAGACCCTGTCACATTGACGATTATATGATAGTTTTTACCAAGTAAGACTATAAATTTATTTTATTGTGATGTTAAAGAAATTCTGATAATGTATATATTGACCTCAGAGGTCATCTCAACACACTAGTCTTGTGTAATATAAAATCTCTAATTGATGCCAAATTTTGAGAGAAATGACAAGAGATCTATCTTGTGGACAATGTTGATAACTATAAAAATCTAGGCGTAGTTGAATTGTTGTCGATTCTAGATGATTCTGTCATCTTCTTTTGACTGCTATTAGAGTAAGAACACATTTTAAACAAATACACAAAATATATATTTTTTTCGCTGATTTTGGAGTACTGGTATCTACATTATAAATACAGATAATGTAGTCAAATTATAAGTAATTTAAAAAACTTGTTATCAGTCATGTTTTCATAGTTTATTGAAATAGATTTGAACAAATATTTGAAAAATCAGACTTAGATCATAAAATAAAAAATGGGTAAGCAATTTAATGAACCTGAAATGTCTTGACAAAAAAGATTCAAATATTTTGCTTACAACTGTTGCGATAAGGTTTTTTTCACCAATTTTGATACACTCCTTATAAGGGAATATAGAAATGTTGTATATTTAAGAAGAATTTGTGCTCTCTCTACCTATGTTCTACATATTCAATTTATTTATTGACTGAATTTCCCAAATTTAACATATCAATAAAACTTAATTCTCTAAAATTAGAATCGACTACAAGTAGAGTGGTAACTGAATTGATTAAAAAGTAGGACTTCCCTCTTCAAATCCTTCCTCCATGATTGAAGAGCTAGTTGCATAATAATCACTTTTCTTATGAAAATATTTAATTTGTTTCAATGAGTTGAACTCGACCCTGATCAAGACAATAAAGATAGAAGTTTTCTTTAGGATGAGGATGAGATTTTCAAAATCAAAGTGGTTGAAATTTGCTAAAAAGACACCCAATGCATTTGTGTCAATAATGTTATGGAAATTTCGAATGCTACACCAAAATAAATAAATGTTGAATCAGGGCTGTCAATATCGGTCTTTATTTTTCTTTTGATATGAAGATGACAATAGAGAAGTGTCGCAAAACTTACTTAATGTGCCTGGATCTGTAATATGCGAAAGAGATGATTAACAAATTATATCAGAAAAATTTCCACCACATAGAAACTTTGATATTATCATTATGAATATGTGAATTTGCTCCCTTATTTGGCTAAAAGCATCATGCTTAAATTTGTATTTAATAAATCATGTTACAGCAAGGATTTAAAACATCTCAAAGTACTTATCCATGCTATGTTAACCATTGTTAGTAGCAGCAAGCACGATTGAATTTCATTTGGAGCTAAAACTGCCTCGAAATGTTAAACCAACTCCTTCAACTAAATACTGAAAAATTAATATTCAGCATGGTACTGTAACTATTGTATTATAAAGTAAATAATTAACTAATATTGTTCACAGGTGTAACTCTTTTAAATATTTAAATTATCTTCACCTGAACCCTCTGCTCTTCTGGTCTTCAAATATTGAATTTTTACACTTTATTGTCAATGATTCATGTGATATCATTCAAACAAGAATTTGTTTAAAAGCCACAGATTTATATAACAAGGATAAAACAGACCTATAGGATCTGATTGCAATCCAAAATCTACAAACCAATAAAATCTGTTTCTGTACACATGAAATGAGTCATGGATCATTCACATTAAAGAAATAAATTTTGCATGTTCCTTGGTATTTCAAAATGTTTCCAAAATGAATTTAAATTTAACCATCAAAACAGTTCTTACAAAGACTTTGTATGGATGAATATATCAAGTTTTGTAAGTTTACTGTGAATAGAAATAAACTTTTCTTCCCAGAAACTGTGTTGTACAGTCATAAAGAATACAGTCATAAAGAATTTTGATCAAATATATATCTATTTGGGTATCTTTCAAACCTCAATGAATCTTAACAATTTTAAAATATTCTGATTTGATTAATTTTAGTCTATACATTGTTGACTTTGAAATATTTCTATTTGACAATGATATTTGTCACTATTTACCCAGCTTGTTTACTTGTCTTCAAAAAACAATTAAAATTTGTTAAGATTAATTACTAGTAGAGATCAGCATGTTCACAGTGTCATTGTAAAAATGACAAATACCTCATCTAAACTATTAAATAGAAAACAATTATTAACAGGCCTCATCTGTTACTCTTAACACTCTTGTCAAACATCATGATGTCACACTGGAGGCTATAGCCATCAGAAAATTTATTAGTGAAATATATGACCGTGTATTTATGATTTAAATAATCCATTATTTTATGTTGATATATCTGTTGAATTTTAATTTACCATAGATTTAAACTATTGTTGTCATAATTTTAGCTTTCAGTGACACTGGCACATTCCTTAATCATAATTAAGGTATCCCCATATAAAATGAGAAATTGACAATTTGGCATTTGTTAGAATTAGAATTAACCAGCTCTCAATATATACCATGTACTACTGTTATAATAATACCTTTGGTCTCTTCTGCTTGTAGATATAAATAAAGGACATTTAAACTCCCTAATGGACAAGTTGTTCTGTTGTTGATGCTAATTGTTCTGTAGTCTTGTCACTTCCATAACTCCAATCTCTTAGTTTTGAGAGTGATGTCATCCTCCCTTTCTCACATATTTATAAAAGGATTTCTTCTTGTGTATCTTCAGATCCCAGTACATACGATAGGTATCATTGTAGACATTCAGCTGGTGTACATTCTGTAGCTCTACCATGGGCACAAAGTCTTCATACATTTATATCAGATGGTAAGTAAACTTTCAGGCTTGCACTATATGATAGCCATGCTGAGTGGGAGGTTTGGTATATATTTTACATATTTGGGGAATGATGAATATAATCAATGTCTTGTCAATTTCTTGTATATGAGTCAACATTTAAATTGATTGTTTTGTAGCAGGATGTAAAACAGGCATTATTTCTGGTTATTTTAGATGCAGAGAGTAACCCTGTCTTACCAGATAACCAGCAATGTATTGTAGAACATGTTATTTGTACTAAACCATTATCATCCAGGTAATATTTGGTTCCTCAGAACCATTGGTCTTTAATTAAGCAATTAAACTTTAAAGGGAACAGCTATTCATTTGATGAAACAAGTTTTGAGGTGCAGAAAGTGCAAGTTAGAATCAGAAGTAAGTAAAACCTGTTGTATGCATCCAAGGGAAGCAACTCTAAGATATTGTGATCAATACAGACAATTGTTAATATGAAAGAATAATCTTGATATGTTGCATGAATTTATTACAGTTGTAATTTTAAAAGTATAGCAAAGGCTTTTTATCTTATTTTCAGTCCAGCAGCTCCTATACAAGGTTTATCTATAGTAACTGATCCATCATTAGGTATCACATTATTAGTTCTTACAAGTGACTATTTATTTATAGCATTACCATTAGGGTAAGTAGATCCATGATATTGGTTCTGAGATCTCTTTAAAGCCATATAATTGTTCATTCTTCAAAATTTCAAGACAAAGAAGAAATTTAGTAAATATAAATCAATCCACTAAGACTAGCTTTGATCTTAAATTTTCATGTATAGAAAAGTAGCTCACAAAACTCCTTTCATTTCAGTTCTAAATATAGAAGTGTAGCACTGCCTTCAGTATTGGATGCACCAAGTACATCTGTTACATCACCCTTACGCAAACTCAGTCGTATACCATTTGACCATCATATAGCTAAAATATTGCAACGTACATCTTCTAATCCTTTATTAAAGTAAGTAGTAGTACGACATTTAGAAGTTGAGGGTAAATATAACGAGGAACACAAGGGAATAAATTATGGTATAACACATTTCTTTAAAGATGGTTTCCCTTATTTTCATATTTATATATATGCTAGTGCTTTCGCTCTTTAACAAGAGTTCTTTAGGCAGTTTATTAAGCACAATGATAATAATTACCAATTAACAATACAGATGACATCATAACAACATAGTTACAATAATAGAATCATAAGCAAGGGAAATCACTCTGAGTCTACAATAGACTATAACAGTTTGATTAAGCCTTTCAAAGCAGATTAGAGTCAAATGGATTTCCCAAGCATTTTTACGTCCACATAGGTCTATTGAACTTGAGAATACATGGATTATTCATTAGAAACCACAATTAATCAATTAGTAAGCTTACCTTGGCTCTAATTAATGAGGGAACCCATCTTTAATAACAAGGTACAGTAGAACCTGCATTCAGAGACCACTCAAGGGAATAATCAAAACGGTTGCTGAATGAAGGTGGCCTCTTAGGAGAGGAACTGCAAGACCATTTTGTTTTGACATTTTGAAAATCATAGGATCTTACTTTTACTCATACACGTGTAGTTTCTACCGCTTTTGCATGCTATCTCCTATCTACCGACGGGGTGTCATATTTTGTCGTATTTTGTTTTCTTTTAGATACCAAAATTTCCACAGTAACTATCGTTTTCAAAGTCAAAATTGTCTACCGTAAATCAATCAGATATCATTCTTTACTTGCATTTTAATTGCCCGGTAACACGCATTATTCCATTTTCACCTGATTAATATGTTTTTATAACAACATCTGCTACACTCTACTTTCGCTTTCTGATCAAATTTACGGTAGTCTAAATTTTACCAAAAACGAAATTTTAAAGTCTTTACAGTACTTTATAATAATTGTCAATACGATGAAATCTATCAATATTAATCAGCAACAAGCAATAAAATTAATCTGTAGAAGATTATCTAATTACCAATTAACAATAATCTCATTGAATCTCACCGACGCGTGAATGTGATCTTTGTTAAGGGAGATAATCAGAAGTGTCATGGTCACTTAATTGAGTTATTTTAATCAATTGGGAGCTTATTAGTTGATAATTACATTGAAAACTCGTAGGGGGGATTTTATTGTGGTCGCTTATTGAAGGTGGGCTCTTAATAAAGGTTGTCGTGTGAGCAGGATATACTGTACATAACGTTTATACACAATTTACATGTGTCGTCATCAGGTGAAATGAAGGAGAGATAGAAAACATGGGAACATATAGCAAAGCAAGGGGAAAACATGAAGTAGTAAACATAGCAATAACATATTGGAAAAGTCAGTGGAGTCATAATATCACTATACAGATCATCTTCTCTTTTATTAAAGTCAGTAGAGTTAAAATATCACTACATACATCATCTTCTCCTTTATTAAAGTCAGTAGAGTTATAATATCACTATACAGATCATCTTCTCTTTTATTAAAGTCAGTAGAGTTAAAATATCACTACATACATCATCTTCTCCTTTATTTAAGTCAGTAGAGTTATGATATCACAACATACATCATCTTCTCCTTTATTTAAGTCAGTAGATTTATTATATCACTACACACATCATCTTCTCCTTTATAAAAGTCAGTAGAGTTATAATATCACAACATACATCATCCTCTCCTTTATAAAAGTCAGTAGAGTTATAATATCACAACATACATCATCTTCTCCTTTATTTAAGTCAGTAGAGTTATAATATCACAACATACATCATCTTCTCCTTTATAAAAGTCAGTAGAGTTATAACATCACAACATACATGTACATCATCTTCTCCTTTATAAAAGTCGGTATAGTTATAATATCACAACATACATCATCTTCTCCTTTATAAAAGTCAGTAGAGTTAAAATATCACAACATACATCATCTTCTCCTTTATAAAAGTCAGTAGAGTTATAATATCACAACATACAACATCTTCTCCTTTAGTAAAATCAGTAGAGTTATAATATCACTACACACATCAGCTTCTCCTTTATAAAAGTTAGTAGAGTTATAATATAACAACAAACATCATCCTCTCCTTTATAAAAGTCAGTAGAGTTATAATATCACAACATACATCATCTTCTCCTTTATTTAAGTCATTAGAGTTATAATATCACAACATACATCATCTTCTCCTTTATAAAAGTTCTAAATATAGAAGTGTAGCACTGCCTTCAGTATTGGATGCACCAAGTACATCTGTTACATCACCCTTACGCAAACTCAGTCGTATACCATTTGACCATCATATAGCTAAAATATTGCAACGTACATCTTCTAATCCTTTATTAAAGTAAGTAGTAGTACAACATTTAGAAATTGAGGGTAAATATAACGAGGAACACAAGGAAATAAATTATGGTGTAACACATTTCTTTAAAGATGGTTTCCCTTATTTTCATATTTATATATATGCTAGTGCTTTCGCTCTTTAACAGAGTTCTTCAGGCAGTTTATTAAGCACAATGATAATAATTACCAATTAACAATACGGATGACATCATAACGACATAGTTACAATAATAGTATCATAAGCAAGGGAAATCACTCTGAGTCTACAATAGACTATAACAGTTTGATTAAGCCTTTCAAAGCAGATTAGAGTCAAATGGATTCCCCAAGCATTTTTACGTCCACATAGGTCTATTGAACTTGAGAATACATGGATTATTCATTAGAAACCACAATTAATCAATAAGTAAGCTTACCTTGGCTCTAATTAATGAGGGAACCCATCTTTAATAACAAGGTACAGCAGAACCTGCATTCAGAGACCACTCAAGGGAATAATCTAAAACGGTCGCTGAATGAAGGTGGCCTCTTAGGAGAGGAACTACAAGACCATTTTGTTTTGACATTTTGAAAATCATAGGATCTTACTTTTACTCATACACGTGTAGTTTCTACCGCTTTTGCATGCTATCTCCTATCTACCGACAGGGTGTCATATTTTGTCGTATTTTGTTTTCTTTTAGATACCAAAATTTCCACAGTAACTATCGTTTTCAAAGTCAAAATTGTCTACTGTAAATCAATCAGATATCATTCTTCACTTGCATTTTAATTGCCCGGTAACACGCATTATTCCATTTTCACCTGATTAATATGTTTTTATAACAACATCTGCTACACTCTACTTTCGCTTTCTGATCAAATTTACATCAACATACATCATCTTCTCCTTTATAAAAGTCAGTAGAGTTATAACATCACAACATACATGTACATCATCTTCTCCTTTATAAAAGTCGGTATAGTTATAATATCACAACATACATCATCTTCTCCTTTATAAAAGTCAGTAGAGTTAAAATATCACAACATACATCATCTTCTCCTTTATAAAAGTCAGAAGAGTTATAATATCACAACATACAACATCTTCTCCTTTAGTAAAATCAGTAGAGTTATAATATCACTACACACATCATCTTCTCCTTTATAAAAGTTAGTAGAGTTATAATATAACAACAAACATCATCCTCTCCTTTATAAAAGTCAGTAGAGTTATAATATCACAACATACATCATCTTCTCCTTTATTTAAGTCAGTAGAGTTATAATATCACAACATACATCATCTTCTCCTTTATAAAAGTCAGTAGAGTTATAACATCACAACATACATCATCTTCTCCTTTATAAAAGTCGGTATAGTTATAATATCACAACATACATCATCTTCTCCTTTATAAAAGTCAGTAGAGTTAAAATATCGCAACATACATCATCTTCTCCTTTATTAAAGTCAATAGAGTTATAATATCACTACATACATCATCATCTCCTTTATAAAAGTCAGTAGAGTTAAAATATCACAACATACATCATCTTCTCCTTTATAAAAGTCAGAAGAGTTACAATATCACAACATACAACATCTTCTCCTTTAGTAAAATCAGTAGAGTTATAATATCACTACACACATCAGCTTCTCCTTTATAAAAGTTAGTAGAGTTATAATATAACAACAAACATCATCTTCTCCTTTATAAAAGTCAGTAGAGTTATAATATCACTACATACATCATCTTCTCCATTAAGTCAAAAGGTAATCTTTCATAATTTATGTTTTTTGTGTTAATATAGGTCGGGCTCAAGAACTGAAGTCAGTCAACAAGAATGTTTTCAACTCTTAAGTCGTGCCACACAAGTTTTACGTGAAGAATATATTCAAAAACAAGATCAGGCACGTATAGAAATAGAAACAAGGTAATTAATAAAAATGCATATTTTTTAACAATGATCAACAAAGTTGTAAAAAATTGTTGTTTTTGAGGGAATTTATTTTTGGAAGTATTTTGTCACAAAATCTGAAATTTTTGTTAATGTATATAATTCTATTGAATAGATATGTGATATTTTTAAATCTTTATGATAATTTCATTTTGAACAGGGCAAGAATTTTACGAGACCAAAAAATAAATCAGAATAAAGAATTACAGAGATTAGAGGAATCCACAAATATTTTACGTGATAAAGCTGAATGTGTTGCTGAAAAATTGGAAAATTCTCAACAACTCTATGAAAGTAATTTGCAAAGGTACATGTATATCAGTTCTATTTTACCAATCTACCATACAGAATAAAGTGACAATGTATATAATGGAATATATATTCTATATTCGAAACAGCTTTAATACAAACTTTGCAAAATGGTTTTGAGGAAAAGCTGTCCGTTTTATATTATTTAAAGTTTTAAAACTTCAAAGTGTATTTTGAAATGTTAAATATCTATTATAGATTGTCACAAAGTTGTGTTAGATTTTGCTTTTTGTAGACCATTTCTTTAAGCATACTGGATGGAGTATGTAGAGATTTTGCTTTTTGTAGACCATTTCTTTAAGCGTACTGGATGGAGTATGTAGACTAGGTTTTCATGGTGTAGATTTGTTTAAATAGTTGTGGGATCTGGTTGATCGCAAATGTATTGACATGTTAAGTTGACATGAAACATTTGTTCAACCATCCTGTGACAGATTAATACTACTGCCAAATATTGTGATTTGAATGTTTGTGAGATAAAATGATCAGAATAGAATAAAGAATCAAACATCTATTTTCTCTGATATATTCAGTCTATGTATTATAGTAATTTTTATTCCAACTGATAGATTAGAAATGATCATGAGGAAGATACAGTCCAGACTGCCTATGTTATCAGATGCAGAGAAAGTTTTTAGTAGAGAAATACAGGAAATAAGTGATAATATTAAAACTTTTGAGAAAAATTTAGATCAGGTAAGAATGTATTTTTTCTACCTTTTTAAGTACATTAAATAAGTTGCAAGTACGAAGATGAGGCATGTTTTGCCAAAATTTGTCAGTGATGATCTTAATTGGATATACTCTCATACAAATCGTAAACACATTAAAGTAACATTGCACGGTTTCCATTGCAACAGCCACTCCTATGGTCTATATTATTGTATAGTTAGTCATGCTATAACCAAGATTAAACCATTTTATTGCACATTTGAGGCCACACTCAATGAAAACATCAAAGATGTGTAATTAAGCACATATAAAACATAAACACTAAACAGTAGAAATAATTTATTAGTAGGCATTGTATAGAATCATCTTGATGTAGAAATAATTTATTAGAAGGCATTGTATAGAATCATCTTGATTATATCTTGTGATGTTCCACAATTCTCTTTTATATATTTGCTCCACATTTGAATTTTTACTACAATGAGGTTCACTAATGGTCTTAAGGAATAAATTAATATACCAAAATTCTTAGCACTCCCCTTTATTTTTATTTGAAAATATTGAAGTTAGTATTTTGCTTCAACAGTAGAATTATCACTAGCACATTCTTGTTTACAGTTAAAGAAGAAGCAAGAATATCAAAAACAGAAGATAGAACGAGATGAAAATTTTAGCTGTAATAATCCTCTATTAAAAACAAATCAAACCACTCATTTAAAAGAAATTTTAAAAGAAGAGTAAGTTTGTATAAAGTTTTAGCTGTAATATATAATATTAGACAATACATTCAAAGGTTTTTTTGCTGCATGTGTATATAAAGACACAGGTCTACACATTATTCTACTGGTGGACCCACTCTCATGGAAGTAGCAACTCAATAATTCCCTTCCATGATAATACAATGCATTGTCCATTAATTTTGATATAACTTGCTAATATAGTTCAGTGTCTCCATATACATATTGATATGTCATCATTGTACATTCTAGGAGTGATGAAATAAGTAATTTAATGAAGAAGGTGAACCAATTGAAAGTAGATACCAATTTAGCATTATCCTAGCAGTGCTATGCCACTGTAAAACCATTATTATTCATTATTATTGTAGATGGGTTTCGTGACTCATTTCATCTGCTAAATCATGTCCCAACAAAAATACTATAGATTAATTTGATATGGACTAAATTTGGTGAAACAAAATTAATTCACAGTATATGTATATATAAACAATGAGTAATGTGAATTATTGGTTAAAAAAATGTATATTATATAGGCTTGGTCCCACAAATATGACCTGATAAATATATATGTTTGTCATAGAAATCATTTACGTGTACTTGATCACAGATACAATATGTCATTGTAAAAATAAACTGTTTTTGTTATGAAATACTGGTTTTACAATCTTGATTCTAGTCAAATCACTGTGGGAAAGATAGTTTAGTAGTGTTAATAGTCTTAAAGGTAAAAGATGAGAGTTTTATGCTGCCTCATATCACTTGTTGTTTTCTTCCTGTAATCCACCAAACCATGGAAAGGTTCAAACTACATGTACATAAAAGAAATGGAACCCAGTGGGCACTATGGGACCCACCTATTAAATTAACCTCGCCTCGACCTTAGACCTTCTCTTAGCCGGACAAAACAGAACTCACCTCCCAACAAATTAGTCTTGAAAATCATGTGTGCAAAACAATAACTACATAACTATTCCCATTTCACCCCTTCCAAATTCGCCACTTTTCTGTTTTTCCCCTTTCCCATTTCTCTCTTTTTCATTTTGCACCTTTCCAAAATCGCCCCTTTCCCATTTCGCCCTCTCTCATTTCACCCCTTCCCATTTCGCCCTTTCTCTTTTCACCCTTTCTCATTTCACCCTTTCTCTTTTCATGCCTTCCCATTTTGCCCTTTCTCATTTCATCCCTTCCCATTTCACCCTTTCTCATTTCGCCTTTTCTCTTTTCGCCCTTTCTCATTTTGCACTTTCTCATTTCACCCCTTCCCATTTCACCCTTTCTCATTTCACCCCTCCCCAATTCGCCTTTTCTCTTTTTGCCCTTTCTCATTTAGCTCTTTCTTTTTTCACCCTTTCTCATTTCGCCCTTTCTCTTTTTACCCTTTCTCATTTCACCCCTTCCCATTTCACCCTTTCTTTTTTCACCCTTTCTCATTTCGCCCTTTCTCTTTTTACCCTTTCTCATTTCACCCCTTCCCATTTCACCCTTTCATATTTCACCCCTTCCCATTTAGCTCTTTCTTTTTTCACCCTTTCCCATTTCGCCCTTTCTCTTTTTTCGCCCTTTCTCATTTCACCCCTTCCCATTTCACCCTTTCTTTTTTCACCCTTTCTCATTTCGCCCTTTCTCTTTTTACCCTTTCTCATTTCACCCCTTCCCATTTCACCCTTTCATATTTCACCCCTTCCCATTTAGCCCTTTCTCTTTTCACCCTTTCTCATTTCACCCTTTCTCTTTTCACCCCTTCCCATTCCGCCCTTTCTCATTTCACCCCTTCCCATTTAACCCTTTCTCTTTTCGCCCTTTCTCATTTCACCCCTTCCTATTTCGCCCTATGTCTTTTGGCCCTTTCTTATTTCGCCCTATCTCTTTTGGCCCTTTCTCATTTCGCCCTTTCTCTTTTCGTCCCTGCTTAAAACCAATTGCATTATGACAAAAGGATTATACACAAATTAGTTGAACACTCAGTTTTTATTAACTCTTTAAAAAAAATCAGGATACATTGAAATAAAAAGCCTACTTTAGAAATGTAGACATATAATTTACACAGTTTTATATTAAAAAATTTGCATACTGCTCTTTGATCTTTGTTCGCATAAGGGTTAATATGTAGATTTATTTTGTAAAATGATTATATGGAACAATAATATTATTCTTTGATCATTATATATGAAGAGAAAGGGTGAAAGGGGCGAAGCGGGCAAGGGGAAAACTGAAAAGGGGGGTGAAATGGGAAAGGGGCGAAATGGGAATAGTTTGGGGGAGAAGTGGGAAGGGGCGATATGGAAGATACCGCGGAAACGATGGCCCAGTTATCATCTGGACAGCATCATTAATGTGTAATATCAAGAATTGACAAGATGGCAACATACTTGCTGCTGGTTTTGGCCGAGAATCAGACTATTTAACACCGACGGCAAGCCATAGCCATTGTAAGATAAAGTGCAGACCTTCATTGACAGTTATAGTTCACAATACATTAACTTTGTTCTGTGGCAGCCATAGAGTTATATCAACCAACTGCCTACCGGAATCAAGATCCCCAGAAGATAGACACTCCCTATGCATAACCAAACAGGCTATCATAAAAAAAAAAAAACCTTCAGGGTAGGCAGAGAGGGCGGCCAAGGACCAAGAAAGATGGCCGGTGTTAATGCTTCTAAAGGATCAAAGTATATATTTTTTTTTCCTTAAAAAAAAACACAAATTTATTTTCAACTCCTACACTCTTACATGGGCAATATAGCTTTTATCTGGTTGAAAATTAATTTATGATTCTCTATTGAAAGAATTTTATCAAAAATACATACTTATATGATTCGCATTGCTTGTTTCAACCTAAATTTTTAAAGGGATACTGCTTCTTGTAGAAAATTATTTTCCATTAAATTTTTAGGTGAAAATTCAAGTTTTTATACAAAAAATAAAGTTTAAAAAAAACAATGTTTGATGAAAATGAAATGATTATTTTGTCGTATATGGGCCTCCGTACTCTGTCTATAGTAAGTTATTATTATGTGATAAGGTTTCATGTGCCAACTGATGGCCTTTATTTCTGTCATCAGGATAATAGTCTCTGTTAAATAATATATATTTCATAGCCATGAAAACCATTTGAAAGGTAGGGATTGGCATCCCTGGATAATTCGCTAAGAAAACTCACAATAGAGCATTACAATAATATCGATGTGTTCTACTCCAGTTTGTAATTGGCCTGCGGTTCTTTACCCAACCTATGCGTCACTCATTGATGTCTATCAATGTCATTTTTCGATAATGACTTCATTAAAAGCTTAGCCTACGTCTAGTGGAATGCAGTAGCCACAGACGTCTAACTAAAACTGATTGATAATATTAGAGTTCCAGACACACACACACAAAGGAATACACTTTTTAACTTGTTTAACGTACGCTTCTATAGTGATATCGCAGTGAGTTTATGATGAAGTTGTTGGTACATCTGAATGGTTTTGGTACTGTTGACTATTCACCAGTAGAATATATTTCAAATGTTATAGATGCTTTCTTGATATGACTGACTGGATACATTATTACAAAAAATCTAAATTTGTGGCTGAAGGGTGTAAAAATAGATAATAGGATAATAGTTTCTTCTATTTATTTCATTTAGATTCTAGCAGGACCATTAGCTAATGAATCTTATGATCAAAGAGATTAAATAATGTGTTTCTTTCTTTTCTTAACAAGTAGCACAGGACGACTGGTGCTTTACAAATTTTTTTCAGTGTTTGCAAATGAACTTGTCTCATGGGACAAACAGATGTAGGCATAATTTAACTAGAAAGAAATATATGACCGGTTGTCACTGGCTCTGCCTGGAGACGCTGTGTTGGCCAGAGTCTTTCTTCTACGTGTAATTTTCATCTCATTGAAATTATATTTTGACCATTCTTAACAGAGCAAAACGATGTTCAATATGATTGATGTTAAAAATAAACCGCTCCTTTCCTTGGATACAATAAATAGAAAAAAAGAAAAAAGTTCACAAGCCTCTTTATCTACTGAGTGACCAGAGTCCAACCTGCTTAAAAGACGATAGTGATAGCTTAACATTTTTTAACATTAAGATTCTGGACAGATTTTACACAAGAATCTGACTTTAGTTCTGAATTTGATATCATTGAGTTTTTGTATTTTTCTTATTCAAGTATACAAAATGGTACAGAAATCACAAATACTGACTGTTATACTGTTGATGATGATAATTTGTACTGGGTTTGTTTTGAGTTTTCATTGTGGTGACCAATGGCTCGTAATGGTCGACTGTCCGAAATTCTTCCCAGGCTATAACACAAGTTTTGAAAACAAGACTGCAAACACCATCTTCAACTGTGTTCAGCAAGCTGGTAAAGAGCCCACTGCCAAGTCTTTGGTTTTCCATAAAGATTCTCAAACTTGCTATTTATATAAAGAGATTGCATCTAGTTGCGGGGACTCTGTGGTGGAGAGTTTTGGATTGAACAAATATTTATTTAAGGTAATTATTTTATTATAATTCATTATATTCCTGATGAGGGTGTGAGAACCACTTTGAGTAGAGAGTAATTACTATTCTAGAAGTATCTACAAATTATCTCGTTTATTTTATTTATATTAATATTTCACAAAAATTGCAGAATTCTTTCAACTAAACTTCATTAAATCAATAAATTTCATGTTTCATTTGTGTTTTTGTTGAGCTTTTCATGAGTATCCAATTTCCTTTAAAGGAATTGCAAAGAGGATTACTAGCATTTTTAATAGTCAGACATTCGGGAATCTTTATTTTCAATATACCATGAACAGTGAAGAAAGTTCAATTCTGGACAAATTAATTGAGCAAATCCTTCACGGTATTGAAAATAAGCAATTATACCAAACAGTTAATTATAGTAGTCTAAGCTGAGATACTTACTACCTTGTTGGAGGTGCGTCATTTCCGGTTATCCAATTGATGGAAAAATTTGAATGTCCCACTTAAAAGTTAAAAGTGTCCCTGAAAAAAAATAAGGATTCCCGACATCCTCTTTACAATCCCTTTAATTTAAGCATTCCGATGGATAGACTTTGTCTACCTTTTGTCTCCCCAAATTTTTTCTTGTATTTTAGCCATATACGTGTGAGAACGGAGGAAGTCTATCCAACGATAAAGTGAAGTGTGATTGTCCTGATGGATATTTTGGACCATCTTGCATGGAATTGCCTATAGGTAAGATGAATTTTAATTAAATAACACGACTCAAGGACAATACATATTTGACTGACTTAATTCAGATTCTGGCAAACTTACAGAACTTTTCGCAACCACGTTACAAATGAGGTAAGACGTATCAAGGGTGAGTATTATGGCAACTTAGATAGCAAGATAAGCGATGGAAACTTCCGGCACTCGAATTGGTGGAAGCTTGTCAAATCATACAACATTAGTAAGAACAAACATACATGCGATATCCCCCCCTTAAGTTCTGGTAAGTACTCTATATAAACTGCGAAAAAGCAAATCTTTTCAATAAATTTTTCACAAGCCAAAACATCATAAATTCTACAGACAATGTTCCAATTCCAGACTACTTCAATGATAATCTTTGAATGACATTTAGAAGTAGATCGAACATTAAAATACAACACTATTATGGATATACTACTCCTTCCTTTAATATTTGCAACGTTTCAATTCACATACAGGAATCTTTATCAAGCACAAAATAATGATAATAGAAAGCAGAATAACAAGTATAACAAGATGTCAGCATTTACTATATATACTTGTTATTCTGTTTTCTATTATCATTATTTTGTGCTTGATAAAGATTCTTGTATGTGAATTGAAACACATAATAGTGTTGTATTTTAATACTTCAATGACGTTGAGATTGAAAAACCAACATACAACCAGTCAAAAGTCTCAGACATACTCAGTGGCCTTGATCCTTCAAAAGCTACAGGTCCGGATGAAATAGGCAGCAAAATTCTCCAGACATGTAAATCTGTAAATACCCACTTTACAAACTCTTCAACATCTTCCAATCATCGTCAGTCTTTCCCGATGTGTGGAAGCTTGCAAAGGTTATTCCCTTGTTTAAATCTGGAGATTCCAGTGACTGCAAAAACTACAAGCCCATTTCGCTACTATGTACAATAGGCAAGGTTTTTGAAAAATGTATTTACAAACACCTCTATAATTTCATTCATACACGTAATATATTAACGTCTTTTCAGTCAGGATTTCCACCAAATGATTCTACAATCTACCAGCTCAAGGTGGATGAAGGTAAAGAAGTAAAGTCCATATTTTGCGACATACAAATGCTTTCGACAAAGTATGGCATTCTGGGCCTTTAACTAAGTTAAACGCGATAGGTATTCGAGGAAATTTTCTGAGCCTCATATAAAGCTATTTTCAAACAGGTGTCAAAATGTTCAAGTTTCATACGAAAGATCGTCCACGTTAAATGTCACTTCCGGTGTACCACAAGGTTCCGTTCTTGGTCCACTGTTGTTTCTCGTATACATAAGTGATATTGTCCACGATATAAATTCAAATATTCAACTTTTCGCAGATGACACGTCACTTTTCATGGTTATAGTTGACTCTAGACAGTCGTACATCAGTTATGGAAAACAATCTTAGAAAGATTACTGCGTGGGCTGACACTTTGAAGGAATCATTCACTGCTGCCAACACTGCCAGAACCGAAACTTTGACATTCTCGAGAAAACAAGCCCCTTCTTCATTCACCTTAAAATTCGGACACACGTATTGGACGCAGAATCTCATAAACTTCGCATATTCATTCATTGATTCTGAAACTCTCCAAATACATCGACAGCTTTAGAAGTTTTAAGTATAGGCTTTCTCGAAAATCATTAGAAACTATCTACAAATCCTGTATCTTGCCTCATTTTGACTATGGCGACGTTGTATGGAACAATTGCTCAGTTTAGGAAACCGATCTTCTCGAAAACCTGCATCTCGACGCATTGAGAACAATATCAGGCTTGGTCAGGGGAACGTCACATGAAGTTCTTTACTCCGAAACCGGTTTCACATCACAAAAGACACGAAGACTTCGTCATCAGCTGGTACTTTTTTACAAAATGTTCCACAAATTAGTCCCATCCTATTTATATTTATTAGTACCACCATCTATTGGAAGTGTAAATCCGTATCCTGTTCGTGAACCAGACAAACTTCGAACAATTCCATGCCAGACTGAGGCTTACAAGAAATCTTTTCAACCATCGACAACCGAAGAATGGAATGCACTCCCTTACAGTATAAAAGAATCAGTAAACATTAGCACCTTTAAGAATAAACTCAAAATTTCGGACCCTATTGTACCTTTTCAATCTTACCTTGGCCAAAGACACTTGCAAATCATCCACTGTAGACTACGCCACTTAAAAAGCGAACTTAATTTCCATAAGTTTTCCATGCACATCTCCGAAAATCCAAGTTGTTTATGTGGTCATCCTATGGAGGATTCTTACCATTATCTGCTGGTGTGCCCTCGTTACTATCAAGAACTACTACCACAACTATCACACATTACCAAATTTTATAATAGACATAAAACTCTTGCTAAATGGTAGCACAGATCTAAGTGACGAAATGAACAAGCTTGTCACAGACGGTACACGCCTACATATTTCTGACAAAACGATTCAAGCTGATAAAATGATGATCTCGGGCCTCTACACCAAATATATTACGTAGACGTATCCTCCTGTATTTTTCTTTTCGATATTTACCGAATCTAGTCATGTCTTCAAATCTGTAAAAACCTATCTTGATCTAAGTATTCTTTTTATGGGATTTAGTAATTGGTAGTATAATAATAATAACTAAGTTGATTTAAGTAATTTGTGAAATCTACACTATCTATTTTCTAGTGTCTAACCTGAAATCTCCAAATCTTGTTCCTGTCTTTTCCTAATTCCATAGTCGCTCCATTGGTTTGATCGTGAGTCTTGATCTGAGTCCGAAGGTTGGAGGGTGTAAGGAGGGGTCAGTCAGAAAGTCTATCTATCTATCTATCTATCTATCTATCTATCTATCTATCTATCTATCTATCTATCTATCTATCTATCTATATCCATCTATCTATCTATCCATCTATTATGATCTATCTAAGCTATCGCCATCTATATATACACCTATCTTCTTATTATATACAATGATAACATAATTATATTTCATTGATTTATATGATAGTGCTAATGGTATGAAATATAGAGCAACATAGAAATACATATTAAAACAGAACCTTAAGCACAGCTGACTTCTTTTTCATATATTTGTTTATACATGAATTGTATGTTATGTACATTTAAATAGTGATTATAAATATATTGTAAATTGAATATATACTGGAAGCTTGTTTTCAGAATCCCACTCTTAAATTTGTAAAATTGTATAGATAACTGAATAAAGTATTGTATTAAAAAAAAAAATTCAGATTCTAAACAAAAGTTATATCATACCTTGTTAAAAGGTATACTTCGTCTTAGCGTGAACAGAAACTTTTAGTTCTCAAGAATGGTCAATATGAGTATATATTCATCAGTTAAGTTACCAGGTGTCATAAAGTAACAGAATTCCTTAAAATCTGGAAAACTAAAAAAGCTAAGTCATTTTTGAAAAACGCTTAATCCATTTTTAATCGTTTTTCGATAATCAAATGCATCTTTATGGATAATTACTTAGTTTTTTGGATATATATTTATCTTTTTTATGTTATTTATGGCAGAAGGTATATGCAATGATGAATAGAGCCAAGTTTGAAGTGATAAAATTTTATGTTCATTCTAAGACCTATTATCCCTTTAAAATGAAGCTATTATACTAATATTTTAAAATAATTTACAGAGCAATCTACTTAAGTGATGTATTATATATTACATATAAAACAAAAAACAACAAAAAACCAATGTGTAAAGGTCACTTCAAAACAAAAACAAACAAAAAATCGTTTTGATTCGTAAAGAATTAGAAATAGGGTAATTTTGCAACAGGATTTGGTAATTCCGATGACAACGTTTTAAAAAGATAGCTTACTAGGCTAATTATTATACGACTATTGACAGCTGTCAGAAAATTTGACGATTTCTCGAGAACTTCTTTAAGAGCGCAGTATAATACAAAGGTTTTGCCAACTACATCGTCGTATATTTTACTTGAATATGTTTTAAAACAGTGTTATTTAAAACGGAATGACTTGATTTTTAATAAGCGAGTTTTGGTGTTGAATCTCATAAAGACTTTCAACATGGGAGCTCCCAGGTGAGCAAAACTTCGTGTCTCTCAGCTCAGCTCTCAGCTTTCGTCAGTTTACGCGCACACGAGAGCTGCGAGCTGAGCCGAGAAATTTTGTAGTATGCTAAAAATAACTATATCATGTGACATTCTCACGTGACTTTAACCGAAACGTTGGACGTTGATCTTTCTTCGGACAATTATTACTAAGAAACTTTACTTCTTCTTTTGTTGTTGCGTCGTCGCCGACGAAGATTACATCATAAAGGCACCGAGATTCCGGCCATACTTCAACTAATTTATCCTCGAGGATTGCTTCGGAAATAAACTCGCATTCACCTATGGGCGCAGCCAGTTTTGTTTGATCACGTGACGCGCATGCGCATTGGTGAAAAGTTGTAAATTAAGAGCTTTCGCTCACGGTAAGGTGAATTCAATTCGTGGTCAAAATTATCAAACACGACAGATAATTTCCAAATTAAATAATTTCCATTTAATAAACGCCTTCGAAAAAAAAAACCTAACATATATTCCCAGCACACGAGAGCTACGAGTTGAGCTGAGAGGCACGAATGAAATTTAGCTCAGCTGGGAGCTATCGTGGGCGGTAGAATACGTTTAGCAGTCATTTATTTTGTTTAAATCTGAACAGTTTTTATAAAAAACGTACCAAACAAACATTGCAATTTAACATTTACCTTTTAATTGATTTTGACGTTAAAGAATTTAATGAAAGATTGTTTTTATACGCCCACATTATAATGTCCGTCCGTCCACAATTGCTCGTGAACGCGAACGAGACTGCAGTTTTCATCGGATTTGAATGAAACTTGCTGTGATCATTTATATTAATGACATCTCGGACAAGTTCGAAATTGGCGATTTTTCGATGAACGGTTTTTGAGTTATTGCACTTCACTTAGTCGAAATGAGTCAAAAATGGCTTGTGAATGCGATAGAGACTACAGTTTGGCTGTGATCATTTTTTATACGCCCACATGAAATGGGGGGCGTATATTGGCCCAATCCGTCATTCCGTCCGTCCACAATTGCTCGTAAACACTCTAGAGGGTGCAATTCTTAACGGATTTTGATGAAACTTGATATGAGTGTTGATGATCACGCAAGGATGAACCCTATTGAAAATCAGCGAAATCTGAAAAAATTTAGTATGAGTTCTTGCCCTTGTTCTGAATGGCTCGTAAACACTCTACAATGTGCAATTCTTAATGGATTTTGATGAGACTTGGTGTGAGAGTTTGTTATAACTCAAAGATAAACCCTATTGAAAATCAACGAAATCAAAAAATATTTAATAGGAGTTATAGCCCTTGTTCTTGAAAACGCGTTCAATTTTAACTTGTAAACACTCTTGAAAGAATAATTCTTCATGTTGATGAAACTTGGCTTGAGTATTTGTTATAGCCCAAGGATGACCCCTATTGAAAATCAGTTAAATCGAAAAATATTTAGTGTCAGTTATTGCCCTTGTTTTTGAAAACGCGTTCAACTTTTTGGCTTATAAACACTCTAGAAGGCACAATTCATGATCAATGTTGACAAAACTAGCTGTAATTGTTTGTTATCACCTAGGGATGAGCCCTATTGAAAATAAAATATATCTTATATGAATTATTGCCCTTGTTCTTTGAAACGTGTTCAATTTTTGTCTCGTAAACACTCTACATGGCAAAATTCATGATCAATTTTGATAAAACTTGGTGTGAGAGTGTGTTATAACTCAAGGATGAACCCTATTGAAAATCAGCGAAATCGAAAAATATTTAGTATGAGATATTGGCCTTGTTCCTTAAAACGTGTTTGATTTTTGTCTTGTAAACACTCTACATGGTACAATTCTTGACCGATTTTGATGAAACTTAGTGTGAGAGTGTCTTTTAACTCCAGGATGAATCCTATTAAAAATCAGCAAAATCGAAAAATATTAAGTATGAGTTATTGCCCTTGTTCCTGAAAACGTGTTCAATCTTAGCTTGTAAACACTCTAGAAAGAACAATTCTTAATGGAATTTGATGAAACTTGGTTTGAGTATTTGTTTTCACCCATGGATGAACCCTATTGAAAATCAGATAAATCGAAAAATATTTAGTACAAGTTATTGCCCTTGTTCTTGAAAACGTGTTCAATTTTAGCTTGTAAACACTCTAGAAAGAACAATTTTGAATGGATTTTGATGAAACTTGGTTTGAGTATTTGTTTTCACCCAAGGATGAACCCTATTGAAAATCAGATAATCGAAAAATATTTAGTACAAGTTATTTCCCTTGTTCTTGAAAAAACGTTCAATTTTAGCTTGTAAACACTCTAGAAAGAACAATTTTTAATGGATTTTGATGAAACTTGGCTTTGGTATTTGTTTTCTCCCAAGGATGAACCCTATTGAAAATCGAAAAATATTTAGTACAAGTTATTGCCCTTGTTTTTGAAAACTCGTTCAATTTAACTCGTAAAAACTCAAGAAAGGACAATTTTGAATGGATTTTGATAAAACTTGGCTTTAGTATTTGTTTTCACCCAAGGATGA
Organism: Nipponacmea schrenckii; assembly: GCA_030562195.1. NCBI lineage: Eukaryota > Metazoa > Mollusca > Gastropoda > Lottiidae > Nipponacmea > Nipponacmea schrenckii. The sequence goes on from CM060201.1 coordinate 11,981,263, forward strand.
ACCTTATTGAAAATCAGATAAATCGAAAAATATTTTGTGTCAGTTATTGCCCCTGTTTTCAACGCTTTCAACTTTTGGCTTGTGAACACTCTAAACATTCATTTTTGACAAAACTCGATGAAATTGTTTAATATCAACCAAGGATGAGCCTTATTAAGAATTAAAAATATCAAAATATTATTAAGGGTGAACTCTATTGTAAATCATAAAAATACCGAAAAATATTTAATGAGTTGTTATAAGGTACAATCTTGACAGTTTTTAATGAAACTAGAGACCCTAGAAAAAAAATATATGGTGGAAGGTTGAATATTTCATTCCACTAATTGTTACCTTACTGAAAAGTTTTTTATTTAAAAATAAATGCTGCCAGTGGACGTATATTACCTTGCCTGGCAAGCTATCTTTTGATGAGATCTTGAACAGGTTCAATATTGACGATTTTTCCGATGAACTGTATTTGAGTTATTGCACTTGACTTAATCAAAACACGGCAAAATGGGCTTGTGATTGCGATAGATAATACACTTTTAATCTGTTTGAATGAAATTTGGTGTGATCATTTTTATTGATGAGATCTTGAACAAGTTCAATATTTAGTATTTTTCGATTAATTTTTTTTTTTTAGGCATTGCCCTTGACTTAGTCCAAACACATGAAAATTAGCTAGTAAATGCAATATAGACTAGGTTTCATCTGATTTGAAAGAAATTTGGTGTGAACATTTATATTGATGAGAACTTGGATTAGACCTAAATAATGTCAGAGTTTCTGCCTGTATTGAAACAGAAAATATACTTTAAAGTGGGCGTATCGTGCTTGGCAACCACTTGTTATTTTAGTTTATATGAGAAATGTATAATCTATTTTATTATATACCGTTAGTGGGAGTATGTACCTTGTTTGGTCAGCTATCTTTAACGAACAACTATGAGGTATACTGTTCAGCATCGGAAGCGTCAAATGTCGAGGACTGCCGTATGGTTCTTCTAGATGGTATAAATTCTAGTTGCTCTGCGATTCTACAAGTAGCAAGGTTGACTTAGGCTAGAATTTTTTTTTATCTTTTGAATGACCATTACATTACTAGTAATCTACTTTTCAGATTGTCAGGATTTAAACAACAGAGGAATAAGAAATCGTGGTATATATTCTGTAAATCTTCTACCAAATCAACCACCAATATACTTGAGTTGTTATTTTGGAAGAACTGTTGTCATGTACCAAAACATAGACACGGACGTTTACTTCAACTTTAATCGTTCTTGGGCTGAATACCGGGATGGCTTTTATGGTACAGACAATTTCTGGTTGGGTCTTGAACTCATGCATTTTTTAACTACACAAAAGTTTCAAAATACGTTACAAATAAATGCCAGAATTATCGATCCCGAACAAAATGAAGTAAATTATTTAAAAACCACTTTCAACGGTTTCAATATAGATGGGGAGAATACGCATTTTTTAATGAGGTATATGGGAACACAATTTGTTGGTACTTATTTAGGTGAATTGTTGAGAACTCTTAACAATTCACGATTTAGTACTTATGATAGTGATAATGACCAAACGACAGTAAATTGTGCGATGAAGTATGGTGGAGGATGGTGGTATAACAAGCCTGATACCTTTACAAGGTACTCTTCTCCAAATGAATTCCAGTTCGAATGTGCCCCTGCTAACCCAACAGGTTATTTTTATAATCAATGCGTAGGTTGTAGGAGTGAAGTGAAGGATATATCCACTGGGTTAGTATTCAATGGCACTGTTCTACATATTGAAATGGTTTTAATGAATTGAAATGTCACATGTTCAATATTTCACAATATTATTATAATTATTATTTTTTGTCATTTTTTTTTTTTTTTTTTTTGCACAATTTTCGGCCAATTTATTTCGAAGTCAATATTTGCATTTATCATAAACACACACATCAAACTATATAATTGATTACTTATATATTAGTATATAACTTATTATAAATATTAGAATATTAAACCCTTACAGTTTTTAGGCAAAAGAAAATGGGCCATTTTATTTAGTATTATTCGGGATACTGCAGGCGTCTGTTTGTTTTAAGGGGTGGGGGAAATTTTGAATATCAGGGATTTCTTCTGTTTTTGTATTTGTTTGTATCAATATTTATTGAAATTTTTGCAATGAAAAACATTTGGTTGAAATCGGCTTCAGCAATATCCCGTATCCCCCTCAGCGGCTTACCACGGGCACCTGATGTTCCCGCGTCTGTAAGCATGACGGCCGCAAATACGAAAGACGTGTATTTCTTCTAACTTGGGTGCGAACGATGAAGACTGACAATTGCATACTTCTTCAAAAATAATATTACTAATGTTTGCCTATACTGTTTGTGCCGAGATGGTTCTAGTGACAAGTGTAAGAAGGTTAAAAAATGAGCCAGTTCCTAAAGTCGTAGTTTTTGGAATGGATTGTTTGGCCTTTTTCGTCACTTTCAACATCTTAGGTCGTATTGTGGTCTTAATGTTTACAAACTAGGTAACAAATAGGGCTTGGGGTTAACCGAAGAGCTTCTGAATTTCTGACTTTCTCGCATACTGAGATAAAAGGAAAAGGTGGGCTGCTTCCGAATAGAGCTGCAACCGAATTCGAGATCTTATTTAGGAAATGGCATAATGTTCAATGTACAACACTTTAATTTTATCACAATTTGATTCCTTGAACATGAAAATATAATACTAGACATAAAACTTTTGTTTTTAAGTACATTACAAGTATACTATAATACACCAAATCAGAGATTAAGTTACTTTGCAACGCACGACACTGGCACAGTCTTGAGATAAGGGTGTTTGAAAGGTATAATAAGAGTCGAACATTTTTTATTATGTCTTAGGCTATTACAATTGACACAATCTAGAATAATCCATCTTCTGGCTTGGGGAGAGTAAAAAAATTAAGCCACAAAAAGGGGATGGGGGCAGCGGAGGTTTTAAACATATTAACAAACCTCGAATCAACAAAACCTCGATACTTTTGGAAAGATGGATGTTTCTGTAGTTGATTATATCATCATTACCCCCCAATATCATTCATGTCAGGCCTGTGAATTTCTTCCCTATTTCAATCGCTCAGTCCTATCATAAATGGCATGCTCAACCAAAATTATCGACGTAACATGAAATGCGTAGGGGAATAATGATGGTATGATTAAACTACAAATAATCCAACCCAGGTCAACACCCCCCCCCCCCCAACCTTGGATCGCCGCCCTTGGACGTATGAAAATCAATATTCATGAACAAGCAATACCTTTTTTCTCTTATTTGATAACGTATAATACCTTGATACGTTTTGGTGGTTAAGATATACATCCACAATAAATTTTGGCTTAGTTCAATTATCGTTTCTGCTTTGTCATCTCAAATATTCTAAAATTTAACCAAAAGATAGAACATATTTTAGAGAAATTGCGATAGCAGAGTTACAACATATAGCCTCTATCCCGTCCTTCTGTTGAGTAGGAATATCTTCGGAATTTTAGGTATTAGGCAAAACGGATTATCAAAACCAGGTTGATTGCACACGTTTTATTTAGTAACGATACAAGTTGATTGTTGCTGATATTCTTGGAATTGGTTTGATATGCTTTTCTATCTTTCCTGAATAGGAAAATAGAAGAAATTATAAACTGATTAAAACGTTATACATAACAACATATTGAGCTAATCAAAACGCCCCTTTCTTCCATATTTGTCTCTTAGGCTGTATTGTTGAAAATGTTTCTTAGCTGACCATTATTTTTGTGTTCAATCAAATCTTAGACTGTACTAGCTCATGATTATTGCGAAAGATCGGACAGTGGGAGTGTATAATTTACTATAAAAAAGTAATGTTGAAAATGAAAAACGAACTTACTCTTTCTTGAACAAAGTAGCTTCAACACAACAATCAATACACTGGTCTTCATCAGATCTATTTGTCTATCATGCATTAGGTTCTTAAGATTTTGTGCACGTTATGAATATTATATAAAGTATAATATTACCTTACCTTTTTGATGTTATCTATCTCATCCTGAAATTGTTCCGCAGTCCATTGATAGTTAGCAGGAACTTGGAAACCATTAATGTAGAATGTTGGCACCGTTAGAATTGCTCCTGGAATGATTATTCTGATATAAGTCTTAATTATATCTATATGTAGTGAAAACAGTTCAATGTCCACAACAAACCTCTGATTTTGTGGATTTATCAATCAATTTGTAAAGTTTATAAATGAGAGCATATATGTAACATATTTTCGTGATTTTAGTAAATTGAAAAAGAGAGAATTATGTATTTGACATTATTGTCTAAAAACTATCATTGACATCTTAAATACAAAAGTCGAGATGAACTATCGGACTTTTCAGCCTTCCTCCCGTTGTCAGTGATCGGAGGGAATGACTTGGAAAAAGCGTCTCGTTCGGATAGGGACAATGAAAGTTGATATTGCAAAATGAGTAGGGTAATGCCATTGTCCTGGCAAAATGTCCCTCATTGCACACTGCTAGGCGCATAGGCATAGGCCGTAAAATTCCTATCTTTTCATTTTTTTCAGCTCTAGAGTTTTTACAGATAACACTTTCTTTCTGCAGTGGACCATGTCATTCAAATTGCAAACATGCTAATATCTATAAATATAATTATCTTACTTGAGCTTCCATATCTATGGACCATTCTAGCGGACTTTTCTGCACTCCTACTCGATGTTAACTTTTCGTAGAAAACTGATCGATTGATTCCAATTTTCTGAGCAATATCAGCTAATTGTCTACAAAATCAATAAAAACAAACAGTTGGGAATTAGTCAAGAAATTCCTGCAAAAAATTATTTTCATGCGATTGTTGCATTAGTCAATGCCATTGGAATAGATAATAATACTAATAATAAAATTAACTTACCTCTTCGCTCGAAGAGATAACTATTTTGTCATATTTTTTACAATATGATGGCGAAAGGGTAATGGTTATTCCCATATCGTCCCTTTCTAATCCGCTTTTATTTATTCTCATTTTGCCCTTTCCCATAATATGGACGTGCCTATCGCCCCTATCCCATTTCGCCTTTGTTGCGATTTGGCTCCTTCTCATTTCGCCCTAATTCGCTCCGTTCCGATTCGCCGATTTCAAATGTTATTTTCGCATTTACCAAGGTAAATACAGAAAAAGAATTAAAATTAAATTTATATTAATTTGAAGCACTACTGCCACATTCCGTCCTACTTCATATTTTGTTATCAAATTCAGCTACCGAAATGCACATCTATAGGACCGCAATTCAATCACCGCCAAGCACAATCTATTATACGGACTAATATGACAAAAAGGATTGTGTGAAAGTGTGAAAAGGCAAATTAGGAAGGGACCCAATAGCGGAAAAGGGGCAAATTGAGAATCGGATTGAGGAAGGGGCAAAATGCAAGAGGCGATGTGAGAAATCTTTAGTACGCCAAAGCAGTATGATGAGTCCATGAAAATTTCAAATGTTTTAGAAACATTTATACAAAGGTGTCTAAACCAATGTGATAGTTGGGGTCCTTTACTAACTAAATCTAGCATTGCAGTTCGTATTAATTGAAACATTGATTCAGGATGATTCAAGCATGTCTCATTATTTCAATCCAACTCGTCAACTCGTTATCTTTATCCTTATTATGATTTATTATAAAAGCCAATACAGTGACAGGAGATTCAACTATTTGACTTTTTTTCTTATTTTATAAAAAAAAATGTATTTTTGAATGCAATAGGCAGAACCTTATTATGCGTTAACCTTTTTTATTACAATAAGTTTCGCAATATATACAATTATGCTTTCTGAATCGTCCTTACCCCCAAATTTCAGTTTCTGTTTTGCTGAATGTGGCTGAATTAGTAAAGTCATCAAAGGCATCAAACACTGAATTGATCCAATCAATTGTTTTTCCACCTTCTGACAAATCATGTATGATAAAGGCTGCCTGAAAGAGATTGACATCATATTTACTAACGTGTTCCAATTAATTTTGATGTATTATTAAATTAAAGATTGAAAAAATAATTACCTTAGTTACTATGTGAGAATTTCGAAAACAAGGTAAGGGAAAGAGATGAAATATCAGTTCGAGACTTTCAGGTCCATAATTATTTGCCACCTTCTTAAGTTCGGGAAAAACTATTTTGCTTTGAGAACACATCAAATCAATGAAAACTTCAAACTTAATAGAATTATTATTTCCTTTTTGATATACAAAACCAGGTTCACGTTTCAACACATCAAATCTGGCATTCACATACTGTAGGCTCAGTACTAACTGAAAACACAGGCAAATGCTTTTGAAAGAGAACATTGTTTTTCTCACTTTAATTCAGTAAAAATGATTTTAAATCGACACCAGGTGGTTATATAGTTATTCATTTCATAAAATGTATTGATTATATTCATTCCATATGAAAATCAGTAGACTTCGAACTATTAACTAAGTTATAAAGCCTTATATAGATGACAGAGGGAGATTGGTGCAACATCTACCAGTAGATCTACCATATATTTTTATTTAATTTTTATCTTTTTATATCGTAATTTTATGACATTAGGGTCAACGTGTATGTTATTGAAAACAAATCAGACTGGATTTTGGCATTACAATGCGAATTATAACCATCGACTGTTGAAAATCTGGAAAAAAGGTGTCTTTCCTATCTCTATTTGGAAAAAATATTATCAACGAACATGTCCATACTGGTAAACCTATATGCATCCCGTCTGTTCACAATGACCCGTAAACGCTTTAGAATTTTCAAATGTGAGCAAATTAGGGTGCAAGATCAAATTTGGAACTTTTCTAAACATTAACATTCATGACATTGTAAAACCGATCGATTATCAACGAATTTAGAGTGGTCTTCACAAATTATATAATAGATACATAATATAAGATCAAGAGAGAATTGAAACCGTCGTTTATCACAATTCAAATTTGACCTCAGTGATCTTGAATAAAGTGAATTCTATAGGTAAAACTAGTAAGCCCTGTTGTCATTTCTCCAGAACCCTAAACAAATATTGGTACAAATATTGGTACAAATTTGTACAGTAGATATACAATGTCAATGTAAATCAAATCATAGGTAAACAAACATGCCAATCATATTTTACATTGTAGATACTTGGAGAGCTTTTCAATCAATCCTGTGAGAATATGACCTTTTAAGCTGGTTTCATTTTGTAGTTACATGTAAAAGTTGTATGAATAACTTTGCCAAAATGCTGATATAACGTTAACAACTTTCATTATTGTTTAGAAGAACTATTTCACCATACCGACTAAAGCTCAGCGTCCGTTTATGTGTTTTGGCTATCCATATGCGTTTTGTCTTAAAGTGTATCGGTCCATTTTTTTTTGACAATCTATTGATGTGTACACACCAAGAAAATTCGAATCAAATTATGTGTAGAACTGAAGTTCAAAGTCAATGACAGGGAAAGCTTTCTAAAAATAGGTTCTGTCGTCATTTACCAAATTTCTTGGTAATTTTCTCTATCCGTTACCATTTGTGTGCGTTTTGAATTAATCCAACATTGTACGCAAACGGATAAGAAAAACGCACAATGGACTGGTTTTAACTAAAAAAGAGTGATCGCCATTATTTTACGGATAACGTATACATACGCGAATTTTGACAAACGCACAATTGGATTGTATACACTTGAAACTTGAAAAATAATAACTGTTTTATACGGCATCTATATGTGAATGGTAAACACAAATAAACACAAGAATTTAATTAGAAGCGTGCTTATTCCATAGAATCGTCCTGTGTTTGTGATTCAAATAACTGTGCTCTAACCAACCGAGTTTCAGCCAGCCATCCTTATCGATCATATCGTCTGAGCAGTAAAAAAAGTCACACTGATTTTAAATCTAATATTATGTCACTGATTTGTTAGGTGCACAATCTTTATCTTTTCCAACTCAGACTTGATATAAAATCTAAGTTCTCAAAAATTTTCAATATGAGTATCATAATATTAATCAGTGAACCAGTGAAAATACTTGTTGTCATAAAGTAACAAAATCCCTGGAATTATCGGATTATCTAAGGATTCTGTTATGTTAGTTATGGCAGCAAGAATGTCTACTGATGAAGATAATGCTCTAATTGACTAAGTTTAAATTTTTTATATTTAATGCTCATTATTAGACACGGGATTCCTTTAAAAGCCGAATCAAACAAACAGAATCCCACGCAAAAGGATAGAGATCAACACATCTTTATAATATGATCACGAGTATAGTGATCAACCTATCAACATAATTTCACCTAGTATACATACATCGTATTATTATCGTTTTTCAACCTACCAATGTTTATCTACCCCCACCCCCTTTAGTGTTTCGAGATCATTGTTTCAGATATAACACATTATCACAATATTATTATAATCACCTAATATACATACATCGTATTATCATCGTTTCCTCACCTGGTTTTACCTGGTGTAAACATATTCATCAACCTACAATGTTTATATCCCCTCCTCATCTAGCGTTTCGAGATCGACCTATTATTATTAGATTCTCTAGTATTCAGATATCTACATATCATTATAATATCACCTAGTGTCAGATATCAGCCTATTATTATAATATCACCTGATATCAACCTTTCATTATATTATTACTTAGTGTTTAAAGATCAACCTATTATTATAATATTACCCAGTGTTCCGAGATCAACCTATTATTATAATATTACCTAGTGTTCAGATATCACCTATTATTATAATATCACCTGATATCAACCTTTATTATATATTACCTAGTGTTCAATATCAACCTATTATTATAATATTACCCAGTGTTCCGAGATCAACCTATTATTATAATATTACCTAGTGTTCAGATATCAACCTATTATTATAATATCACCCAGTGTTCCGAGATCAACCTATTATTTTAATATTACCTTGTGTTCAGATATCAACCTATTATTATAATATTACCTAGTGTTCGGATATCAACCTATTATTATAATATCACCTAGTGTTCCGAGATCAACCTATTATTATAATATTACCTAGTGTTCAGATAATTTTAAAACCTACTATTATAATATCACCAGTGTTCCGAGATCACCTATTTTATATACTAGTGTTCAGGAATCAACCTATTATTATAATATTACCTAGTGTTCAGATATCAACCTATTATTATAATATCACCCAGTGTTCCGAGATCAACCTATTATTATAATATCACCTAGTGTTCCGAGATCAACCTATTATTATAATATTACCTAGTGTTCAGATATCAACCTATTATATATTACTTAGTGTTCATATATCAACCTATTATTATAATATTACCTAGTGTTCAGAGATCAACCTATTATTATAATATTACCTAGTGTTCAGATATCAACCTATTGATATATATTAGTGTTCAGATATCAACCTATTATTATAATATTACTTAGTGTTCAGATATCAACCTTATTATAATATTACCTAGTGTTCCGAGATCAACCTATTATTATAATATTACCTAGTGTTCCGAGATCAACCTATTATTATAATATTACTTAGTGTTCAGATATCAACCTATTATAATATTACCTAGTGTTCAGATATCAACCTATTATTATAATATTACTTAGTGTTCAGATATCAACCTATTATTATAATATTACTTAGTGTTCAGATATCAACCTATTATTATAATATCACCTAGTGTTCAGATATCAACCTATTATTATAATATTACCTAGTGTTCAGATATCAACCTATTATTATAATATTACTTAGTGTTCAGATATCAACCTATTATTATAATATTACCTAGTGTTCAGATATCAACCTATTATTATAATATCACCTAGTGTTCCGAGATCAACCTATTATAATATTACCTAGTGTTCAGATATCAACCTATTATTATAATATTACCTAGTGTTCAGAGATCAACCTATTATTATAATATCACCTAGTGTTCAGATATCAACCTATTATTATAATATTACCTAGTGTTCAGATATCAACCTATTATTATAATATTACCTAGTGTTCAGATATCAACCTATTATTATAATATTACCTAGTGTTCAGATATCAACCTATTATTATAATATCACCTAGTGTTCCGAGATCAACCTATTATTATAATATCACCTAGTGTTCCGAGATCAACCTATTATCATAATATTACCTAGTGTCCAGATATCAACATGTTATTATGATCATACCTAGAACACAGATCAACCTTTTACGACCATAATTACACCCGCACGTAAAGATCAACCTGTCACGAATATTTGACCCAGTGCATAGAGATAAGCCTATCATTATAATTTCACCCCGTACATAGACATAAACGGAGTGTTAATAATTAACAAGAAACACGATAGCAACCGTAAGAAAGCAGGCTTTAATTCATAAGGAAAGTGTTTTACGTTCACAGTCTTCACCTGTATTTGTAAAAGAACAAACCAGCTGTATTGAATTATCCTAAATAAATGATAAAGATAGGGGAAACAGCTCTTGAATAATGGGGACTTTTCATAATTGATATAATATAGACAAACCGAACTAGATCATATTCTTAAATACACCACATAAATGTCACTGGGTTACATGGAAACACAATTCATCAAGTTGGCATTTGAGATAAAAATTAGTTAGTAACAATATTATTTTAGTAATTATAATAAATGTGATAAGACATATTAGATAAGAGGGTTTGAGTTAAATTTCATAGGAGTTGGATTCGGTAAATAAACAAGTTTATGTATATATATAGTGGGTCTACAAACCATCAACACACTTCTTGAAATGGCTCTCGTAAAACCAGTCATCTTTGTGTGCCTTTTTTTATTCACATCAGCACAAATTCCAATACCCAGACGTGAAGTTGGATATGCTTATAATTTTGGATTAGATAATGCCTCTGTTCATTTAGATGTTTATATGGATTTGGTTTGCCCTGATAGTAAGCAAGCATTTCCTACACTTCTTAGATTAGCAGATCATTATGGAGCCCAAAAGCTGCAACTTAAGATACACATTTTTCCACTTCCCTATCACAGAAACTCATGGATTGCTTCAAAGGTAAGATGTGCTTGAGTTTGTATGAATATATATGGTATGGTTTAAACCCAATCACTGATCTGTTCGGTGCAAAATGTGATAACTTTTAGTCTTCCGTTCAGCGACTAGTCAATCTTAAGATTGATTTATAATATGGGTTTCTTATCCAAAAATTGGCTATAAATACTACTACAGTATTTCTTAAAATTCAAGTTTTGGAGACTGAGGCTTAAGGCTTTAAGATTTGCTTAGCCATGCCAATCATATTTGCAAATGACATTTTATTGGTCACTATGTCTAATTCAATGGTTTAGTCAACAGATTAATGCCCACTTTTCTGTATATTTACAGGGAGCCCATATTATAGCTGCCTTAACAAAAGGAAACGAAACGTTCGAATGGATGAATACACTATACGACAACCTTGATTCTTTAACAAATGATGCAACAAAGGATAATTCACAGACAAAAATGATCAGGTTGGTTTGAAAACATATCATAATAACACATTATAATAATACTAGAGCTTATAAAAATTACAAAAGAAATGAAAAAAATATAATATTTATTAGAAATCTGATTACGGAGGGTAATCCTGGAGTTTGTTCATATTATTTGTAAAATAATTTCTAGTGACGTCATAAATTGTTCTTATTATTTCTGATTCTTGAGGACCTATTCAAACAGAAACGCAATTTTGCAGGAAAACGTCCTTTCTGTACAAAGTTTCACCTATCACGCACAAGTTGTGATCTTACGATGCGTTTTATCTTATATATTCATGTTAATCGTGTATAAATGGTTCTTAGCTGGTTGCAGGCACACCAAACTGTCGTGAAATCTAATCATTATAATCATTCGTGTCAAGAAGAATTGAATATTTTAAGATGTACAGTATATATAAGATACAGAATACAGATTCTGTCCACTTCTCATAAATAATTTTCTTCGTTATGTTTAATTATTTGAGATGGCGAAATATATTTTATACTATTATATATTCTAGTGTTTTTGCCAAGTTAGTAGTTAAAATGGGAATTGATCCAAAAGTGTTTGTAACACAAATTTTAAACGATAGATCAATAGAGCAAGATACAAGAATTGCTTGGAAATATGCCTGTACACGTAAGTCGTTGGTTGTTTCACCGTGTCATATATATCTCCATTTCCGGGTATAGGCTAGGTTTGATGACTTTCTAACGGGTTTCAATTTAATAACAAAACGGAGTTTTACAATGCCTTCTGCAATTATCGAATTAGCGTAAAACTTTGTTAACCGACCATATTTTGCATCTTCCTTATTACTTAATAATTTAGTATTAACCAAAGTTAATACATTCTTATAGCTCATGCTATGTAACAAATCAATATAAAAATATATACACAAATATGTACTAAATGAAATCTGCTCATATTTAAAAGTTCTTTATTATCTTTAGGAGATAATAATCTGTTCATTTTATAAAGTGAAGGAATTGTAACAAAATCAACCGATTTGCATTTTGCCCAAGTGGGTGTTGCATATACAGATCTTTAACATTTTTGCAGGAATGGTTATCAGATCTATTAATCATTGTGATTCAGATGTTTTTAAGAAATTTATACTTTTATTTGTAGGTGGGGTTGCTGAAACACCCACGTTCATGGTAAATGATATAAAGTTAGCAGCCGAACCATCTTGGACCGTACAAAACTGGACACAGTTTATTGATCCATTTTTAAGCACAGAAACTAAACGTAAGAATATGCAAGAAGTAAGAATTTAGAACTATGAATTATTAGCTAAGAGTATAATATTTGTCTGTACTGTATATTCTGTATGAATTAAGAGAAAACGTTTCGTTTTGTCTGAAGTAGAAGGCAATGCGGTTCAAATATAAGCATTCTGTTTTTATTTGTAGAGTGACGTCTCTGATGCTAGATCATCAACATCAAATCTGGTACAACCGAGTCTTATGCCATTGGGTCTGATTCTATCAACCATATTGACTATAAATAAATAATGGATGATCAAACAATACTTTATTAATAAACTGTGATTTGACGATTTCTTTTCACGTTTAGAATAATTATACTGTCTAAGATTAGGCACAACAGTTTGTTTTGTCACATGGTTTGCTTGATGTCTAGAAACACTAGCTTGTTAATAAGAAAGAGCGTTTTATCAATATCAATCTTTATTGATAATTTCTACATTAGACTAATATGAGGTCGTGGGACGCCACGCATGCCAACCTGCTCCTAGTAAGGAATTTTTAGTGTCTATTAGCGCGAGTAGCAATAACAAAGGCGCTTTTCCGCCTTCAGAGGTAAATGTTAGTTGCTACCAACAGCTAACAAAGGCTAACATTATAATAATCTCATGCACGCTGTAGGCAACAGAGGCTAACAATTATACTGCTGCAAACAACTAACAAAGGTTAACACTTTTTATAGACCCACAAACCTTCCAAAAATAAATAAATAAAAGACCTTCCAGAATAAAGTTACTACAGGATCTACTTCTAGCCCTTCTATAGCTACTACCAGACCTATTTTTAACCATAATATAGCTACCACGAGATCTACCTCTAGCCCGGATATAGTTACTACCAGACCTAGTATAGCTACTACCAGGTCTACTATAGCTACTACAATGCCTACTATAGCTACTACCAGGTCTACTATGGCTACTACCATGCCTACTATAGCTACTACCAGGTCCACTTTAGCTACCACCATGCCTATTATCGCTACTACCATGCCTACTATAGCTACTACCAGGTCTACACTAACTGCTACTAGGCCTACTATATCTACCACCAGGTTAACTAATGGTACTACCAGGTCTACTATAGATACTACCAGGTCTACACTAGCTGCTACTAGGCCTACAATATCTACCACCAGGTTTACTAAAGCTTCTACCAGATCTACTATAGCTACTACCAGGTCTACTCTAGCTGCTACTGGGCCTACTATATCTACTACCAGGTATACTAAAACTACTACCAGGTCTACTCTAGATACTACCAGTACTGTTATAGCTACTAAACAGGTTTACTATCGCTACTACAAGGCCTACTATAGCCACTACCAACAGGTATACTTTAGGTTCTTCCAGTCTACTTTAGCTACTACCAGACCTACTGTAGCTTCTACCACGTCTACTGTAGCTTCTACCAGGTCTCCAGTAGCTTCTACCAGGCATACTATAGCTACTTCCAGACCTACTATAGCTATCACCATACCTATTATAGCTACTACCAGTCTACTTTAGCTACTACCAGACCTACTCTATCTACCACCATGCTTACTATAGCTACTACCATGCTTACTGTAGCTTCCACCAGGTCTACTATAGATACTACCAAACCTCCATAGCTACCACCAGACCTACAATAGGTACTACCAGGCTACTATAGCTACTACCAGGACTACCTATAGCTACTTCCAGGTCTACCATACCTACTACCATGCCTACTACCATACCTACTACCAGACCTAGTATAGCTACTACTAGACCTCGTTTAGCTTCTACCAGGTCTACAGCCATAGTCCAAAATTTGCTGACTCTATTCCAAGCCTCTGATAGCTATTTGGACAGAGATGGCTTGGGAGAGTCAGAAAAAATAGGCACCTAAAACATGGGATTTTCCGCACCTCCGCGGGTGTGGGTTTTAAATGTATTTGGGAAGAAGGATGTTTTTGTAGTTCAATCATACCATCATTATATCCCTACACCACTCATGCCACGCATATGGCTGCGTCTAAGTTTTTTCAAGAATTTCAATCACTATGTCGACATTTCAAACTGCGTGCGCATTAAAAATTCCGATGTTATACGGTCACGTGATAGAAACAAACGAACCATCATCTTGTACTTTGAAAATTTGCAATTTGAAATGGCGACTGAGCGATTGAAATTCTGGAGAGAAAAAAACTTTGATATTAGCTATAGTAGACATGGTATAGCTATAGTAGAACTAGGGTAGTAGCTATAGTAGACCTGGTAGTAGCTATAGTAGTCATGGTGGTAGCTGTAGAAGGCCTGGTAGTAGCCATAGTGGATCTGGAAGTAGCTATAGTAGGCATGGTAGTAGGTATAGTAGGCCTGGTAGTAGCTATAGTAGGCATGGTAGAAGCTATAGTAGGCCTGGTAGTAGCTATATTAGACCTGGTAGTAGCTATAGTAGGCCTGGTAGCAGCTATAGTAGGCCTGGTAGTAGCTATAGTAGGCCTGGTAGTAGTTATAGTAGGCATGACAGTAGCTAAACTTGATCTGGTAGTAGCTATAGTAGACCTGGTAGTAGCTGTAGTAGGCATGGTAGTAGCTTTAGCAGGCCTTGTAGTAGCTATAGTAGGCCTTGTAGTAGCTATAGTAGGCCTGGTAGTAGCTATAGTAGGCCTGGTAGTAGCTATAGTAGGCCTTGCAGTAGCTATAGAAGGCATGGTAGTAGCTATAGTAGGCGTGGCAGTAGCTATAGTATGGAGTGCATGGTTTTTTAGTAGCTATACTAGGCCTTGCAGTAGCTATAGAAGGCATGGTAGTAGCTATAGTAGGCATGGTGGTAGATGTAATAGGCCTGATAGTAGCCATAGTGGATCTGGAAGTAGCTATAGTAGGCATAGTAGCTATAGTAAGCATGGTGGTAGATAGAGTAGATCTGGTAGTGGCTTAAGTAGACTGGTGGTAGCTATTATAGACTTGATAGTAGCTATAAAAAGCCTGGTAGTAGCTATAGAAGGTCTGATATAATAAACTAATGTCCAAAAGAAACTATACCACTTGTTTGTAAGTAAAGACAGCAAAGAAAAACTAAAAAATGCAGAACTTTAGGATTGGTGTAATACTTTTGAAAAATCTGTGCAGAAATTCATTTCAATAAAATGTGTACAATCAATATGACAAGCCTTTAAAGATGGGTGGGGTCTGTCAGCTGTTTTATACAGTTTATATGCACGTACAACTAGAGAGGGAAATGTCAGTTTCACGAAATTTGTGTTTTTCCCAGAAGAGATGGTTTCTTCCCAGTATTTTGATCGATTATGAGGTGTTTGGGATGTGCAATACATATTAGCAGGTTTTCATATTAAAAAATTCACTTTGTGAAAAAAAGAATTGAAAAAACATTGGTATCGTTTCTTTTGGACACTAGTTTATATTATAAATGAAACTTTGTATATGCGTTTTATATAAAGGGAAGTAATTCTCTACAGTTTTATTTTTCAT
The DNA here is from genome assembly GCA_030562195.1 of Nipponacmea schrenckii. Classification (NCBI taxonomy): domain Eukaryota; kingdom Metazoa; phylum Mollusca; class Gastropoda; family Lottiidae; genus Nipponacmea; species Nipponacmea schrenckii. The sequence goes on from CM060201.1 coordinate 11,997,560, forward strand.
TTTTATTAGACCATTGAGACTCTTTATGATTTTTGTTCAAAACCCAATATAAATTTTCTCCTCTGCCCATGTATTAAATATGTAACAAGTCCATAATAAGTCATCGGAGTACTGTAATTCGAAGCATTGCACGGAGGTACAATGAGTACCTCTCAATTTAAGAGAAAGACCCTTATCCACTCCTCACCCCCCCTCCTCTTCACTCCTTTATTCGAACTAGTCTCACTCTCTAATGCCTCCCTCCTATCATTCCTTAGACACCAACCCCTTCAGTCAACTATCTGCTATCCTTGTACATATTCCCTTTTTCTTACACCTCGTACCTACTCTAATCCACCTCTCTCACCCACTTCACACTATCTCCTGTGCCTTTACAAACACCCACACACTCCATGGCTGTATTCCTCACCCAGCCACTAATCAATCTCTCCCAAACACCCTATTCATTCTATGTCTGTCTTCCTTACCCGCACACTCATCCTTCTTTCCCATGTACTCCACAAAGTCTCCTCTGCCCTCCCGTCTCACCCTCCCATGGTATTCACGTCTCTCTCCTTTCCCATCATATTTAATGCCCCCCACCCATTTCACTGGAATTAGCCCAGTCCAGGCCACATTCAAACCTACATTCTCCTCTGCCCATGTCACCCCTGATTATATTCCCAAATCGAACCACAGTACCTGTCAGTGAACTTCTCGTTGAACCTCTCCAATGAGAAATATTGTATATATTAGCATGTAGTACCTAGCTATATAAGGGGTACAATTAGGTCTAGAAGTAAGTCAGTTGTTATAGTGGTCTGGTAGTAATTATATCATTACAAGACGTAGGTCCAATAGTTATATCCGGGCTAGAGGTAGTTCTGATGGTAGCTATATTTGGGCCAAAAATAGATCTGGTAGTAGCTATAGAAGGGCTGGAAGTAGATCCTGTATATAAAAAGTGTTAACCTTTGTTAGTTGTTTGCAGCAGTATAATTGTTAGCCTCTCTGGCCTGCAGTGTGCATGAGATTATTATATTGTTAGCTGTTTGTAGCAACTAACATTTACCTCGGAAGGCGGAAAGGCGCCTTTGTTATTGCTACTATCTCTACTAGACTAACCGTGCTAGGAGCAGCTAACAATAGGCGAATCGGGTGCGCATGTAGTTCATCTTGATGGTAATACTGTCAGTCCGCAACAGTCGAGGGATCTTTAACGTGAACAGCCTGAATAACATGGGGCCTCGGCTGTCCTATTTACACAACTAGTCGCATGTCAGCCCCTTCCACCTGCATTGCTGCATACGAAACTATACCTATATAACAAATACAAACGTAGTTCACAATTATTTTGAATATCTTCCACCACTTAATAAATCGAATTTAGATAAAGGTACTTAGTATAATGTTTCAACCAAGCCTTAAACTCACATGTTAATGTTTAAATCTAATTTGAGGATTTTATTAGAAAATAAGCATTTCAAAAGTAAGGTAGTGACTCAAAATGGCTCTGAATTACGTTCGTTTGTGTTATTTTTATTTAAGAACCATTTCTCGTTTCGTTAAAGGGATACTGCTTGAACATAAAATTTTAGTTCTCAAAAATGGTTTGGTCAGTATGAGTATATATTCATCAGTGAACTTACCTGGTGTCATATAGGAACAGAATCCCTTGCAATCTGGAAACCTCACAAGACTAAGTCATCAAAGGCATCTTTCAGAATAATTACTTATAGTTTTTTTCGGGATATTTATTTATTTTTATGTTATTTATGGCAGAAGGTGGATTGAGCTCTTATTGGTCAAGTTTAAAATTTTTAAATTTTATGTTCATTGTAAGACCTATTATCCCTTTAAACCGTAGATCTGTGTTAGCTTCTACTTCAGTTAGCTACGGCAACTTCCAGACCCTATGTCTAGAGAATAAATAAAGGCTTAACAATACCACTATTAGCGCCAACAAGAAAGAAAAATTAATAACAAAAGCTAATATAGGTGGACAAATATTACATTTATTTTCCCACAAGGATCTTCTTCTCTGCATTTATCTAGTTTTTGAACCAAAATGGAAGACAGGAAGTCTTTTGGAAATAGTTTTTCCAAATATTTTTATTGACAAGAGAAATCGCCACAAGTCAGTGTTTTAAGATGTACTGACAGCGCCTGATGTGGGGATCACGTTCGAATACAACAACTTGTGATGTATACTCAAATTTGATTCCCACCATCTACACATGGAACACGGTCTGTTGTCGTCCGATAATAGTTTTAAATTGCCTAATGCGAAACGTGTACTAAAACGAAGCCTTTAAAATTCACTGTCCTTATTAGTTTGTCGATAAGCATATGACTCGACAGGTCTGTAATCGCTGTTTTGATATCATATTTACATTGATGATCAAATGGTTATCACATGATCTAGCTATATCTCTGTATATGTATATTTAAATAGTATTGGCTTTCATTAATTTTAAAAATGGACACTCTAAAACTAGTCTGCATCGCTTGTTTGATTTGCTCGAGTTTAGCTCAAGTTCCAATACCAACACGTGAAGTGGGATATGTGTATAAACAGGGACAGGCCAATGCTTCTATTCATATCGATGCTTTTCTGGACCTTATTTGTCCCGGAAGTAAAGAAGCGTTTCCAACACTAAAGGCTGTAGCTGAACATTATGGACCATCTACACTGCGGTTTACAGTTCATCTATTTCCACTGCCGTACCACAGAAATTCATTTTATGCCACGAAGGTAAATTTATGATAATTCTGTGAAAAATAAATAAAATGTTGACGAGGAACTGAAAAGTCGATGATGTAGTAGAGTGTATTTGATTTTTTTTTTAACCATTAACTCTAAAACTGTTTTAACTTTAAAAATTTAGGGAGCTCATGCTATGGCATCTTTGACAGAAGGGAATAAGACATTTGATTGGATGAAATTGGTGTATGATCATATAGATTCCTTAGTGAATTCAGCAACTAATCAATTTTCAGAGGATCAAATGAAAATGTAAGTCTATGCTTTACAAAAATCTTTGCTGGATAAATTGGTTTACTTTAAGACACAGGCCACAATATGTCAAGCATTCACGTCTTCCTTGTTTACTTTTATAATATTTTGTCGAAGATTTAAGTTTAAACCAAGAACGAAATAGAATTGCTTACATACAATTTGAATCCTGAAGGTCTGAGAGAAATGCGTGGAAGATAGTAATGACACAATCAATAGAAAAGGAAAATGAGATTTTACTGTCTGTATAGTACTAGTGATATTTCGGAGATATTACTAACTCTTTCACACATTGGTAAGCTGGATGATCTATCTCATGGTCTGGATTGTATAGATAGGCTTTGACGATCTCAACATTTTTTCAAAAGCCAGATGTAGGATTATTCATAAATATAGAATTCAATCGTAAAACGCTTATTGTCACTATTTTTTCAAGGAAATTAGCAGATCTAGCCCATGATTTGGGACTTATGCCAGAACTTTTCATACCTTTGTTAGATGATTCCACGATTGAAGAAGATACAAGGATAGCATGGAAGTACGCTTGTTCAAGTAAGACATATTTTTTATGCTTGCTGATTTTAAAGTAGGCCTATTATCGACAATGGTGACGGTTGTTTCAAGTTCCTAGTTTTAGGGAAATGACTTTTGATTTTCTGACCCTTAAATAGAGTTCTTGTAGAAATAATAATTGTTTCTACTATAAATCTATGTTAAATCTTCAGGAGGGGTGGTAGGAACGCCCACTTTTATGGTAAATGATGTCGTGGTAGCTGGTAGTCCAACATGGACACTTAGTGATTGGACCAAACTAATTGACTCAGTTCTCAAACCAACAGAGCTAAGAATTCGCCATCATATAAAGGTATGGTTTTAGTTGTTTTTAGAGGCCAACATGTTCAGGGTATGTACGCAATACGAGAAAATGACAAGTGTATTTACTTAGAACAAAAAATGTAAGTTATTCTAGTTTAATTCTAAAATTATACAGTTATCCAAGTTTAATTCTAAAATGTGTTCATGAACTAATTTCTTTTCAAAACCATACCGTTTTAGTGAGGATTAAACTTCTCTATCATTTTGCTGATGTCATTTGATTATTTCAGGAAAAACAAGACTGTCCACCCAATACTAAACTATGTGAATATTTACCTGGTAAAACAGAATGTTGTACTACAGGAGAAGCTTGTATTATAAATGTTGGTTGTAGATGCTGATTCAATTAAATAAAATATTCACATTGTTTTTAATTTACTTGTATTATAGTCCAGAAGCAATATTCTTTAAGATTTTTAAGACCAAGGTAGCTCAGTGACATGGGAATTTGGTCAACTACCTTAAACTAGATCATGGGATGAAGAAATGGCCTTCGCTCTCAAGTATTGAAATACTTCGACCACTTTTACAAACGCTGCATAGATTTGTATTTTCTATAATCTGGAAATAATGTGTTATTTCAAAATGCCTGTATGCTAAAACAGTTACGGTGAAATATGAATTTATTCAGTGATCATGCCACCCTTGATATAGGCTATATTATATTAGAGCGTACCAGTATAACTGATATGGCCTCTCAGTCTCTTATACAGAGTTGTTGTTCATTGCGGTAGAAAATGCTTACTTGACTGCAACCGACCTTATTTAACTCTTACTGAAACCTACTATATGTATAACGTCATAATGCGGTACCGTCACATCCTGTTGCGTTACCTCCAGCAACCAACTCAAAAATAAAGAAAGGTGCCAGCCTGGTAAGCGTTCTTCAACATTTTTGTTTTTAAGAAGGCAGAGTGGATAATAGTACAAATACTACGGGATGTTTTACTTTATTTATTGCGTATTTTAAGCTAAAATTGATAACTCGGCAAACGAATATAAATTGATCGTAATTCTAACCGAATCTGAGTAGGATCTACAAACTTCTAAGTTTAGTACCAAAAACTATCGCCACTGTTCCTGTAATTGTCTACCACCCTTAAGGTCCTTATAAACGTTTAGTCTAACAACAACTAGATTCTATCCTATCACGCTGTTAAAACGAAGACTAGGATTAAACTAGGCTTTTATTCGGAACACGTTTCGGAAATTTAAATTTGAAATAAGTTCTTACAATAAGTTAAAAAAACAAATTTAAAATCTAACTTAAAGGGAAATTCAACAAGCAACAGCAATGGTAAGACGACAAGATGATCCCGATTCGGATAACGAGGTATGTGAGGAGGCAGCATTGGAGGCTGCACTGGAAGCAGATAAAGCTAGATTGCTTCGGCAGTTGCGAGTTATGGAATCAGACAAAAGAGCTTATGCAGAAGACACTGGGAACATTATTAGAAAACAAAAGTAAGTTGGTGTATGAAGTCGAAGGTAGTTTCGTTGTCTCTTAATTTAAAAGTCTGAATTTATAGGCCAAGATATAGTATCTGCAGCTTTTCAACCAAGCTATCTGTAAGTGGCTGACAAGGCATCTTAACTTTAGAAAAAAGTTTTGAAATGAAATGAATGGAGTTTACGTCCTATATACTCTTCTGCAAAAATCGAAAAAGCTTGGACTAGTCAGCGACCCCAAGAAAAAAAGTGCTTTTCGACCACGGTTGGATCTCGCTGATTACATAGTAATTAGTATCTTGGATATTAACCGACCAAAAAGAATTTTAGTTGAAATTGAGCTATCTCTGTTAGTGTTTTGAAATAGATGATTAAGTATTTAATTACAGAAGTCAGATTAAGGCTTTACTGAAAGAGGATAAAGAATTGGGTACAGTTTTAAAATTAGCACAGTGTGATAAGAACTGTAACATGGATGAGAATAACACCTATATATTACAACATTTGGTCGAGTTAAAGGATGAATATGAACTTTCTGGTGAAGAAGAAAAGAAGAAAATTGCTGAACTGGATGTTGAGGTATGATATTAGTAATTCAGTGTAGTTATATAGCCATTATGATTATGGACTACCCTTGTGCCAATGCTCATCAACTGCATAGTCAATATTACAGAGACTATTTCTGTACAGAATTTTCAGAATGAACTATAAGACAATACAAAGGCATATCGTCTTTATTACATTTATCATTTAAAAAGCCGAGTGTCAACATGTGACACATCAGTACGGTACATCATTTTGAAACGGATTCTTCCAGATCAAGAATATGGAAAAGGATTTAGCTCAACAAAGAAAGGCGAATGGTTCCAATACATGTGTTTCAGCTGAAATGATGATATTAAAGAGAACAAGAGTGTTGGAGAACAGATTAGGCCAGGTACATTTGTGTATATTTATATAACATTTTCATTCAGTACCAAACCCTCAGAAAGCTGTTAATTGGCTGACAGATACCTCAAGAGAGGTTCGTTCTCGCATGAGTGAAATTTGCGTTAAAACATAAAAGCTGTAAGATTAAACGTGAAATTCACGTGATTTTCACTGTTTTCTAGAGTGCGGTTAAGTTTAACGAACAACTTGCAATCAACGCCAAACTACGTAAATTAATTGACCATTCTAGACAAGAGAGAGGCCTTTTCACTGGCATCTTCAATAAGCTAGACAAAGAACTTCAACAACTTAGAAAAGAAATGTCCCAGTTTATTGAAGAAGCTTCACAGGCGTATGAACAGAGGTGGGTGATACTGATTATATAGCTGGTACATGTACACACATCTCGTGTATATATCGCAACTGTAAGGGAAAGTGTAAGAGCTTTGAAAAGGCGTGATTCTAGAAAACTTCTCATGTAGCCAAAATGTTTTCGGAATATCAAATCTTATCTGTATAACAGAGTTTTGTACGTAATGAGTTATTTTATAGATACAACTATCTGTTGATTCGGTTGCATGTATTTGACCATACGACTAGATACATCTGATACGCTCAGATCGATTTTAATGTAGTTAGTTATCAAATGCTTCGATTTGCCCCCTATAATTCAACTTTTGCCGATTCGTAGAGATGAAGCTTACAATAAAATGGTGGCACTAAAAGAACGCAGTGAGAAAGATCAAGCTCAGTATGACTTGGAAATGAAAGAATTACAAAGATTCATAGATCATGATAATAAGCTCAAAGAATTTATGATGATTAAAGCCAACGATAGAGCTGAATTAAAGGAGGAAGAAGAAGCCAAGAAGAATAAAAGTAAGTTCTGAATTTTCAAGACCAGGATTTTTTTTTAAAGTACCGGTAACATGATAACTCTTGATAGATCTCTATATTTCTCTATATTATTAAAAATTCTGAACACTGAAAACCATCATTGTGTCTAACATTATTTCTTGCAAATTTAAACATCCGTGTTGAATATTTGGGACCAAGCGAGCGTATATACTTGTTTGAACATGGAAAGAAAAGCTTATATAGACTACCATTCCTTGGTATTCGCTTGACTAATCGATAGCTATTTTTGCAGTGTATATTCACCATTCGAAACTGATGAAAATGATTCTTACTTGAAAATAGGAAATTTCCATGTAACAAGCATTTTTCATGTGTTGAGCAACCCTCAAATTAGAAAGCCTAAAATGAAAAGACGTTTTCAAATTAAATTTTATTTCACAGCGAAACGAGATGGTGATTTAGGAGCTGAAACTGCTCAGATTGAGACGTATGAAGAAGCTGCTCAAGAAATTAGAAACATCACTGGAGAGCATGATTTTTCAGCAATTACTTCAGAATTTCTCAGAAAAGAAAACGAAAACTTTGCATTGTTCAGTTTTGTAAACGAGTTAAACAACGAAGTGGAAAGACTCCAAGAAGACATCAGTACAACTAAACAGGAAATACAAAGATTTGAAGAAGATGACGTTAAGAACGAGGCTGAAAGAAAAGATTTCCTGTTAGAATTTGAGGCAAGACATTTGAAGAATTTCATGGTTTCTTGTATAGAGAAACTACTAAATAAAATATTGACACATATAAACACATTGATCATAAGCTGGAACACAAAATATCTACCCTCCCAAAATTGTTGTAATTATCATTCTCTCCCAAGACATTCCTTATTTTAAAATAGAAAACAAGTCTTATAAGTTTATCTCAAGCCATATATAGTTCATAATGACGATGATTTTATGATGCATCGTGTTTTATAGTCCGAAGTGCAATCTTCACCATCATTTATTCCAGTATTTGTTCTTTTCTTCACAGATGCAAAGCAAAATCTCGAAACAAGAGACAGAGATGGCAGTATCAAAGATCAGAGAATGTTCCGATAAATTGAACAAACTTATACATGGAGTGAAATCTTTATTTAGTGGTTTAAATTGTGATAGCTCTGCTGTCGCAGATATGTTAGGTAGTGAAGACGGAGTTACAGATAAAAATATCTTACTTTACATGGGAATCATCGAACATCGTACCATGGAGTTGCTGCACATATTACATTACATCGATATGAAGGTTTGTATGCATGCTTTAGGTATTCATCCATAGGTATATGTCGACCTATTTTATGTTTGCTGAAGCGTTAATAGATCAAAACCGCTGCCTCTAATTCAGCCTCTATTTTAATAGTTGTCGGGTTAACTTAATTTTACAATCAAATGGCTTTCATATGCTATAATAGAGGCAAATATTTCGGACTAATGTTCGCAATCTAAGAAAAAGTATTTACGAAGTATCAGCGGACCAATCCATCAGTTCAACAATTAATTCGGGGCGGTGGGTTTTGAGGTGACGCCAGTTTCAGATTAAATGAATCACCCAGGTGTTATAACACACCTGAACAAGCTTTCGTCCAATGTAATATTCGAAATGCACTATTGTTTTACAGAAAGCTCAACCAGAGAAAGATATTAAGGATAGTAAGAAAAAGAAACAACAAGAAGAAGAAGCTGAAATTAAGAGAATCAGAATACCTGCAGTGCCGCCATTATCTATTCAAGCTCCTAGTTTAGGGTACGTATAGTGGGAAATGTTTTAATGATATGATCTTGAACTTGAAAATCTTGAAAATGGAATAGATTCTCTAGATCAATTGATCTTGTGTTTTGTGTTTACATTCTAGGGACGATGATGGACCATTTGAAGAAGAACAAGACGTACGCCCTCTAAGTCATGACGAATTGCGAAATATGGTTACTAAGAAACTAACCAAAAATCAAAACATTAGTTCCTTGTCGCCAAATGAAATAAAACATAAATCGGTATCTGGAACTAGCTAGACTTGTGGTGTTAATTGTTTTATTATACAACCCTTCATAGGCAATTAAATTCTGTTTTCATGCATACCCTTGGCAACCATGCCCATTGATTTGGAGATGTTTTAGGAATTTGGTATGTTTACAGATATAATCTGCTTTTGATATATCCCTACTTTCTACACACTTCGATATTGTTTATTTGTGTGATAACTGTATAAATGTATACGAAATAAAGTTATTACATACAATTATTAAAACGGTATGATTTTCTCACTGCTGCCGTTGCGACAGAAATTTTATTTTAGGTTTCAGGGAAGGGAGGGACTACACATTACTTGTTTTCTGATAATGGAGCATTCCTGTGGGGTTCTATAGCACAGCGGTTAGAGCGTTTGTTCTTAACGTCCTTTGCTTGGATACGTTGAAAATGTCGGACGTGAGTTCTAATCTCGATCGGTGTGTGAAAGTTCGATAACCTTGAATAAGTCATCTTCACTCATAATTCCAGTCCACCCAGCTGTAAATGGGTACGGATAATCTGGGAAAGATCAATGCCAAGAGGTTTGGCCTATTACCACTTGGTGGAAAGGATCCCTGTCACGGCGAGTTGTTCCTTTCCTGACCAGATTTAGTAATTATAAAAGAATTAAACACTATATTTGTTTTTTGTATTATACCGTACATGTTTAAGTACCGTTAAACTTCAAATAATTTTGACATTTCAATTAACAGGCGTTGTAAATCTGAAAAAAGAATAGAAAGTTGATAAAATACTTTGTGGGCTTTTCATATGGATTGAATACTCCAACAATAAAATGTCATTGAATTTAAAACATCGACTATTTCAATAAAAACAAGCGATCATCCATATAAAACAAAAAGGAAAATAACTGGTATTGTTTCTTCGATATGCCCCTGAATTTGAGTCTTCTATAGACTCAATACGTTTCACCAACTTCATCTTGCAACGGATTATAGAAAATGAACAGTTCACTTACAAGTTGAAGATAGCTTTCAAATTCTTTGTTAGTAACAGTTCCATTACCTACAATATGTTAAAGAAATGAATTAACTTTGAACTTACATACTATAATTGCTACGTAAAATGCCTTGCTCCACAAGTTGTATAGTAATTCAGAGATTATCATTTCGGAAACAGTGCTTTTAGAGATAGCCTGTATAAATATTATACACACAATGCACTTATCGTGTGGATGGTGATTTGAGGACGAATTCACTGAAACTGCTGAACCTTCAGAATGATCCGCGGGTACATCGGGGAAAATAAATAAATACATTACCATCTGTATCCAGTCTTATGTTGAGAGCAAAGAGATCTTGTAGATTGAGTAAGTCATCAGCGTTTGTGTCAAAATGCTTAAAAACGTGATCAGCGAAGGCTTTTTCATCATGGAATGTTTCATGCCATTGAAGAACAAATTCGTTTCTATCAACTTCTGAATTATCTGTAATGAACAAATTTTGCATCGGTTCAATGATATTTCTAAAACAACATTCTAGATTAAGTGACTTTTCCAATCTTTGAATTTCAAATTTATTTACTTACTACGAAGTGTTTTGACTGGCCTTCAGCTGTTTTGATTGAATTTGGGCTGTTTTGACCGACCTTCGGTTATTTGTACTAGTATCCAGAACTCGCAATTAGTCTAGTTATGGCGGGATTTCCCTCGGTAGGGTACTACCATAGGTATGTTCGCTGTGGTTGTTAAGTATGCACGCATGCGTACTTGACCACATTCCTTAATATTTTCCACAACAACAATGACATTTTGGTATTCCATTTATTATCTTTAGCAAAAGGCAATAAAACGTTAAAATATCATTTTGTAAAAACATTATGAATTAATTTAAATAAGTTTTAACTCACTAATAATAAAATACAAAATCAATTCTTATACACCTTCATTCATATGACGTCATTTGGTCACGTGAACAAACATGGAGTCTAAATTTAGCGTTTCAAAGCAGATCAGAGTCAAATGGATTCCACAAGCATTTCTACGTCCACATAGGTCTTTTGAACTTGAGATACATGGATTATTCATTAGAAACCCCAATTAATCAATTAGTAAGCTTACTTTGGCTCTAATTAATGAGGCAAACCATCTTTAATTATCTTCTTCCAAGAGGACAAAACAGATATTGCGGCGGAGTAATTAGTGTAAATTTATCTGAAATTCTACTCACGATTATGGTCAAAATTGATGACAAAGTAAGCTGCTAAATCTGTAACACTCAAAATTCCGTCATTATTATGATCAGCTAACGCTACGACTCTAGCAATAACTTGCTCTTCCGTATGTTGAGCTGAATTAGTATGTGTACATGGTGCTGCTAAACAACTAGAAAGAATAAGTATAATGGGTGCTGCAATATCTGGATAACTATCTTTACCCATTCAGCACAATATCATTATTTGGTCCAATAATAAAATAACCGATAAGTGAGCTAAGTCGACCGACTGGCATTTTAAAAAAGCTCATCGTTTCAAGCGAACAGTCGGATTCCTACAGATGCTACCAGTTGATATCAGTAGTTGGTAATCTTTTTGCCTGTAAGCTCTGAGCCGTTACCTGTATTGAGAGTTTAAAGCATAATTATTGTTTTCTTATTTGCGGCAATTTACGGTCGTTAAGATACAAAATAACACAACATACCCACTTATAAATCCTAAAATATAGATAAAGACAATCATTTTGTTTTCAACAGACTAATGCAGGGATGGTGGACGTCTTGCTTTTTGTCAATGCAAAATTAGTTCAAATGACCATCTGTAAAATATACATTTACATGCAAAATGGTGCAGTCTTATCAATAGTTTGATAAGAAAGATAGTGGTTTAACAGTCACCTAAATGCTGACTAATTTACAATATGATTAGCCTTAATCTAAAATGAGTACATCCGAGATTAGTACGAAAAATGACATCATTAACAGCAACAGCTATATATGATCGACATTTTGCAACTGACTTAGCTTCGGAGCATGGTAATTCTGTAGCAGCAAGGAGTAGTTTGGCCAACCATAAAACTCTTGTAATTCCATGGTCAGACTAAGTAAACTGGCGACATAATATTCAACTATAAGAACAAATCGTGAGGTGTTCGACTTTTTTTTAAAAAGGAAACCGTTGACCTCCAGGAATTAAGACAGTTATTTAAAGGGAAGATGATTACTGTGCTATAATTCAAAGTATTAAGCACCTGAATCTAATAAATATAGCCCCATAATTTAGCTTACAATGTAATGATCAAATGTGTTGAAAGGCATTTTGGAAGTTAAGCCAAAATAATGCTTATAATGATTCAATACCGTTGCATATTTAGGAGTAGAGATAAATTCTATCTATTTGTGATTTCAATTCAATTGTAAAAATGTCAAGACTCAGTTTGACTTTTAAATAGAGACGGGTATGAACATATTATTTAAAATCTTAATGTCATCTTCCAGGATGACCTGGTCAAGTTGAAAAAGCCAGTCAGGAAGTATCGCTTATTGAAACCACATTCCCACATGGAGTTATGGTTACTGTGTGATACAGATGATTGCAAAAACTAATCTTATAGAAATTTGTAGGTTTTTAATTTACATACATATGCACAAATGACGTATGGATGAACCATTATTGTTTTATTCGCTGCACAACCTTTTGATGGAACTATCTGTAAAAATGGAAATAAAAACAGCAGGCAACCTTCCAACCTTGTGTCTTATCAATCTGTTATCAAGGTTTGCTTAGATTTAAATTGAAATAGTTTGACATTAGATAAGGATGCAGCCAGTTCGTGTACATATGACGTAGCATAAAATAGAGTGTATATAATTTTGAGAAAATCGCAGTTGGTCTCATTTCGGCAGAACTTCATCAGGTAAAAGCTGAATTAAGTCATTTTAGCAAAACCCCCTTCAAACTTATTTAAACGTTTCAGCAAAACTTGGCATCTTACACGAATATCAACTTGGATCTTTTTAACTCCATGTTATTGGTGCACTTATCTTCTACTGACCCTCCATATGGATTTACACTTGGGTCAAGTGAAATGAGCAGTATTGAGTCAACTAGTTTCAATGCATGTTACAATACAAATTCATTTCCTAGTCCGTTTCTGCTAGAGTTCTCTGGGCAGTTTCCATTTGAAAACTATTGTTAAGGAGTAAATGTTTTTACATGTTATAAAAATCGGAGTAAATGCAAAAATTATTTGTATGTGATTTTAGGAACAAAAAATGAAAGCCATCATATGCTTAGCTGTCTTTCTTGTCAGGTGAGTAGGTTTAAGATTGAAACTGTAAAATGTCACTATATGGAATCTCTTAATCCAAGTATAATATTGTCGAGATGTCACTGTTCTGTATCTGTATAAAAATATCTGTGCAATATCATAAACAGAAAGTTAAAACGCCAAATAATCGAAACGCCAAATAATCGAAACGCCAAATAATCGAAACGCCATAGAGTGGCACATAAATGTATTTGATTTTATATTTCAGTTGTTGGGCTGATGAACCATGTAAACATTCCAATATTGCCCAAAAAACCGAAGAACAAGTTATAGCTGAAGTAGTTCGTGATGCTGATCACGATCGAGATGGTTCCATTACTGACTTAGATGTTGTTCAATTCTTTGTTTTCAATTTCGATCATAACAGTATGTATAATAAGGAGAAATAGAAAGTGACTTCAAGTAGACCTTCATATTTTTTGTTTATATATTTACATTTTTTTGCTGTATTAAATAATGGTTGTTTCTAATATAAAACAAGATATATATATATATGCTTACTGAACACATAATAACATTTTTAATTCGATGGAGCTGTGGATCCTAAGATCATAGTGTTATCGAAGTAGCCAACAAAAATATGCAAACTGAATAGCAAGCAATTCCATCAAATTTTTGTTTTTTTCTCTCGAATTTTAAATCAAAATCTTAATATATATACTACAATTGCCTAAGTTTCTGATGTAGCATTTCTAAATTTTTCTATTTGTAGAAAATGGAGAAGTAGATAGAATAGAATTCGCCAACCAATGGCACGCAACTTACAAAGATGAGAAGGCTTTCGCTGAACATGTGTTCGATCATATTGATATGAAATCTGACGGAGTCTTGAACATTGATGATATTCCTTTATTAGAAAACAGAGCCGACACAGACGGTATGTAGCCGAACTTAATAATAATTGTATAAGGAACCCATTATCTATTTTACTACTTCTATGTCTCAATATGAGATGGAAATAAAGATATTATTATGTTATTATTATTATTTTACTAGTCCACGGAATAAAATTCAAGTATGAATATAACTGACGCTAGCTACTATAATTATTAAGCACCTCAAACTAATATATATAGCCCCATAATTTAGCTTACAATGTAATGATTAAATGTGTTCAAAGGAATTTTCGAAGTTAAGCCAAAATAAAGTTTGTAGCATCAAAGAATCAGTAAATCTCTGTAGTCATTATTGATTGAGTTGAATGTTGCACATACCACCAAATATCATTGTAGGTAGTGGTGTCATTTCTGTATCTGAATTCCAGGCATATTTACAAGCTGTAAGTATTACTGCATTTTATATAAATAACTAATATTATATTATAATATGTATGAATTGATTATGTCAAGATTCTGTCCTCTATCAGGCGCAATGGCATGTTACTATAAGCAACGTTTGGAAAATATACATGTTGGTTCATGTTAGGAACATGGTGCAAAGGGGATTGGGGGTATTCATTCTGCTGAAAATAATTTGCGTAACATCAAAATGATATATCGAAACACTTTTTTCGCAAAATGTGTGTCGAGATACACCGATTGTTAGTAACTCCCTCAGATACTCTGGAGATAAGATTGCGCCTATGGAACTTCAACGTTTTTTAATCTCAACCCTAATGGTCCTCCCCTTATTTAAGGCTATTCTCTATTTGCATTAGGCTAACGCTGTCACAATAGGTCACAACAGAAAGTAAATCTTACTCACTTTAAATAAAAGCACTGTCTCTGGAGAAGCTTTTTTATTATTTGATTGATTACTTGATTTATATTCGATATGTAAGCAATCGATTTTTTGTTGTTGTTTTTTTATTTTGGGGGGGGGGGGTTAACTTGCTGGCTCAAACTGAAAATGAATATCTTATCTGACCTGATCTGTAAGTAGGATGGAATTAAAAAATGAATATGTTACATGAAATTATTGGTTGCCTGAAAGTGACTTATTTTATTATTAATTTCTGTATTTTCAGATTTACGCTGCTTGTTAAAATTTCCGTCACTCATTAATAAAAACAAGGTTTTAACCGACGTTATCATTTTACTGCCCATATACAGCATAGTACGATTAATAGTCCCTACATAATTCTGAAAAATTCTGAAAATCTATGTATCCTTAACTATTTGTATTTAAATACATGCTCCTGATAAGCCCGTTTGTGAAAATACCACAAACACAGACCGGATAATGCTGATGACCTATTACTTTTTCTATATCTATTTTACATAAAATACTTTATTAATTATTTATCAATTAAAATGGAAATTTTATTTCAATGAATGAATTCATATTATCATCTTAATTAAAACGATCTATTTTACTAAAATTTACAATTGAACTTTTAGTTTCCGAAGAACTATTTACGAATAGACATTGAATGAGTGAAATAAAAACTATACTATGAAAACATGAGGGTATTATACAGAGAGGAAATCAATTTAACTTTAATTAAAAATAAAACTATTTAATAACTATTTTCAAATATTCTTATTGGTAAGCATTAAGGGGACTAAGGCGGCACAAAAGGAACAAGGTTAATACGAATGATCAAATAAAACATTCTAAAGACGGGGACAATATTTATCATTACACACTGCTTTTTCATTGACAAACTAAGATTTTGGTTAAGAAATACGATATTAAAGATAATTATCGATACAAGTTTGAACTAATACAGTCTTGACCGATACAAATATCGACACGTCATCGAAACATGATCGAAACTAGTCTAATACATATATCAATACATGTAAGGATATACCGACCAATTAATTTCAATCAATGTAATTGTCGATACGGCTCTGATACTTCTACAAGTCAGAATGTCAATACAAGTGTCGATACAAGTACAAGTCTTAGTTAGTTCGTGATGTAATACATAATATATATTATATTTTATGGTAATTAGTAGTAATTATACACGTATATCTAATACAATAAGAATTGACTCTAAACACTTTAAAAGTTAAATCAGACAAAATTGTCCATTCAGATATGAGTATAATTTGGAAAAGGATAAGCATGAAATGATTTGATAAATTACATATTGATTTCTTTTATTCTCGATTTTGTAATACCCAATTCGGGTTAAGTTTTGGTTAAAATTGCAATTTTGTTTCATTGCCAACTGAGCATAGAGTCTAAACGCGGTGGATGAATTCATAGAACAAATAATGAACAAATAATACAAAGAAATGACGGAAAGGTCCAATGAACTAAGTCCGTGTGATGCATCTTTCTTTATATTTTAGTGGGACTGTCTTAAGTGTTCCACCTATCCTGATTAAGAAAAGTCTAATCCAACTTTGTCCGATTGTTTGAGTAAATAAAACCTATAATTCAGTATTTCCACTTGCTAGTATCACACTACCAAATTTGTCTTCATAAAACTAAACCGGATATAGTCATCTACTTTCTACATATCTAGGCCCAAAATCCCCATAAGAAAACAGCAACGGTCATCAATATTATAGCATTGATATTTAAAACTCGACTCCAGAAAGTAGATTCATAAATAGACGTCTGTTTCATCTCCATGATCTTCTTCTCTTCGACTGTAGGTTCATTGACTTCATTCATTTTCTCAATACCGCAGATCCATTGGAATGCTTTCTTATGACATGGCAGGGAATCATAGTCGTCTGCAATGATACATTAGATGTTTTACTAACGATGGTCACATTTGTAATGTCAGCCGGTTGGTTGACAATCTTAGCTGTCACTCCTGTCAGTACATCAATTATTCTGAGAGAAACATTTCCATATGACACAAGCTTTGTTACTACCTTTTCTCAGATAAACTCAAACATGGCAAAATTTATATAGAACTGATTTTTGATCAGTGTCCTTCAAGAACAACATAACTCATATAAAATATTTCAATAGGGTTCATCCTTTAGTGATTACAAACGCTCAACAGCTTTGCTTGGGCGATTGTAGGTCTAATATTATAGTTATATTTTTGGGGCAAGTAATTTAGGTAAATTAGAAATGCATACCGTCTGCGAAGATTTTTCCTTTTTCTTTCTGAGGCTCGTTTGCCATCTCCTCTTCGTCGATATCAACTCTTTCTTGAGTATTGAACCTATCCCAGAATGTTAGTCTGTAGAGCTGAAATTAAGTGTAAATGGTGGAAACGACACATTACCATTTAATACGCACACATTATAATGTGGTCGTATATTGTCGTCACCACTGTTCGTCCGTCCGTCCGTCCGCCCACAGTTGGCATGTGAACGCGATAGATTCAAATGAAATTTGGTGTCAACATTTTAATTGTTGGGGTCCTAGACAATTTCGATATTGACGATTTTTTGAAGAACGGTTTTTGAGTTATTGACCCTGACTAAGTCAAAACTAAGTCGAAATTGGCTTGTGAACGCGAAAGAGACTATAGTTTTCATCTGCTTTGAATAGAATTTGGTGTGAACACTTATATTGGTGATATCTTGGACAAGTTTTGCTCTTGACTAAATAAAAAAGCGTCAGAATTTGTTTATGAACTCAACCGAGACTACAGTAGTCATCCGATTAAAATGAAATTTGATATGATCATGTATATCGATGAGATCTTGGACTAAGTCCAAATTATGGTTCATTTCGACAAATAATGTTGTATTTCAACCTGTGTTTAAGCAGAAAATATACTTTTAAATGGGCACATCTTGCTAACTTGTTCATTTAGACCACAGATAACTATCAAACATATTATATACTCCAGCGGTCTGCCGTTAAAGTTCCTCTGCAACATATTATCGACACACTTGAAGAGGATTGCCGAAAGTTACATGCTGTAACTGTTATCCATCCATTTATATAGGCTTAAGGTACTAAATGCAACGTTCTCATAAAAACTTGCCACTAAATAACACCATTTTCAAATGAGAAAAATTTAAATGTAAACTTACATATTTATCTGGAATAGGTGCAGTCAGTACACTAATAATCCATGTTACAATTACAACTATACCGAATAATATGATACCAAAATGTAAATAATGGACTTTTTTAATAACATCTGGGCGCATATCTTTATCTCCTTCACCACAAGGAAGGGGATCATACGAGAATTCCCATCCAAATCGGATTAATCCGACCACTAATCCTGCCATAAGACCCCAGAAAGCTCCCTGAAAGAAATATATGGGCAAAGCTTTGAAAGAACCTGCTATATATTCGAAAAAGATATGGTAATAACAGAAATCACCAACTATAAGATATAGCCATTTTCACTTTCTTGACCTTTAGAGATGGAACATATAGGACCACATGCCATATCCAAATTTTTACATCGTAAAACATTGTGTTTCTTCTTGAACATGATAATTATTTTGCACTTCACAACACATAAAATTCAATTTTCATAGACATAATATGACTGCAAAAAATACCCATCCAATGCTGATAACAGTAAGCATCTTCCGGTTCGTTTCGTTTTTTTTCAAATAATTGTGAAACACTAGAACTTACCAGTTCATTTGTTCGTTTCCAGAAAACAGCCATTACATAAACAGCACAGACTGGTGGTGCCAAGTAACTAGTTATAGACTGTATGTAATGGAACAGTTCTGAAATATTTTGTACAATAGGAATCCAGGCTATGCTTACACCTACTAATATCAACACACATACTCTGTAAAAAAAGAACATTAATTTTTAACCAGATATAATGTTATCACGCTAAGAATATTGAAACGGGTTCAAACTGCATTCCTGATGGGGTCCTTTCACCTAGAAATCCCCGGGAAGATCGATTTGTGATCTCAAAGCACTGCTTGGTCTTGTGTGGGTGCACATTGAAATGATCCCCCCTACCTGAAAAAAAGTGGCACAGAGAGCGTCGAAAGCGTAGAGGAGAGGACGTATTGGTCGAGGCACAATCGGGACTAGAACTGGGATGAACTCATGGCGCACATGGTTGTGCTTCTCGGTCTATCCTAGCCACTCACGCGATCCGTGAGATTTAGCTTCACTATATGGAAATCAAGCCTTTATTCACGAATAAAGTGGATAGTGGATAGCACGCAACTCTGCACGAATCTCAGTCGAGAATGTTCATACCGCATCTATATGGTATTGGCGGAGGGTATGGTGCAATTAGTACGCAGTTAGATCGATCAAGATTGATCCTTGTGAGGATGTAGATCGAAGCTATGTCATTGGTGGAACAGAGCTAGCCGTGATCGTGTTAAGATCGTTTCGGATCGAGTAGAGTGTCTACATCATACATACACAAGATAACACAGAGAACAATAGATAAGGTCTTTCGGATTTTGCTCCCAACTACGAGAAAACAGCTGCGAAAACAGAAATTCGGAATTCGAATTTGGAAGAGTATAATCGCTTGTATTGTGGTTTGGGTGTAACTTTACATAATTATTTAAGAGTTTTCAAACGGCAGCCTGTCAATGTTTTGTTAGTAAACACAGCCTGTATAGACAGAAAAGCATAAACATGTGAACAAAGAATTTGGTCTTATGAATCAGACACTTTTAAAAGTTCTGATTTATGTAACCACTAAAGTTCAGTATTATGAGATTACAACACTCAAGTCAATAATTAACCGTCAGCGGTTCCTCTTTAGAATAAAAAAAAATAATATACAGATATAATATCAATTCACACATATATATATACCTTCCAACGATCATAAGTTCAACATCTGTAGCATTGGTTCGGATTCTCCTCCAGATATCCATAGTAAAGATTGTACTGCTACTGTTAAATATAGAGGTTAATGACGAGATCAGAGCTGACATCATTACAGCTAACATCAGTCCTCTTAATCCAGCAGGCATTATCTCTAACACCAAAGTAGGATATGCAATGTTGGTACATCCTGCACGACTCTTACATACTTCATAACATACATCAGGATCAGCACAACCAACCGTATCTGCAATAATTTGATAGTATACAATGCTTAATCTGTATTTGTTTGAAGCGGACGATTTTTTAAATGGATTTCCACTGACACCTCAGGTATGAATGACTTTGAAGAAGCTTATAGGTAATTTCGGGTTGTTTTTAAATTGGTGGTTTGTGCACATTTTCAGCCAAAATTGTTTCCAATAAAGTAGAAATAATCCGCAAGATGTGTGTTAACATCTGTAAATTTTGAATAAAGGGAAATAACCATACAATTTCATCTACCTTGCGTGACAAAACGTTACATAGCGTTTTACTGGTCCCATATGAACGTGTTTTCTTAAGAGTTTCTTGAGCAGCAACATAACTTCGTTTCTAAAATATCTGTATCAAAGTGGACATAAGACCAATAAAAAATATCAATGATACTGCTGGTACAAGACCTTAAGCATCAACACCAAGAAATAAACGACTTACCCGGGAAAAGGATTCTTGAGATCATACCAGGAAACACGATAAGGAAAAGAGGTAAAAATTTCAAATAACCAGCAAGAATTGTACCGGCTTTAGCATTGGAAATATTCTTAGCGGCAAGAGCTCTTTGTACAATGACCTGTAACAAAATCATTCTTTTAGCAATGAGTAATGGTATGAATTTTTGATCTGATGTTGGGCACAATACACGTACCTATTTATTCTGTAATAAAATAGGAATCACAGGTCATGACAAAACTCCAAACCCTTATTTCCCACCATGTGTCCTTAATATTCAACATACATGTCGACCGCATTAGATTGTGTATTGAAACCTTTCTTTATCTACTCTTCATTAAAATTTACGTTCACCTGATCAGAACACCAATACCAAATAGACGAGATTGTCAATCCAAACATGATTCCTGGCCATGGTAATGACGAATCATCCGCTGCTCGAATAAAATTCATTGCGTTGGCTGGTGGTTTTCCACAATCTGTATAGCTGTAGTTATTATTCAATCCAATATTTGCTTTCGTTGTATTTGGCCAAGCTTCAAAGTATTCCTTGACCAAATTTTCATATCCACCAACCTTTACAAAACCTAGATTGAGTACATTAAGAGGAAAAAAGTTAACTCTTTAAAAAGATATGGGTTTTACAAATCATAATGGTGAACAGTCCTGGCGAGCAGTAGTTATTTAGCCATGATCTCGACTAATATAGGGATTAGAACAAAGCGTTACAATCGAAACATACTTACTCATTATCATAAGAACAAAACCACCAACTAACATGATAACTGTTTGTATGAAATCTGTCCAGATAACAGCAGTCAGGCCGCCTGAAAATACAAAACATAAAATCACATTATGTAAAGGTCTCGACGGTGTTAAATGGAGGATATTTGCCAGAACTATAATATGGGATTTTTCTAAATCAATTTCTAAATTAAGAGGGATCTTAAAACAAAAAACACACAATGATTTTCTTTCTTTCGCAACCGAACAACTTACTAAATGCCTTTTCCTTGCAATTAAATTCGACAATCAAAAATCACTGACTCCCGAAAAACTGACTATGCACGGGCACATTCCAGACAAACTAGGGTCCTTTTGTTTAAAAGCTTAATCATCTGGCTTACTGCCACACCGATAGGCGAAATATTGACGCTCTACAGTACATTCATACGAACCTCCAATAGTAAAAAGAGCAGCTACTGCTAGTAAAATAATGACAGCGACATATAAATTCAGCTCTGGTAAAGCTTGGGTCAGAAATATAGCTCCAGAATATAAATCAGCCTGCAAATAAACAGAAAACTTCGATTAACGCCTTTGTTGAAAGAACGGACTATTCGTCATCTACAGGATCACATCTCCACTTTTGGCTTCGTATCTGTCCAACCGTGCTTGGATGGCGTGCAAAAGGCAGGTGATGGTCAAAAGCTCATATCTCTTCGCTTTGTCCGCGATTGTTAAAGGGTACTGATAATCCGGTAAAAGATCATTTCCAAGTAAGGACAAAGCCGAATACAGTCTGAAATAATGAATTGTTGGAAACGACGTCTTATATTAATATAGAGTAGTTAAATCCACTTACGGATATTTTGGTGAAAACATACAATAGCAGAGCCAATACCGAGAGATAAATTCGTATTCTTTGCCCACCAAATCTCTTTCTTAAATATTCTGGCATGGTGTATACCTTTAGGATAAACATTTTCAAAATATACAGTATAACGAAGAATAACTTTCGATTGAAATGCTTCTATGGTCGCTTCCAGGCACATGAATGGATAGCAAGGTTACCCATAAATGAAGTATTTCGCCAACTCAGTATGGACTAGTAAGTGTTTATGTGTTTTCATTAATTATAAATTGAATCTTTTCAAAGAAAAAAATATCCAACAATTCATACATTTGCTATATGCTTATCCGATCTGTTGAACGTCTGAGTCACTGCTATTTCGCCTGTCAATATAAAACAATTAATTTCAATATTTTTATTTAGGAACCTTAATTTAACTCTTCTACTTACTCCGGCAGCTGTGTAAACTGGGACAAAAACCCAGCCTAAAATCATCAATATGAAAATAGCCTGAAAAAATAAAATAAAGTGATCATTACGAGAAATAGGCACTATTATATTACAGCTACCAATAATTATGTATTATTAAATCACAATATCTGAGTAGTCCGTCAGATAAACCCTTACATATTTATTATATTTCTTAAATTAAACAATCAACAATTTGAATCACTATTCCTCATAGTGGAAAAAAAGCGAAGCGAAGGGAATATTAAGATAAGAGATTATGACTGGAAGCCAGTCGAGATACTAAGCATGACTTTTGGCACTATTTCTATTCAAAATGAAGACATTGCGTTATCTACAGTAGTGGGAAGATGCTGTGTGTCGTGTTGCTGTTTTGCTAGAGATCCAATGGGATTATCAACTGTACTGGATGTACCTACATTTAACTCAAACACAGCAATACCGATACCACCAGCTGCTCCAGAACCAGCTAATCCTACAAAATGTCCACTACCAATATTACTAGCAAATAAAGATGCTCCAATCTGAAAAAAGAAAGAGAGTAGTGACGACAATGGAACTGATGTCCGAATGAGGTTATCATATTTGTTTGTTTGAAAAGATTATAACCACTGAGCCTGAAATAGACCTTAGGTTGATTTTATACATAATTACAAGAATCACATGGGTGGGGAAGCCATAAAGTAATAAACATAACAATGACACAATTATGAAGCTAAACCAATCAAGGAAGCCAATCAAAGCAGAAATGGAGGGATTGTATACAATGAAGGCATATTATAGATACAGTGTGCAGGAAAGCGACGGTTTATTTCTAAAGCTTCGCAGATTCTTCTGTGCTCGTGATCGTTTTTGGCAAGGATGGAATCTTCTTTCCTAGTGTGCTCTTTGGTGAGGATGGAGATCGGGCGTGAGGTTTCTCAGATGTTGGTCTGTCAGTAGCGCCATTGATTTCAGGTTGGTGCCAGAGGTGAAGTAGGTTTAGATCGAGAGTTTTTGTTGCAGGAGTCGTCGGATATTGTAGCTGGTAGGTCCAATAGGATACCAATTCTGGTTAGAGGTGGGTCTGGTTTGGGTTGTGAAGGTTCAGGATCGGGGTTCGGACTGCGTGTTGTTGGTATGGTGGATGGCTCTGCTGATGATCTTATCAGTGAGGTGGGTAGGGTATTGGTTGTTGGTTGGTGGTAAAGACTGTTCTGAGGTGGTTGATTTCATCTGTGAGGTAGATTTTACACATATACTTCATAACTATTCATCTATTTTATAAATTAATCATAAAGTCATCAGCAATCGTTAATTATCGTCTGTGGAAACTGACTTTGGTGAATTGCAATTGCGGGTATAAGGGACGTAGCCTCGTGATTCGATTCTTAAATTTGCAAAACCATGAGGTTAAAATTCATTTCAAAATTGCTTTAAGTTATCACTAAGGGGGGGATAGAATTACATGTATCTTGCTGCATATGGGATAAAGCATAACAATTGCATAAGCTTTGAAATGTAAAAATACAATTTTAGTTAGCTGCATGGTTTCAATAGGCATAAAATGCTTAAGTCGGCCAGCAAATGGTCAGATTTGCCTCAATGCCATAAGTTGCTCACAGATTCTTTCAATCTAGGTAGATCTGGTGGCCTCAATTAAGAAGTTCTGTAATTGATGCACATAAACGTAGTTAACTGGAATCTTGTGAAGTGTCTAAGGGGGATACCCACTTAACCTTGATACATTGACGTTGAGGACGCATGCACAATGGTTTATTTTGTTTAAAGTCGATATTACCAGGTATAAAATATGTGTAGGTTTGATGATACGGAAACTTTGTGAGCTTGAATATTAAGTATGTACTATATATGTTAATATATCAGTGTCCCCTTTCCATTTACAACTTACAACTTACATAAGCTTGGTTTCAATTTCATTATTTACATCAATAAGATAAGCAAGGTCAATGAAACTAAAACCTTCAAGGTTTTCTATTACTGATGAACTAATCTTAGGTTGATGATCTGAAGATCGGTATATGACAAAGGTTGCACAATTTACAATGCTGCTAATCTAAAATAACGTATGTACGATGTACATAACGATAAAAAAAATCCACAAATAGATTAGATATCTAGGCTTTCAGAATTGAATGACGACCGCTCTGATGATCGCTTGTACTATGATATAAAAGATTGATAAACCTAAAACAAACCCCTAAACAAAACAATGCGGTAGAGGATCGATTGATGTTACAGACATCATATATCTTTTAGATAATGATCAAAATATTGGGGAACCGGGAATGTGACAAAAAGATTATAACTCACCGGGATCCAATGCATACTTCTTCCAGCTAAGAAAAAACCATTGATACTTCCTCGGTTTCGACATGATGACTGAAAAAAAAGATATCCATCAAATATAGTGGGAGCGTTACTTTTGTGATGGCCTTAAAGTATTCTGTAAGAAAATCTATTTACATGTTCATCCTTGATATGTGCATTTGTTTCTATATTTTGTTGCGGTTCTTTGCTTTGTCACCTACCATTCCACCATCTCATAAAGGTTGAACTCGCTTGTCCTCGGATAAAACTAATTATCACAAAGGGTGACATAAATCTCTGGACGAGGGACAATAAATGGTGCCATAATGCTGAGGACAAACAGTACAAGGATGAGATATTGATTTCAGATCCCTCTTGAACACATTCTCTTTACTTGACCTTTGATAATTATTCTAATATGAAAATGAATCCTTATTCAATTGATCAATATATTTTCCTTTATCAACGGTTTGGGAGAATAAAAATGTCAGCCTTTTGTGATCAGTCGTTATAACGGGGTCCATGAAACCAAAATTTTATCATTGTAAATATATCTGGTTCTATTTATTTCAATTTGGTTTATAGCTGTTGTTAAGATCATTTTTGTGTATGATTCATTTATTTTCATGATGAATTGCTCTTGAAAATATAGCTTTGTTTTTTGTTATATCATGGTGTTCATTATGCACAGGCATTTTGGTGTAGATTGCACTTATACTGCTCAGGATAAGTTTCTTTGACGTCGAGATATTATTTAAATCATCTCTACATATTTTCACGGATTAACAGCCAATGGAAAAACCTTGATGTCGGGTCTTTATTTTTTTTAGAAAAATGTCTTTTTGTATGACACATTCCCAACAAAGTAAAGTTCAACTTCCGATAGGGGTCACTGATTCAACATTGTTGATCAAACAGTATATAAGTACATGAAAGGGAAATGACATAAACATGCATAAATCAGGTACAAAGAACATGTCGACATGCTAAAAATTATGAAATTATTCGTATTAGTCCTATTTTATTATTGTAAATTATAATATTTCAGTGATATCTATATGATAGTATATTTATCAAATTTCAGTGTAACTTAATACTTTTCATAAGTGTTCAGTCCTGTAGCTTTGATAGTATCTGTGCTGGAATTCAATCTTCAGTCATATCATAGTAATAATGTTTTTATATTAGAGTTCTGAGTGATCTGTGGGGTAATACCTTTGTCGAAATTCAATCATATCTTTGTAATAGTATTTTTATCTGAATTCAATTTATGTCATCTTCACCGGAAGTCAACGTTATCCTTGTTAAAGTTTCTTCACCGAATTTCAGTTTTGTCTTCGTGAAAGTGACTTCATCGGAATTTAGTTTCACTTTATAAGAAATTCTGAAAGATATATAGTGTACAGACACCCATTCCCCCCCCCCCCCTTCCTTGTCCATTATACCTTTAGGTCAATTAGGACTACGAAAATCTTAATTATGCAAAATTTCGATGCATTCATCCAAATATCTATCAGTTTTGAACTACACTTTATGAAAGTATAGGCCTATTATTTAATATATATCATTTTATCTGTTTACTTGATCTGTAATATATTGTGATTGATCGTTTAACGGGGTGTGAATGCATATTCTTATTGAGGTGCAAAGTTGTTTGGTGGGTTTACATGTAGATGGTTAAAGGTTTAAAATATGATTTCATTTAATGGGGTTGTCTGAGGGAACAGAGCCTCTCAGCTCCTAAACTTGATTGGAAGTCAGTATTTGATATAACTCTTAAATACTTTGGTGAAACGCACTTGAGTGTTTTATGGCCTACGAGGAGACATACTCTTCCAGAAAGCTCTTGTTTGAAAGGCAAAATGCATGCAACAGAATTGAACAAGTTTTAGCACCGATAGAACCTGCATCATTTCTACTTATCCATCAAGTGCAGTATTAATATTTGCGTACATGAAAGTCCGCGACATTTATCTGTGGGGTAAAATAGACAAAATAAAATGCTATCAAAATGTGTAACAATGACGACGAGTCGTAAAACTGATTGTTAGTATTTAAACCACCCTCATATAGACGAATTCGGTATCACTAATAAATAGTTCAAGTTGTGTGAAGGTAAACGTTATAAGACTATATATACCGTTATAATTGATAAATAAGCAGATTAAATTATTGTATAGCTGAATAAATATCAAATGAATTATGACTTTATAATATCTGTATAATATATTATACGTAACACACCTTATAGAATGCACAGGACAATATTCATTTGTTGAGCATTGTGACTAAATACTTATAGACACAGACACTTATTGTGTAAAGTTTGTTCGTAATATGATAAAATTACACTTCATCCATTTCCAATCCATTTCAAATAAAATTATTTTAAAAAACGAGCATGCATATATAAAGTTAAACTTTTAACAAAAAATAAAAAAAATAAAGATAAAAAATAAGTTGAATGTGGGAATAACTGTTTTTGGCTGTCAAGAGATTTACTCTTATCTGTACATTTGAATGAAATATCAAAATTGATAGAAAAGAAGAGACTTACTAATATTCCCACAGCAATAACAGCTACAAAATACCCCACAATAACTAAAATATCTCCCCAATGGAGTCTCGAGCCTTCTACAGCCATTGTTATATATTTTCCAAATCACAATAATATGAAACTAACAGTAATATTACTCGATCATCAATAAAACATTTTGAACACGATTAATATTGAACCCACTGTCACACCTGAATATCTCCAATCTTTTCCAAGCTTTCAAACTTATATGCGCTAGAAAATAACTTACACACGATACAGGTGACGGTTTTGTTAGATTTATAATGAAGACTGTCGTCGACAGACTTGAATTTATCACGTTAAACCAAAGGTAATACAATCTACCTGACCGACTCAGCCTGTTTGCTGTATAAAGGGGCACGACTGAGATGCAGATATTTAAGTTGTTAATAGTTCTGCTCTGATTAACTCCAATACTGAAACACAAATAAATAATTTCAGTGATGTTAAAGCCAACAGTCCTGAGATATTGTGGATTACTAAGTGACCCGATGACCGAACTGTCAATAAAATAACTGAAATATTTTTATATTGATGTCTTCCCGTCTCTATACGTAAGAGGTTTGAAAGATATCCTGGTATTTGTTTTTTATTTTTTTTTATGAATAGCAATTGATAATAATGAAATAATTGACGCAAATCTGGTAGTTGGTCACCCAATGAGCGAGACTTACTATTTGTAAGACTTTAAAGCTTTGATAAACAATCGACTTCTTGTACCCTTACATAGAAGTCCCATCCCACCCAACGTGAGATGAACCGTCGGATATTTCAAAGCGTCTTCCCTGGTTAGTAATGCAGATATGTTATGTGACAATAAACCGATGCGCTGTGTGCTACAGGCCGGGCACGTAGGAGAGCCCTCATGAACCAATTTGGTGCATTCATCCATTTCATTAAACATGGATTCTCTTACATAACGGTGCACACCTTACGTTAAGTGCCAACGATCCGTCGGTCGGAGAAATATCTATCTGAGGCAGACCAAAGTCTAAATAAATTCACTAGGAAAGAAATATTTTCTGGCAAAGAGACTTCACAATGTCAAGGAAGGGGCGAAGTGGGAAGAGGCGATATGGGAAGATACCCAAGATTTTACGAACTTCATCATAGACAATGACTGATATGGCCACCTTTCTTGTATCAGAAGTTTTTTAATACAGCGATTTAATCGGATTGAAGGCTACACAGGCAAATACAGTCGAATTCGGGGTTTAAGATAGAGGCGCTCATTCTCAGTTCCAGGAATGCGTTTGTTTTCAATGTAGGCCTTAACTTACAAAAAATATAGTTTTATCAACTCAAAGATTTTTTTTACTTACAGTAGGTGACTATTTGAAGGCTTCCATTTCAATTCTGTCGAAAAATATAGAAAATATTCCGAAAAAATTTAGTTGTTCAGACTATACCATCACAAAAATTCAAAAATATCTAAAAAGTGTTTTAGATTGCTTTTTAAAACCTACTCAAGAATTTTATTAACCCTTTTAAAGAAAATTTAAGAAATATTTCCAGGTATAATTTACAACAATATGGATAATCGCTTTGTTTATTTATTTGTGGTCTGCAGTACAACTGCATCAAGAGTAGCCCCTACTATATTAGTTGTAGTCTGAAGTTAAAAGTAATACAACTAAGAGTTTCGTCCCTTCTTTCAAGATGTCAGCTTCCACAAGGTAAACATGTTGTTCTGTCACTCTGATAAACAGACATCGCTTCGTCAAGTCTGTTCATGTTTCAACCATAAAATCGTTTCGAAATACTCATCACAATGCGTTTTATAGATTCGAGGAATTTAAAAATTATGATCTTACTGCAAATGAAAAGTTATGCATGATTTTCATTTGGCATTATAACTCTAACCAGTACAAATTCTAACCAAATAAAAACCTTTGGGGTTGATAACATTAAATTAAATCCTCTCAATTGTATATGAAAGTTAAGAAAAAAATGCTATGTTCGTTGACTATTTCAGGACATTTCACTTGTTGCACAACAACATCTCAAATTAATCGATTATTTTGAGATCATATTTTCCTAAATATGAAATAATTCCAATAAATATGGTCACTGGTTTTAAGTCAATTATGTTCTTTTACTTATTTTGTGATTTGTCTAGATATACAAATAATATACATTTCTACAGAAAATTTCAAAAAATAGGTAAAATTTATGGTACTATTATGTACTTAAATTTCTTTTCATAGCATATCCTGTGATCTAAATTTTTAATTTAAGTAATGAAATCATTTTAGATTTGTTGTTCTAAATTTATCAGATTCAGGTATTTATTATATCTTTTTGTATAATGAAAATTGTCAGAGTTTGTAAAAATGTTCTTTCGGTGGTTAATCTTTTAATGTTGTTTTATAGCCTACTCACTAATTAGAAGTGTATTTCAAATTTATTTTTGAAGATTCTATGAAATAAGATTTTTGGTTTTGTGGTGAATCAATACCATTATTAAGATGATTTGTATTTATTTTTGTGATTATTGGATAAGTTTTCACAGAAAAAAATTGTGTATGACTTCGCTTCGCTCTTTTTAGTGACACTTTGCAGCTTGTGCTCACTCTGAACAATACAATTCTTCACAGATTCTTTTGATTTTTATTCTGATCCCTATTGATTTTGTGATGATCAGATAATTTTTCACCTAAATATCGTGATCAAGCTGACATTCCACTCTTATTAGCTATAGGTTGCAACTCGTGCTTACTGTACAGCCTACAAATCTTTATGGATGCTTTTTATTTTTATTTTTGTGAGGTGGTCTTATTATATAGACTAAATAATCATATCCAACTCTCTACAGAAAATTTCAAAAGAAATGTATGACTGAAGGTTAAATATATCATACTACTGGTGATCGATAGTGTATTGTACTGTAAAGTTTTTTGTTCAAATTCAATGCTGCCATATTTCCTTGCTTGCCTATTCTTAATTTTTATTTTTTAAATGTTATTTATTTGTATATGGTCATTATTCTTTGATTTAGGTACTGGTACTGTACATGAAACTAGAAAATCTAGAAATTACCTGTATTGGTTTGCTTTTCCTATATCTATAATATCTTCTGTTTATATATATGATAAATTTATTCCTGAGAGAAAAAATAAACTTTCGGTAAGTGGCAAAGATTACTTATGTATAGGTTTGAAATTTTGACAATAAGTCTAATAATGACCGTTGAACAAGGACTAAAGGTGTGAGTACTACGGTCATTATAAAACTCTTTGACAAACTTGATACCCATAAACAGGGCTTTCGATTTATTTTTTTCCCAACCAGACATTTTTAAAACGATGTTTTATTGATGTCAAAACTATGCTACACTAAGTACTATTCAATTAGTAGTATCCAACTGTAAAATGTATTATATAAATGCCATGAATGTTTGGTAATATTCATCATAATTGAACTAAAACTTTTTAAACTTATTGTCATACATCACATCACAATAACAAACAATCTGATCATCAAACATCTACAGTAAGTTAATAGTTTTGTCCAAGTTACAAATGCCAAATTTAAGATAACTTGAACATGAGAAAAACAATGGTACTGGAATCAAACGATAATTATTGTAAAATAGACTTGATATACATTTATATCAGTGAATAATGACCGAATTTAACGTCATAACTATAGGATCAAAAAAAAAAGATTATAGTTGATTTATTTTCCAAGCCTAACTAAGCAATATAAACAATTACAAAAACTTATTGAATGCCAATTATTTTATCATGATCTCAAATTCTCAAAACTTATTCCTTCAAGCTGTAATCTTGCCTAGGTTGGCATTCAAATGGATGCTGGTACAAACATACATTAGTTGTACCTTTCGAGAGCTTCATCAGAAGATACTTTTCATGAACATATCCAAATTTCAAATAATGGTTACCCAAAAAAGAAAATAAAGAAGAGGATACCCAAATAAGAAAATAAAGAAGAGGATACCCAAAAAAGAATGTAAAGAAGAGGATACCCAAAAAAGAATGTAAAGAAGAGGATACCCAAAGAAGAAAATAAAGAAAGGAGGATACCCAAAAAGAAAATAAAGGAGAGGATACCCCAAAAAGAAAATAAAGAAGAGGATACCCCAAAAAGAAAATAAAGAAGAGGATACCCCAAAAAAGATAATGATGAAGAGGATTAATTGTAAGGTAATTTAACTCATTTTTTTAGTCACATTTAACAAAATTATGTTCTTTCACTGGGAAGGAATTAGTTTAAAAAAACAGTGTAAAGGTTTTCCAGGAAGTAGAGGCCACTTGATATTATTTTCAGAAATATATTTTATATATGTAGAATGTACAGTCTTTTATAAATTTAAGACCATGCATAAATTACAGTAGTTGAAATCAGCTTATTTCACCTATTTTTATACACAGATGTGGATGTTTATTGTCAATGGATTTTGATGAAAGTTTGAGATTTGATGATTTTTTCGACAAACTGTTTTTAAGTTATTGCTCCTCTGCTCCATATTTGTTGTGGTGTTATAGAAGCTACAATTTTCTATGGATTTTGGATGAAACTGAATTTATGAGACTGCGGTAAAATTAGCTTGATGATTTTCAATGAACTATTTTTGAGTTATTCCCCTTGACTTATTACAAGCACATCAAAATTTTATTGTGGGTGCGATAGAAGCTACAATTTTCAATGGATTTGAATGAAACTTGGAATGAGTATTGGAATAGATAAGATAGCAGTAGCTAAGTAGAAATTGATGTTTTAGATGATAGGTTTGTGTGTATATAGAAATGCTTAAATGATTGAACAAATGCTGATGTGTGGACCTATGTTACCTTGCCTTGCAAGCTATCTTATTATAGGCCCACACATATATGTGCAATAAAAATGAAAACTTGACATCAAATACCATCCTTTAAAGGAATAGTAAGCTTTGTAAATTGGCGATAAGCTTGAATGAAATAGACATATTGTACATATTTGTTTTTTTGTTACTCTTTTATTTTGTCTAATATCTCAAATTAATGTCAATAAATTCCAATACCTGGTGGCTGCTATCTTTGTTAGGCATGTCACGTGATATAACGTCACGTCATAGATAGAATATCAAAATCCCACTAAGAATCTACAAAAGAGCTCTACAACATCGGTACGGTACAGTGGATGTTTCATTTCTCAACATATAAAATCGTGTGTGAAAAACATTTTCTACCGGTTGACTTGGGAGTAAACAAAACCGCTTTGGTCCTTGGATATGCACCCGGTGGTAAGCAGCTGAAGAGACATCTTTTCCAACTGTTTTGTCCACAGGAAACCGCTTACAAAGGGTGGAAGTGCTGACTGTCTAAAAAACAATTAACGCGAAATGCGAAGACTGAGGTGAGTCGTTAATATAGGAGTTAAAACACCGACGCAAGACAAAATAAGTCAAAGCTGCCAACAACCAAAGCTAACTGCTTTACTATCCTAGTAAGGCAGGTGACAATGACAGCACACCGAAGGTTTGATTTGATTAAAATCCCTAGAGGAGGTATGTACTCTGGTTATCTGTTGGAAATGATTACTTATTAAAAACGTGTAGGCCGAAAGAAATTGTCAATATCGACTGAGGCCTACTAAGTTTTGTCTCTTTTGTTTACAACCTGTAACGTCCAGTCTAGATATCTTTTATACTTAATTTGTTTCTGGAATATCCAGTCCCTGTAATGCAGATTGTGGCTTGCTATTGTTAGTCTTGATTGTCAAGATTGTGTTCTGGCTCAAATTGATAGGACTGTATGTCAGTTTGTTTGCCTTTCTATCTACAACCTGACATCATAATCTTGCATATTCATGATCTTTAATGCTATCAATGGTGGCCTCAATGAAATCACAATTTCAGCTGAAAATTGCATAATATTTACTTTTGATGGTGAATTTATGTCATTTTATTGTTTGAACGTGATTATCACGTCTTTTTACAATTGGATTATTGGCGGAGGGTAATGATTATCGTATAATCATCATTTTCTTTTCATCTTCGTCTGCTTGGTTTTATTGTACCGTCCAACAAACAAGTCAAGTATATTAATGTGGGCATGTACATCTGTCGCCCCTTTGGTCCCATCTGTGTGTCTGTAATTTTTGTGGACATGATAGAGAGCTGGTTTCTTGATTTATTTTGACAAAACTAGGTTTGAATATGAACCCTTTTGAAAATCAGACCATCACAAAAAATTAACTTTGAGTAATTGGCCTTGTACTTGAATTCTCTGTGGACACAATAGAAAGATGGTTTATGGTTGGTTTTTGGTAATCTTGGTATTAAGGTGAAATATTAGAATAGTATTTTCAGGCAAGTGATCGTAATCACCCAAGGAAGATAACATGATATTGGAAATGAGGTAACTTTTGTCAACCTCCTGGACGAATTGGATACCAATTCAAATGTGGGTGTTTTACTATGGCCATCTCCATTTTTAAAATGTGAAAACGTTGTGGTTTCTTCGGTTGTAACTGTGAATGTGTGTGTTTTTTAAGTAAAGAATAATGATTCTAAATTTAGTTTAAAACAATGAAATTCCACAAGGAAAACTTTTATAACAATGTAGTTTGATGTATGTTGTATATAGACATTGAAACCAGTAGTGTAATAATAGTACACTTATCACAAAGTACCATGACATTCGAATGAATCTACATTTTCCCTGAACATTTCAGCATTTCTTTTGAAGAAGGAATAGGGGTTAGTTTTTTCAATCAATACACCACTTTAAAAGAAAGGAATAATTTTAAGAGTTTTTTGCTTGTTTTTAAGAATAATGAATACAGTTTATTTTTTCGTTTTTTAAATGTGTTACAATAAAGGTCACTATTTAACACACATAGTAGCCATAGAATGATTGTATTTTATTCCTTTTAAGTATTTTGTGTATATTTATTTGAATATTTTGTGTTTTAGTGTTCATTCAAGTTATTTAAAGATTATAAAAGCTAAGGTCATTTGATTAATCAATATCAGACATGCTGTATGGCATATAACTGGTTATAATACAAGTATAGTAATGTATACAGAATACTACTACAGAGAGTAATGAAATTACTTCTGTTAGTCACATTGATTTATCATACCACACCTCTGTAGGATAATAGACTATCCCATTATATCTGGTGATCACACTCCTGCTATTTTACTTTACAAATGGTTCAGTCTATTTCAAGGGGTTTTCCTTTCTCACTACCGGCACTTCCTATTGATTATTGGAATATATTTGCAGGACAACTATTTTGGCCTGGAATTTAAAGAATTTCTTGTTTACAATAGAATTTGAAGTAGTCCTTGATATTCTGAAAACTCTTTCATTGTGTAAGAGTAAAAAGGATTTAAAATTCTAAGTGAACATGTGTCTGTAAGAATCATCAGGTACTTTTATAGAATTAAGCAAGTCATAAGATGGTGTGAAATATGAAAATATTTCTACTGGAAATTAGAAAAATATGTGTTTGACAATTGTTTTGGTGTAGGTATGTATATCTATGTTATCAATTTTTTTTTATGAATTATGTAATAAACAGTATTGGTTATAAATATTGTTATGTGGACTCTGAAATATACTGAATATTCAAACACAGTTTTGCAATTCTGAAAATTTTGTGATATAACATTTATCACTATTAAGTGATAATTATTTTCAAGATTTTAGGAATTAAAGATGTATCAATTCTGTCCAATTTCTTGATTCTGGTTTAGATATGGTTAGCCCTGTGACTCAACCCTGTGATTATAAGCTACTATTGAAATAATGTTATTAGTTAGATACAGTTATATCAGAATAATGTCATATGAATCCATGATGTCAATATGTTGTTTAAGTGAATTCAGGTATGCAAGAGTAATTCAAGTTGCATAAAATTATTATCACAAACAACCTGAGCTTGATATTTCAGATCACATATCCTCCTAAATGCTTTTAATTATTCAGTAAAACTAATGTGCCCAGCTGTATAATTTCTTTAGAGATATTTATTCTGTTTACTACTTATACTAGTGGAGACAGGCATATTAACACATCACTGGTAAATGCAAACTTCACTAGACTTTTTAACTGCATGTATATGACTATGGTAGACAACTGCAAATTACACCAAATTCCAACTTTCAAATCAAAACTATATCAAATCGTTTCGACAACAACGCCTTAGGATTTTTATAACAATATCTCTTGTGTTTATTACTTACTCGGATTACAATTTCCATTGGATTTGAATGAAATTTTGTGTCATTATTTATATTGATGAGATTTTAAACAAGTTTGATAGTGATGATTTTTTGGTGAATGTTTTTTGAGTTATTGCCCTTGACTTAGTCAAAAGGCGTCTAAACAGACTTGTGAACACCACAGAGAAAACAGTTTTCATCTGATTTGAATGAAATTTGGTGTGATCATTGAAATTGATGAGATCTTGGTCAAGTACAAAATTGACGAGTTTTTTGATAAACTGTTTTTGAGTTATTGCACTTGACTTAGTCAAAACACTGCAAAATTGGCTTTTGATTGCGATAGATAATCCAGTTTTCATCTGATTTGAATGAAATTTGATAATTTTTATTGCTGTGAACAATTGAATATTTACTAATTTGATGAACTATATTTGAGTTATTGCCCTTGACTTAGTCCAAACTCATGAAAATTAGCTAGTAAATACAATAGAGACTAGGTTTCATCTGATTTGAATCAAATTTGGTGTGAACATTTATATTGATGAGAACTTGGATTAGACCTAAATAATATTGGAGTTTCTGCCTGTGTTAAAGGGGCCCAGGCTTGATTTTTAGGGGTCGTTTTGGGCCTTTGTCACATTTAAACAGTCCTCAGAAATACTCAAGCTCTAAGAAAATCGCAAAATACAAAAAATTTCACTTTTCATTTTTTTTCCGTGCTGTACGCGGCTGGTCTCCAGTCAGTCTGAAAATTGTGTGTCCTGTTGACAAAGTCTACAATTGAAAATGCATTGTAGTCTATTTATATAGATGACCGCTATTGCACGACGGGAAGGATAACTCTTTGATTATCAAGACGAACCGTTTTCCAATATGGCGGGACATTCGTAATTTCTTAAGACATTATGATTTTTCAAACACGGATAATTATGGATACACATGGATTTGAAGGCTCAAATTTCAAAGGTAAGCTCTGTAGACTATTTCTGATTAGCTAACCAAAAGATTTCATGTGTTTGAGGCTGTCGGATGATTGTCCGAAACAAATAAAGCCTGGGCCCCTTTAAAACAGAAAATATATTTTAAAGTGGGCGTATCTTGCTAGGCAACCACTTGTTTTCTTTTTTCAAATTCTTTGTGGACATGATAGAGAGCTGGTTTCTTGATGGATTTTGATGAAACTTGGTGTGAGTATTTGTTATGAACACTATTGAAAATCAGACCAATCGAAAAATATTTAATATGAGTCATTGAACTTGTTCTTGAAAACGTGTTTCATTTATTATGGAAACAATAGAGAGCTGGTTTATGGATTTTGATGAAACTTGGTGTGAATGTTTGTAATAATCCAAGGGTGAACCCTATTGAAAATCTGACCAATCGAAAATTGTATGGATTTTGATGAAACATGGTGTGAGTGTTCCTAATCACCCAAGGATAAACTTAAATTAAAAATCAGAAAAATTATTCATTTACTGATAACTCTCGTCAACTAAAATTACCAAAAGTTACAATTTTACTTGTATAAATGTAAGAATATGGTATTTTGGTTGCTAGGGATTTAGGCTTGTAATACCTATTCAGCGCATTCTTAATTACATTGTGCCAGATTTGTCCAGATTCTTGAGATGTTGATAGGACTGAGTTAAATTGTTAGTAAACATTGATCTTCAGGTCATGTAATGAATTGATAAACCTTAACCAAAGTTTGAAATAACAAGATAATAATAGTACATCACATGTTATGACCTTGTAAATTGATTTAAAAAATATTCCTAAAGCTGATAGCCATGAGCTGTTAAAGGGCAAAGTATTATCACATGACTTGAGGGTATAAAAGAAAATTTCACCAAGCACCTGGTCCTTGCAGCTGAGTAACAGTTTCAGGGACCATGTAAATTTCATTTTGTGATAATTTATCAAGTGCAGCTCTTATCACTTGTTACATAATAATTTGTAAGATGATTTTTGCTTTCGTTTTTACGCCCATTTTAATTTTTATATATATAATTTCAAATTATTATTGCAAATTAACATTATTTATATATTTAATCATTGTTGGTAAAATTACAATTGCTGTTTCTCAGAAATAATATTTATTTGTATGTTGGTCCAAAAAGGTGGTGCAGATTTTTGGATGGTGAGAGATAAATATTAGGAAATCGTGTATTGTAATTAATAATATGTAATGAAAATTCTCAAGAATAAGTTAAATTGCTTTCTTGAAGAAGGCTAGTTACAAGCTTTTTGTGATGCATATTCATTCTGAGTGACAGACTTTTGCATAAGAGGAAATAATACTTTCATATGTTGGTTACGAAACTTGTTGCAAAGTATGCTGTCTTTTCTATCAGAGATGCTGACATGGAAAGAGTGTCTTGAAGCTGAGATAGATAAGAGAATCAGCTTTGATTAACAATAATTACAATGTTGTGGCATGAATTGAGGACTGGAAAACATGATGTTTTAACCATATTTTGACTTCAGTGTTTCAGTTTCTTAGTCTTGAAACTCTTTCCCAAAAAGAATTCCAGCATAATGTCTAGTTCAGTTTACTTTTTTGAAATGTCTTTTGGTGTCAATCATTATGTCTGTCTAGTTGTTTAAATAGATGAGATATTAGCCAAAGATGCTGTCTTGGAGGTTTAAGTATATAGGACAGAAAGAATTTTGAAATCTACGTGTTACTGATGCAATTTTATGGTTGTGTAAAGAATTGATTGAAAACAAGATCCTGTGTGACACATGTATCTTAAGCTCTGTGTACACTGGCAACTTTTCAGGAAACAACAGTACACAAAACAAGTGGATACACAATTTTAACAAATGTTTCTAAAAATATTGGTAGTGTATAAAGGGAGAAACAGCCCACAAATAATTTTGAAACATTTTTCTTAATGAAATTATAATCAGAAATCAACTGATCTATATGTTTTCATTTGACTTGGTAGCCACCATAGACTGGAGATTGAGTGCTATAGAAGAGCTAATGAAGGTTTGTTGTCAGGTCCTTCGGAAGACAATACTAAGCACCATTTCATTCTCTTAACCACAACCTCATCCTCTGTCTTTCCTTCCTTTCCAATATAACTGTAAAAAATAACAGCAGCAACCTGCACTACAAATTGCTTTCTCCATGTGGAAGCCATTTTCTTTCAGAAATTGTGGTTTTCCACTTATTTTCTGGACACATCTATCCACAAGTATGAATATTTTTGTGTTTGGTTGTATCCACATACAGGTATTTTTTTTCCTGAATTGTTGCCAGTGTACATGCAGCTTTAGTTGAGTGCCTGATTGTAATGAAATGATTTAAATGACAGATGTAATTATGAATTAAGATAAAAGTATAACACAGTATATTCATTGAATAATCTTCTGAAATGCTTACTTTATTATTTGATGATAAGGAAGTATTCCTCTCTGTGTGATGATACTCCAATCAGGTAACAGCCTAGAACATTACTACTTTTACTGGCACAAGCTTAAAACACAGTTACACCAAAAGAGTTACTGTGAATTGCAATTTCCTTTGTGTTCAATAAATAGTTAGAATGAGAAGCCTGGGCTTGTTGAGATCTCTTAGTTTCAACATGATGAGATAATACCTTCTTTCTTGCTGTGATTTAGTTTCTGGAAAAGGAAAGATTGGTGAAGGAGTTCTAAAGATGGGACATAAACTCAATTCAAAATGGATGCATTAAATATTTTTTGTACGTCAGTAAGTTATGTTATCATTGTAATTAAAATAATTTATTTGAGAATTTATTCAAAATGTTACGAATCCTATTACCAATTAATGTGCTACTTGATACCTATATTAGTATTCCAAACCTGCTCCAAATTGCCAATTTTACACCTTTACTCCTTACACAAAGCTTAGGCTTAGTTATTCAATCTAGCTGATTTTTTTTATCAGTGCTTCCTATCTATCATTGCTTTTTATTATGTAATTCTAATTCTATCATCATGATATTATGGACTATTTTAAAAGTCAATCAATTTAAATGGTGCCATAAAGTGAAATATTTCATTTGTGAATATGCAAGACATTGACAAAAACATTGGTAGCCTTAACTTCTAGTAGTTCTTACCAGAATTTTTGCTGATGAAGACCAATTTCATTTGTCCTCATTTAATTTTAGATGTAAAACCTCCTGTATTCTATTTGTCATAGAAGGATGATTTTAATGTAATGAGTAAAAAAGTTTCTTACAACTTCTGTATAGTACTGGCCATGATCTCATAGAACAATTAACAGATTTTAGATTTGGACATAAAAATTGCACAGTAATCTACTATAAAAATAATGAATATGGAAGTCTATTTGTTGTCAGGTCTGAGAGATAAGAGAGTGAAGAGAATATAAGCAGGTTCTGAAAAGATAAAAATCTATATAAATGGTTAATAAGTAAAAAGGAGTGAAGGGGGGGGGGGGTAGGGGCAATAATAAGTTTAAATTTGACTACAGACTAAAAGAATATTGGTATATACTTTAGGAAATATTAGATGTTAAGTAGAAAAGATATTGAGAGTGATGATAAGTTTAGTTTAAAGGCCATTAAGGACATTCTACCATATATAATGTTATTATAACCATGGCAATTTTCTCGCACATTACCTGTATTTTTTAACCAAACCAAATTTTTTTTTTTCTCAAATGGAAGAAAAAGTTTAAATTTGGTTTTCTTATTTCCATTTTGAATATAAAAAAAAAGTTAGAAATATTGATTATACATATATATTTATATATACAGTATATATTTTAGCAAGATTAAACATAAATTCCTGGTATTTACACAGATGGAGAAGTATGTTGACTAGTTTTGAACGTGGTTGGTAAATCAGAGAGAAGATATAATCAGATGAATTAAATTAAGACCAAACGTTCCATTCTTTAATTAGTTTTTATTTTGAATATGGCCACTTATAGTTCGGGTCTAAAGACAGGGTTGTTTAAAACTCATTACAATAACCTTCTTCAATCACCTTTTTCAACCAATCACATTTCTGCCCTCTCTTGTGATGGGATGTTGTTAGAGAGTGAAGAAATGTGATTGATAAAAGCATCAGATTCGGTTATTGTGACAAATGTTAAATAGTCTTCAATCTTCAGTCCTTAACTATTAGTGGCTTTATTTAAAATTAAAGCTTGTAACAGTCTGATTTTAATAAGATTGGTTTTCAGTAATTAATGATTTTGTCAAGCATCCACTAAGTCTACTAAATTTATTTTTAGTAGAGCATCAGGCCTGAAATTAAATTAATACCTTTATTGTGTTTGAAATTCAATTCAATGAAATATTCATACATACATGTAGTTACAATTTAAAATATTGATTTATTATTAAAATATAATAAATAGCATTATCAGGACAACTCTTTAACTTAAGACTTGAATGTTAATGATTAGGGTGATTGAAAGTAGCAAGTTACTATTCAATAAAGGCACTGGCAAAAAGTTCAAGTATTGTTTACAACTATTGTGGTGTAAGTGTTAAAAGGGAACCTGTCATTTGGGTATGTACAATGCATGTACTGGTAATAGAAAATCTGGGAATTTTAATTTTTCAAGTATCACAAATCACAAACATGCTTTGTGACAAACATTTAAAGCACTATTTGCACCATTCTAAGTTTTCTTCTGGTTTCTGTGGCTCCTGTAACTTAATATAAACTTGCAAAATAATGACTTAATATCTAATACCATTATCAAACACAGGTCAGGTCATTTTTTTCTGGAATTACATGCATCAACAAAATTAATATAACAGAGTGGTACAAATAAAAGCAGCCAAAAGGCTTTAGTTTGTACAGTTCTGATTTTCCATCCATTATTTATAAAGAAAAAAAAATAGAAAGTAGGTGAATATACCTTTAAGAGTCAACCCTTGAATAAAGCCTATTGTATTTATCCAAAAATTTTAAAACAGAGAAAATATTGGCTGTTGAACAAACTTATATACTTTAGTTCTGATAAGATAGTTGTCTATTTTAACCAATAGAATTTATCTTAGTAACGTGACTTGGTAGATACTGTGTGTGATAAGTTCTCAATTGAAAAATTCTTCCATTATAGAATAACGTAAAGCAGTTGTTTAAACTGCATATTGTTTTATTTTTCCTTGAGGGGGAAGGGATGGAAACAAAACCAATAAATAATAGTTTGCCAATAGCCAATAAACTTATGAGGAAGTATTTCAATAATAAATAGGGAGTTATTTTGTTATTAATTGATTAAGCAGAATTGACAATAAGAGTAGGCATACCCTGCCTGGTGCGACACTTTGCCTTGTCCCATATCTGCCAAGTAGGAAGGTTAAAGTGTAAGATAGCTTGCAAAGTTTGATCAAAATCTGTTGTAGAGTGTTTACGAGCCTTTCAAGTACAAGGGCAATATCTCATACTAATTTTTTTTTATTTCACTGATTTTCAATTATTTGGGTGATTATAAAAATTCATCGAAATCTATCCAGAATTGTGCCTTCTAGAGTATTTACTGGCAATTGTGGAAGGATGGACGGACCGAAAGACGGACATCTGTAATGACAATATATGTATATACAAAAATTATAGAAATACGCTGCAGCAACTCGACAGACTATTGTGATGGCAAAAATATGGCATTGGTAAACAGAGGTCATTGTATTGTCCATATATTGATGTAGAAGTTTTATCTCATGTCATATTGACTATGATATATGGCAGTGGAGTCATTCATAATCATTATTACTGTTATAATTAACAAATGGGACTTTGAACTGATATTATAAATGTATTACTATTCTTAAATATAAGTTTAACAGTGGTTGATAGAAGATTTAAATTAATATTAAGCAATAGTATTCTTGGTGACCATGATTTATATTAACAGATTATCCTCAGATGTACTCTGAGAAAAGTAACCTATGAGATATATTTCTTTTTTTGTTAACATAATTAGCAGTAATCCTTCAATGGTATATTAGAAGTACAGGTAAAGTTAAATAAAAACATTAATTATTATCAGTATGAACATAAATATTGTTGTTGATTTATATAGTGTATTTTAACTGGTTTATAACTCAGTGGTTGGTGTTGTGAGACAAGGTATGCTCATTCTTCCAGAACACATGATGCCACTTTTTGACTGCATTAGTAACAGTGTCTACTAGACTAATTGTTTTGAAATTGATCAAGTTATATTCTTAACATTTAATACTATGCTTATAATCAACAATGGTTTAGTTGGGAGGGAGACAGTATAGTTTTATTAACCATGTCAAATGAAATAGGCAGTGGGATAATTTGAATGTTTAACGAATGATATTTTTTATG
This sequence comes from Nipponacmea schrenckii, assembly GCA_030562195.1. NCBI lineage: Eukaryota > Metazoa > Mollusca > Gastropoda > Lottiidae > Nipponacmea > Nipponacmea schrenckii. Next base: position 12,040,774 of record CM060201.1, read on the forward strand.
ACTATTTCCTGATATGTTAAAGACTGTGAGTGCATGATTTCATACTGATTTTAGTGAATGTTAAAACAATGAGATTAGTTGTATCTATTTATATTGTGTTTTTGTATAGTTTTTAAGTACAAATTCATACGGAAAACTCACATGACAATCATAACAGCTTTTGGGACATGAAATGATGGACATTATTTTGGATAACGGAATTAAAGACTACTTATTTTGGTTTAGAGATAGAAAAAACATATTTTGGTTTAGAGAACACAGAAACTGAATTTTATACACTCACAGAAATTGTGGAGCTTATATATATTGTTGTCATCCATGTTCATCTGTCGGTCTGTCTACAATTGTCTGTAAACACTTTAGAAAGCATAATTCTTGACAGAATTGATGTAACTCTGTGTGAGTGTTTGCAATCACTCAAGGATGAACCCTATTGTAAAATATAAAATATGAGTTATTGCCCTTGTTCTTGAAAACACCTTATGGTTAAGGAAATGAAGAAACCGATTTTGGTTGAGGGAATGAATGAACTGGTTTTGGGTCAGGGTATGATAGACCTGATTTTGTTTATTGAGTTTAAATTAGGGATTGAAGAAACTGATTTTAGTTGAAGGAATGAATGAACTGGTTTTGGTTCAGGGTATAATAGACCTGATTTTGTTTACTGAGTTTAATTTAGGGAAAGAAGAAACTGATTTTGGTTGAAGGTATGAATGAACTGGTTTTGGGTCAGGGTATTGGTAGTAGAGGGCACTAAACAACTGATTTGATATAAGAAATGTCCGAAACTGATTTTGGTTTAGGGAATGAAAGTAAGAATATTGTTCAAATAGGGAAGTAGTGTAAAAATGGGTAACATACTGTTCATCCTGCAACTTACATGGTAAATTTATTATCTTTTTCAGATCTAGATGAAAACATTCCTTAAGACATCAACTCACATGCTCATGATGACATCACTAGCAGTATTTCAAGAAATGGACCATACTCTTATTTATACAGCTTTGGTTGTTGCCATTATTGCTAGCAGTTTGCACCGAAGAGGTTATGCAACAATTCAGAGGTTAAACTATTCCAAAGAAATCTGGTCATTAATATGTAAAGTAACTTCTCGTGAACTCATAATCCAAGGTTTGAAATGGGGTGTACCCATTAAACTGCTTCATCAAGTTGTCGCATTTCACAGACATTTTGCTAGAAAGTTACGCAGGCCTGGAGCTTTGTCATCAATTAAGAAAAAACATCGAAGTATATCACCCAAAAATAGCATTAAAAAGAAACGAAAATTGAATAGAACCGTAAGTTGATCCAAATATTTGGTGTTATCCTCTTGCAAACTATATTTGTCAAAGACAGATCTCATTTGCTGTTTAAAAAAACAAACATGTATTGATGGGCAGCTAATAAGGCCTTTTAACTGCACAATTAGTTCAATGGAGACCTCAATTTCATAAAAATTCCAAACTTGTGTATGATTATATTGGATCAGGTTAATTAGTTTATTGGCATTGATTATTTAACTTTCACAACCTTTGTTCTATTCATAATGAATGCACTTCCAGCAATTTGAACCAGGTCAATTCAGATGTGTCAGGAACTTGATCCAATATAATCATATCACCTTAACTGAATTTCAATACTTTTTTGTTATGTTTTTGATAACATTTTTAAAAAACTGATAGCATTGCCTTATGAGAGAATAGACTTTAAAATATTTATGATATTTAATGTAACAGATGTTTATAAGGCAGATAATTATGGAGAGAGATTGTTTGAAAGTATGAAAAGTAAACTATGAATATGTATACTTTGTAATTAGATGAAAGTTGTATTTTGTACTTGTTTAATGTTGAAATCTGACTTAGTAAGGTCGAGGCCTTGATTTCAAGCTGAACTATGTGAATACTTCTGGCAACTATTCCCCTCCATAGATAATAACGGAAACCTTTTATTTCATTTTTTTAAGTTGCCTATTTCGTTTTCAATCAATATAGATTTAAAGCTTGAGCTTTATACAATTGATGTATTGTTCTAGTTTAACAATGAAAATATATTGTTGTTAATATAGTATATTATATTAGTTTATGTTTTAGTATGTTGTCTTTAAAAAAATTTCAGAGTAATATGTGGTTTACTTCTCCCACACATATAATTAAAAGCAATGCAATGAGCCTTAAATTTCCCTCAAACTTACTGGTATATTTTAATAACAATTTTTTAATATATTTATGGCCTATCATGACGTGACATGACATCTGCATTGTATTGCTTGGTCCTTTTCTTTATGATACTAGGCATGCCAGACAAACATGTATGCTTATAAACATGACACCATTCAAGACAGATAAAATCCAAAGCTCTATTCCTGAAAGTAAATGTAATAGCAATATATAATAATTAGAAATATTCCTGAAAGTAAATGTAATAGCAATATATAATAATTAGTAATATTTATATAATAATAATGTAAAAAACCATTATATTAAAAAATAGTGTTACTTTATGACCCTTTATCACATTATATATTTGTAATGTGGCATTATTACCAATACCCAGGACAACTGTATTAAAGATAGTATTAAAGAAAGATACATTGATATCCAGAATGTTGTGTCACTTATATTTCTAATGGTAAAAACTAAAGCAATTTATATGAATACATTTGTAATACCTCGCATGTTTTGCTTCAATTTCAAATTACTATCTTGTAGGTCACATTATACAGAAAGATGCCTTTAAAATCCATGTCCAGACTATGGGGTCAAATAAACGAGTTAAATCTTCCAGTATTTTTAAGAAGGCCTGTAATTGGTTTGTATATATGGATGTTTGGTTGTAAAATAGATGAAGCAGTAGAAGAAGATTTGAAATCCTACAGAAATTTAAGTGAATTTTTTCGTCGACAGTTAAAACCACATGTCCGTCCTGTTGATCTAGATCACCATATTGTAAGTTGAAGGTTCTGTAATATTAGAACCATTGATTCTCCTTTTAATACTTAATGACACCATTACTATGTATTTAAAGGGATAATAGGCGTTAGAACGACCATAAAATTTTAAGTTCACTCAAATTTGGACAATAACAGTATATATCCATCAGTGGACTTACCTATACATCAAAATCCCTCTAAAATCCGATAAATCCCCAAAATAAAGTAGTTAATCATAAAACGCTTGAGCCATCCATCAAGCGATTTTCAAATCGTATAAATATAAAGGGAAGTAACTCTTACATGTGAGTTTTCACGCGTCCTTGACCCCTACTGTTGAATTCCACAACGATGTTTTAGCGTTGATTTACCAGACGCTTTTATTCTCAAACTGAATGGAATCGTCGCTGGCTCACTTTTTTTTTAAATTCCGAATATATTTTTATTGTGGCTTTTTAAAATTTGGTGAAGTGTGGGATGCATACTTATTTAACTAATAGTCAAAATGAAACACAAATATAAGCCGTAGGACGAGTGTATTCTAACGCCTATTATCCCTTTAAGTAGTGAAACCTTGAATCTAAATTCCATTGATTCTATAACTATATTTTATAAGGGTAACAGGTTCAGAGTAAAGTATCTTTTCTACCACTTGGTCCTTGGGCAACGCCTTGGCATTGATCTTTCCAAGATTATCTATGCCCATTTACAGACTGGAACTATGACATGAGTGAAGCTCTTATTATAGAGGTACTTATTATAGACTATCCTGTCCCTATGCACCTGTGTTTTGTTCATTTCATATTCAAGCCATAGTTGAATAGGAATTATATGTAAAGAATTTATTATGAATTTCAGACTAGTCCTGCTGATGGTAAAGTGTTACATTATGGGAAAGTGGAATCTGGTGTTTTAGAGCAAGTGAAAGGGATCACCTATTCTTTAAAAGGTTTTCTTGGTTCCAATTGCACCTTATCTGATGATGACTTCCAGAAAAAATTGTTAAAAAATCCTGCCAATGAACTATACCACTGTGTTATATACCTCTCTCCTGGAGATTATCACAGATTTCATTCACCTGCTCTCTGGAAAATGAACTACAGACGTCATTTCCCAGGTAAATCTTAAATTGAATACCAAAATTAGAAAAAAATGCAATAAAGGAAATACCAGATTTATACTAAAACAATAAAGAAATTTCCAGGGTTTATGATAAACAACAAATCACAAAAATTCTGAAACCAATTATGTTTGGGTTAGTAAAATTTAGATACTGTTTGATTTCAGACAAGTATGTATAATTATTATCATTAAGAGTCTCCAAAGTTCAGGAATTCCACCGACATGATCTTTTTGATGTTTATGTATTTAAGCAATGATTTGAATTACTATTGTAGGAGAGTTATTAAGCGTTAGTCCTGGTGTAGCCAGATGGGTGCAAGGCTTATTTAATTTCAATGAACGAGTTGTGTACACAGGAGAATGGGAACATGGTTTTTTTTCAATGACAGCTGTAGGAGCAACTAATGTTGGATCAATAAAAATATACTGTGATAATGTAAGTAACATTCAACATACTTATGTACCTAATGTGATGTGGTTTTCTTTCTCCCTTGGCTAATCTAACCTCCACAAATTGCTGTTTAAACTTAGAATATGTCCTGAGGTATCTTTTAATGTCAAAACATATAACATATCTTACAAAACATTATACATGTACCTTTTTTAAAGTTTGTATTATTCATTTTGAAAAAAAAAATCTTAAAAGCTTGTCAAAATGGTTGGATACCTTTTTCCAAAGGCTTTCATGCAATGGCCAAACTACATTTGTATCACAACAGTGTTTGAACAGGTGGCTTATCAGGTTTTGTTAGCAACCAGCCCAGAGTTTCAGAGTATCATCAGTGCAAAATAAATCTTTTTTTTTTAGGATTTAACAACAAATTCCAGTTTAAAATATCCAGAGGGTAGTTTTTATGACAAAGAATTTAAACAAGCCATTGAAGTCCAGAAAGGTGAAATGTTTGGAGAATTTAACCTTGGTTCTACCATTGTTTTAGTATTTGAAGGTCCAAAAGATTTTGAATTCAAAGTAGACAATAACCAAAGAGTTCAGTTTGGAGAACCAATGGGCAGAGTTTTAACTTCATCAGACACAGTGTAAAATATCTACTGAGATTACATGAGAATAAAATAGTGGAATTTAATATTACTCTAGCAACTTTAATATAATATTAAATTATCAGAATATGAGTTTTGAAAGATAAATTAGATTCTAGATTTCACAATCAATTGCTGAATTTTAAGTAATGTAAATGGTGGTATTAAGTTTTATTATTTTCTTATCTTAATGTAAAAGTGATTTTCTGTGATATAATTTTCAGGTTTAACAAATTCTGTGTTGTTTTATTATGTAAATAGTGATCTTGTAAATTCATCAGATGGTAATAGTCATGTATGAGGATGATTGGTAAACACTGCAGTAAAGGGACAAATTAACACACTGGCAGTCTTTCAATGCGCACAAATTTTTATATCATTGAGAAAAGTCTTCCTCTTAAAACGATGACTACACCAGACATTCATGTTAAGTATGTTGTCTTTATTGTCAAGACAATACAGCCTGTGTGCCAGTAGTCATTTTTACTTTAGGAAAGCTGAAAAAATTGCTATTTAAAAAACTATAGAATAAAGTTTTACTTGAATTTATTGTAAAGTTGTTTAGAAACTAACTGTGCCAAACAATAAGTCTTCTGTAACATGCAGGGCCATAACTAGTGTTATCTATGAGGCAGAAATTCTGTTCTATGGTGCAAAATCCACTTCCAACAACCTTATTTCACCATAAATGATATTTAGCTGATATTATATTTGTTTTTTTAACATTTTGCTTGTCAAATTGGCATTTGAGGCATGTTTCCTCATTGCTGTGATGTAGTTATGGCCCTGACATGTATATGATGTAAATGTAGTTTACTATAGAAATTGTCTTTCATTTTTATTACTATTCACAATTGATGGAAAAAATTTAGTTTCCATCAAGTATTCATAAAATTGCCCATGAATTAAGTACTGTTGGACTTTCTTTTTATTAGGAAGGGAGGAGCTTTGTTCCTTTTTTGTGTGTGTTTTGCTCAATTTTGCTTTTACTTGTATATTTAGCAGAAAGACTATTAGAAGTGTTCAGATGTAGATTCTGTTGATTTTCTAAAAGACCAATAAAGTGGTATTTCTTGAATAGCATTATATAGTTGATACATATAACACAGAAGAAGACTTGGTGGATTACAAGTGGATTGTTATTGCAACAATAGTTGTAATCCATAAAGTCTTCTTCTAGTTGGTATTAGTTTGTTAATTAGATTCCTATAATACATGTTCAATGCAGGTAGTCCTGTAAAGGACTCAAAAGCAAAAAAAAAAGGAGAAGATGCCAAGAGAACAAAATGTTATACTCTGTTTGCCAATCATATTTTTCATTTATCTTCTGATTCTATGGCATCTTTATGCAGATACAAGATTAGTAATTTGTAGTTGCAATGTACAAAATATTGCAGTCAATTTTCCATTACAATTTGTATTAAATTTATATTTAGTGAAAATATATATCAGTGATTTACAATGCATAACAAGTAACAGATCATGACATTCTGAAAATACTAGAAGTGTTAATTACAATTTGCACAAAAACGTATTTTTCAGTTACATTATATGCCAATTAAGATCAAAATTAAAAAATTGTATTATATAGATATAAGCTTATATGTATTTATATATCTTTATCAATTATTTATGCATAAAACTATTGACGAATATCTATAATTGGTGCCTTACTTAATTAAAAAGTGAAATTAATCCTTTTGTTTTGAATTTTATATTTTATGGGTTATGAGTTGCAAAGAGAAATTTTGTCACAGGTATAACGTGAGTCCTGTCTGCAACCTGATAAAAACTCAGTCCCTGTTTAATAGAGCCATGGACACTGTTTTTGTACTTGAATAACAAAATTCTCTGTGATAACAAACATGAACGTGACAATCCTTCAGTTTGTTTACCGGGAATCCCGGCTGTATAAATTCCTGTCTAATAGTGACATGGTCACTATCAGTACTCTGATAAAAGCAACATAGTCGTTTCTGATTGTGTCTTAGTCCCTGTATGATATTATTTTTAGTGCCAGTCTGATGATAATCTAAAGCCTGTATTGAAAATACAAACTGATAACATCTTGTATGCTGTTCGATGCTCTGTTGGATAACCTGAAAACTTACTGATCATGATGTTTGTAATAGACCTATTATAAGAATAAGTTTCTGTCTGATAACAACTTTCTCACTACCACAAGTCTGATAACAACTTTCTCAGTACCACTAGTATAACTTTTTCAATATCACAAGTCTGATAAAAACTTTTTCAGTATCACCAGTCTGATAACTTTCTCAGTACTACTAGTCTGATAACATCTTTCTCAGCAACACCAGTCTATTAACAACTTTTTCAGTACCACAAGTCTGATAAAATTTCTCAGTACCACTAGTCTGATAACAACTGTCTCAGTTCCACCACTAGTCTGATAACAACTTTATTGGTATCCACCATTCTGATAACAACTTTCTCAGCAGCACTAGTCTGATAAATTTCTCAGTACCACCACTAGTCTGATAACAACTTTATCAATATCCACCAGTTTGATAACAACTTTCCCAGTAACACTTGTCTGATAACTTTCTCAGTACTACTTGATAACGATTTTCTCAGTACCAATAGTCTGATAACAATGCAATATCACCAGTCTGATAGCTACTTTTTCAGTACCATCAGTCTGATAAATTTCTCAGTACCACTTGTCTGATAAAAGTTTTCTCAGTACCACTAGTCTGATAACAACTTTCTCTGTAGGCATACCACCAGTCTGATAAAAACTTTCTCAGTGTCACTAGTAATTCCCTCTTGTATGATAGAATAAGTAATGGGAGACAACTCTGTATGTTTTTTGTTGAATTCGGAGCTCTTCAAGATGAAAGTAATATAGGTCCTTCATGCAAGATGGAGTAAACAACAATGAATGACAATTTGGTCTCCGGTAAGTATTCGGATATGATCCTTCAGACATTGTAGGTATTTCTAAATTTGGTAATTTTTGGTAATTATGATATCCTTACTTTCCAGAAAAGGAGCATGTCTGTGGTGCTTGTGGAAAGACTATAGATTGCGAGTCGTTTATTCAAGCACTTTACAAAGATTGGCACACTGAATGTTTTCGGTGAGTGTTACTTAGTTTATTTGTTCATAGTATATATAAACTGTTAATATGAATGAAGGCATGGAATGAGAGCACGGGTTAGGCCTATTGATAATAATCACAATAATTAGTAATAGTAAATAACAAAATTCAAAGGTTTGTAGGCCTGTGTAAATCTAATGCAAACTAGGCTACTCAGTCTTCTACAAATTCACACTGTAAGTTTTTGTAATGTTTTATTTGAACTTTTGACCTTTGAATAAGTAAAAAAGCCCCATGACCTGGCTTTTTACCTCCCAGATCCTGATTCCTTAGAAAAATTGTCACACCCCCCCCCCCCTCTCCCATTACAATACCTAGACTACACTGATTATCTCACTTCTGGTCCTCTTCATGCCTCTTTTTTTTATTAATTTTTAACCACCTAATGCACTGCTCATAAAGCAAATTACGTCATTATGAATGAATGAATAGTTAACTGATATCACCAAGTGCTGACATAAAGTAATTTGGACTGCAAGAGATGACTCTATATGAGGTAAACTTGTTTATGAAAATTGAGGCATATTATATTCGGGGAAAAATAACATAAAACATAACATGATTTTATTTGGTATGAAACCATCATTTCTGTTTTTGAGAAAAAAATTTAATTTTTTCCAAGAATTCCAGAATATTCACTTCAAGACCCCATAAGACACCATCTTGTTACTTACTTTTTTTTTTTAAATACTCATGGGGCATAATTCTTCTGAAACATATAAATGCATATACATAAATAAGAGAGAGGTTCGTTCTCATATCAAATGATGGTTTTGTCTCAAGTTCTACATACATCAACAACATTTTCTTTTGTCCTTGACATTGTTCATTCTGCAGTGGCTCAACTAAAGGATTGATGGCCTTGGACTTGTTTGTTGTGCCCCTCCCCTTCCCTAATATTTCAAATGTATGAATCCAAGCCAAATATTTAATCCATAGGCAATAGTTGTAGTGTGCGTATGGTATTGAACATTTGGATCAAATGTTACATTCGTTACTACTGTCATCATGGAATCATCTTTGCTGAAATCAACTATTTCTGTTAAAGAAAGAGGTTGGCTATTCATTTTACCAATCATATCTTAGTGTAAGAAACAGGGAACCTGTTATCTAACATAATCAGTAAAACTTTACCGCTACAAAAAGTAGAAATAATTTACGTGAATTAAAGTCCTTGAATCATGTTAAAATTATTACAAAACTTTAAGGCAATATTTTACTTTCATTTGTAATTGAGTTTATGAACAGTTTTATAAGAAATGATATATTTGTCACTAAGAAAAATCTGTCAGTTTAAGTGTCAATGTGTCATTTTCAATCAATCAGACTATATATATACGACATGACGTCATGTCAATATTGATAACGAGTGGTATGATATCTTGAGGCAATTCAATATATGTGGTTAGATAAGGTTCATTCTTGAAATTGTTACTATTTTTAATTTGTTTTGTCTCAGTAACTCATCTACTTTTAAATGAGGCTTAGTTTACCAATTGATATACTGGTACTTAATATATAAGTATATTATCAAAAGATAAGCTTTCATTTGAAAAGAGACACTAAGCATATATTTTCGGTTCATGTTATAACCAGAAATCAATTTGAAATTCAAACTTCCACTTCATATAACAATAATTTGTAAAAATATTTTTTTATAATTTCATAACTAATGCAATGATATACCTTAGACAATTTAATTTCATAGGTGCAATAAGTTCTACTCTAAATAAGATATTTCTATCAGTATCAATAAACAAAAATATATCCTATTGTTTAGTGCACTGGTTATCTGGTTTGCTTAATATTCCCACCTAATATTTACAAATAAAATGACCAGTGACCTGTGTATTTGATGGACAGATGTTAACTTAACCTAATTCTCATGGTTGAATGAGCTAATCAAAACATAATACTATAATTCTTCTTTTATTATTTTACAACTAGTGTTCTTAATATACATCTATCTGAGCCTGAAAAGAAGTTTATTTCAGCTAACCATAGTAACTTGAGGGCTAAATTCCCAAATTCAGCTCTGGAATTCAATGAAATTTTCATAGCAAATGTTTACATGTTTACTGTAGTAACATTGTTATTAATATGGACTCTCTGGAATGGATGTTGATTTGTCACAGAATGACATTATTTATGAATAATGTATTGTATCTTGATAATTATTAACCTATATTGTAAGTAATCAACATATTATATCAACTCTTATAATAATATCAGCTTATATAGACTTACAGTCATTGTATATTGATTATTTAGTTCTTTTGGGTTCAAAGTACATGATTTTTACAACTTTCAGAAATAGGACATGTAACATTAAATATGTTAACTTGCATAATATTTGAATTTTCATCTGATAAAAAATTTGGTTTGCTAAATATAATATTACATTTACTATGCATAGATGAAATATGTATCTAATATACAGAAGTGACTCTCTAAAAATTTTCAGATCAAAATTTAAAAAAATAGCATTATGTATTCCTTATTATGATGTTCTTGTATAGGAAATAAAATTGTATAATTTTTATCAACAAGTTGTCTTTATTTTTAAGATATGAAAAGTGCATTTGTTATAGAGTTTCGAGCAAACTGCACTCAACTTATCTATTTCAGCCAGTGTATCTTTTATAATTCTATTTCTTCTGTGATTGATGTACTGAGCAAAAGTTTTAACAGTGAAAGTTTGGGTTGACAGTATGATATATTTATTTTATTTCATCTGATTCATTTGTGGGTGTTCTCACCCTTTATTTATGACCATCTTAATATTGTTATTGTGACCTTGTTGAGGTCAAGTACAAGATGGGATGATGTGGGTATATAGATATAGATTTAAAGGGATATCTCTTCTTGATTAAAACAGTGTCATAGTTGCAAAACTCTTCTGAGTTTTATAATTGATTTAGATTCTATGAAGGATGTCATATCAATGGTTTTTCTTCTAGTTATGAGGTATCCTTGTGCTTAACTTCTTCCCTTGTATATTATTATATATAAATATTCTCAAAACATACTCTTCTAAGTTTTAAATCAACAAATATAGTACATTAAATAATTCCAATGCCACCTTAAGGGCTAGGGGGCAACATTTTTAGGGTTTTATTTAAGTCTTTTATTTATGTAATAAGTCTTCGAAACTACAGCAAAAAATACCTCTAAATATACCTCTAAATTTCGCTTTACCTAATTTTTGTTGTCATACCAAGTAAAGACAAGGCATTATAGCTTCCAAACATACATTGTAGGTCCCAAATAAAAGAGTAAGGTATGATTAATAAACTGGATGGTGAACCCAATATTCCCTTTAACCTATACTCAGTATTCATTTGTTATATATTTTCTATTAAAATACATTGCTATTTAGGATTGGTGTTCATATTTAACTTCTGAATCTATTTTAGGTATTTTGATTTTTTTGGCCTTAGGAAATGGAAATTTGAGTGCACTTTTCATAGTTAGTTTTAAAAAAGATTTTTGATATTTGATTTCTAGTTCTTACAATTGGAAGGGATATAGCTCACTTGGTCAGAATGATTGAAATCTGATTATGTCAATTGATTATGAATAACATAATTCCTTTTTGTAATTTAGTATAATATTTGCTGTGATACATTCCTGTGTACTACATGCTGTCTCTATAACAAATCAGAGCTTATGCAACTATTCTTGAAAATTTCCCTATATGCATTGAAAATCGTGAACCAAGGTAGGACGTTCAATACAGTGCTATGTAATGCATAGCTGCAAGATTTAAGGTTTTCACAATAAAGACATTGGCTGTCTCTAATGATGTATATTCATGACACTGATTTTATGCTAAAATATGTAAATTTATTACCATTATCTACAAATTTATTGTAATATCAAAAGAATTTAATTTTGCGGGAGACATCTTAGAAGTAACTCTTTCTGAAGATGTCAAGTTTTTACAGACGGTGAGCTAAATGTAATGACCATACCCTCTTTAAACATTGTACAATGGGTTTAAATGTGAATTTGAAAGTGATTGATTTCAGAGGCTTAATTGTCTTGACAGATAATGATTTTTTTCTGTCATTATGGTGAACGTGTGTCTGGTTATATTTTATGTCAAAAAAAAGATGACCCAAGAACTAATGACAATTTAACCATATAGGTCTATTTCTAAAATCTCATTTGAATCATTGTTGAATGATTTGAAAAAATTGAATTCTGAGCTTAAATTTTTTTTTTAACTGCCTCAGAAGATGAGGAAATGGTTCTTGCAAATAATTACATTTTGTTAATTTATAAAAATGAATACAGTAAAAGCAGAGTGAGTCTTTGCTAATGTGGCAAATTGTAAGAGACTTTTCTAGGTCAATTAGAGCAATAAAATGTTTGGAAAATGGTTATTTTTAGAAGGATGTGTGATATTATCATTAATTTTGACATTACAGGCTGATTTCTCTATTCCAATATAACAGTCAGATCAAACTTTGAGAAATTGATCTGTTGTTGTTATGAACATAATCAGGCCAAAGAATTTTCAATCCTTCCCTTCATTGATACAAGTCAATAGGCAATTTTCTTGTCAACACCTTTCCTTTACCGAAAACAATTACAACTTTATCCTAGTTGAGATCATAAATTATAATCTTTCACATTAGTTCTGTATTATAGCTTGGTATTTCCTACTTATACCATAGTCTCTGCTGACCACCCACCCAGTCTCTTCCCTATTGTATTCTATTGTTTTGAAGACCTATTGTTCTAGACTATGATCTATGATATATGGTGTAAAGATTAATCATGTTCTACATGGTAAATAGAATAAAGTTAATACATGATTTTATACCTTGGGGACATTGGACTAGAGTTGGAGTAAGTGAAGTTTCTTGGAGAATAGTTAAATTAATAGATTTGTTTTTGTTAAGGATTAGGAGGAGTGTTTTGGGTGTTTGCTTTGAATAATGCTCAGTGCCTTTATATTTTAAAGATTGCTTGGATTTAAGGAATTTATCAAATGTTGATGTAAGTAAATATTACTTAAATTTTATTTATCCCCCCATTAGTCCCAAGCTCTGTACAATTAGCTACCATGGAAATTTGTTGTCCAGCATTGCTAGCCATCAGGTAGATCTTTATACCAAGAGCAAAAGCTGAAAGCAACTGGATTCTAAACAACTGTAACAGACCCAAATTGGTGAAAGTAACTTGTGGACCTGAATCTCCCTGGTCTAAGTCAGTTGATGATAAAAGATTCTGAATGAAGAATGAATTATTAAAATAGGTAATAGTGTAACTTGTTAAAGTATATTTTGGATTTAGTATGTTGATAGGTTGAAACATACTCATCACATTATAAGGTCTGGAGGCTAGACTAATAGGAATTTATTAACTTCATTTAACCTTCATATTGAATTTTATAAAATGTACATGCTGGGGGTAGTGGTGGTATGATGACAAGTGTTTTTACCTCTGTAATTCAAGGAAATGTCTTCTTATATTATCATATTTTCTGTCAGCAAGAAAGGTATGTTTGAACTCAAATTCAACAATGCACTTTGTGATAAGGAAATGTTTTATAACTTACATAAGAAGATAGTATATATTCAAGTAGGTTGTATGTAAACTATAAAAGCTTATATATAATGTCAAGTATTCAAGTTTGATTATATTTTATATTTATAATTTCTTCTGACTTACTTTAGTTTTTATTACAGTACATTTATTATAATGTCATACTATCAGTATACAGTTATAAAGTAGATTGCTACAGCATATAACTTTTATGAAATTAATCCAGCATTGTATTAAGAAACAAAAATAAAATTCATTTGTTTTCATACCATCTAAGAGATACAATATCACTTTCTGTTGTCATTAGAATATCATATATTTTATTAACCTGTATAAGCTAATAAGTTCAAAAAGGAAGTATATTTATTGAAAATGCTTTCAATAATTACTTTTAGATTTATAAATAGTTACTAAGTTTTATGGGTTTATTGAATTAAAGGAATTCTGTGATGCTTCTGATATAACCTGGTATGCCCATTGATAAATATACAAACTATAATTGTCCCCAAGCTTGAGAATTTATATTTTATGTTCATGCTGAAAGGAACAGATGAAACATGATACGGATGTATATGGTGTTGTTGCTACATTTTATTTAACAAATATTTGTTTTTTAAAAGTAAACTTGACAGTATTTTTTTTATAAAAAGAGAACCACTACCTTAAAGAAGATAGATATCAAAATAAACATTGTTCAGGATAGGTTCTGGTTACCTCCCCTCTTCAACCTGTGACATCAAAGAAAGTTGACCTTTTAAGATTACACCATTAAACTTTAAATTAGCCTTCAAGCTGCTCAACACATACTTGTTTGGTTTTTATTCATGACCGAATTTTATTTGAGAAAAATTGTTAATTTTTCTAAGATTAATATTTAGGTAGCAGATGGCTCTATACATTATTAATTCTCTCAGCAAGCAATGTATTATATTGTGCATTTTGCATAAAGTCATTATGTAATGAGTGCCTGCAAAATAAAGTTTTAATTCAATTAGAGGTGTTTGTTTCATTCAACTGAAATGCTGTGTTGATTACTGTAGTGTTGAAACATTTCCATTTACAATATCAGAAATACATAGCAATAGTAGAAATATTATGACTGGAATTGTTTTAAGAAGTCTACAGTGTAAATTATGTCTGTTTGTTTGGTACATTTCTATCTCCAAGAGTAAAAAATCATGTATACATCTAAAATTTTATACCCACTTTGCCAAAAAGACATTTTAGTGAAGAGAAATTGCAAAGCTATTAATGAATATTTTGGTATTCAGTAGTTGTAATCAAAAGACTGAGATGTTAATAATAAGACCAAGATAACCTTCAAAAATTACATTTTGTTGGCATAAGATGGTGTCAATGTTACGTGATTTATCGTGGAAAATTCTTCATTGAATCTGTATTGATCTCTTATTTTGAAGAGCTTTGTGGAAAAAATCAGTAGGTAAACAATTTGTTGACATGTGCCTTCTAGAAGTTGTCTTTACATCAGATTATCTGTTGATCTTTAAATTCTTCTCATTTTATTGAATCCTCCAACTTGATCTTTGTTCTTTACTGATTTCGAGATTTAAAGTACAAAGCAGTCAGTGACTAGGGTTTAATCCAAGTCAAGATTACAATTTAGTTTACTAAGTCTGTAATTGTGGCATTAATACATAAAGCTATAACAACAGTGCAGTTTTGATATCATGCCTGTTCCACTTTTCCAAGCTGGGTAAGTCAATATTTTATTGCTATAATGGCTTGGAAATTTTGTCTCTGCATGAATATTTTCTTTCTGGTAAAATGGATGTGATAAATTTGTAATGTATTGGCTGAATTATTTAGTTTACTGTGAATAAGGCTATTTTTTTTAGATTTGGAGTTTAGGCCTTTGACATTTTTTTGGCATTTTCTTGAAACAGACTTTTCTTAGATTTACTTAAATAAGAACAAAAATGAGGAAATTAATGAGACAATAGAAGTAGACTTATCATTATTGGATATTTCCTTGTCTGTAGATGCTGAATGGAGCCTTTTATTATTTTGATATTTTCATTTTTCTGCTGTTGTCAAGAAATTCAAACGAAATTCAAAGAATTTATTACGTGATGTGGACAATCAAGGTTGTAAGCTGTAAGTCAATAGTCTTTATTTCAAGATACATCTTTTCCGTGACTTTTGGCCCAAATTGTAAGCATTGTTTTAAGATTAAGACCTAAATGTTGATAGTTAACCTGTGTTTTAAGACTTATTAGTACAAACGTGGTATTGTTCCCACCTAATTTGTCTTGAAGCTTGTTTGGCACTTTGTCACCTTTAGTCTGGTTGAAAGACAATACTGTTATCTTTGAGACTTTGATTCATGACAGGTGGAATTTGAAGGTTGCTATAAATTCAGGTAGGCTATAAGGAAATATCAAACTTTTATATATCAAGACACCATTTCTTTGTTCATATTTTTATTTCGATTTTATATATATTATTATTTATATTTTATTTATAAAGTTAACTATTATTAATTTAAAGTGATGTTGTGGTTTAATTCCAGAACTCTAGAGATAACATTGGACATAAGACCAAAATGATCTTTAATCTTTTCATTTAATTAAGTGAAGGTAAATGAGAATCAAGATCCTGTATGGACTAACGTCCAAGATAAATATATACTTCTGCCAGTCCTAAAAAATATAATAAGACATCTTTGTCAACAAGCATTTGGTTTGTACACGCCTTTCCTCAGGGTAATTATTTATCCTTAGCTATTCTTTAATCTCTCTCCTTTTATTCTGGTGCATATCACCTATTATACTCAATACTGCATTCATCTATTTCATAGATTATTATTTTTCATGATATAATCTGTGTCAGTGTTTGCGTGAAGACTAAATAATGATATTGTAAGAAATATTTATACAGAAAGAGACTCTTATTGATATAGTATCCAGTAAATATTAGCCATTTTGTCTTTTCAATTAGTTTTGTTTGATTCCCATACAATTGTAATTTTAGTCATGACAATGCCATTTTACTATACTTAAATAAAAAAGTTTTAGTTTTTAATAACTTAATATTTTATTCCATGCTTTGCTAGTTAACCAGTTAATACTTACAGAATTGTAGGGAAAGCTTACCCCCGTTGATCAATTTGTAGACTTGAGGGTAGGGTCAAGTATAACCATGTATTCCAGAGTTGTAAATTGAAATGTTTATTAACCCAATTGAATTATAGCTTGAGACCTGTAACTTTGGTTATTTTGTGTTCAATAAAAAATATGTCTTGTTTGTTTTACTTGTTAAAATTTTCTAACTTGTTCGTTAAGTGTAAATTTGATGCATTTCAGGTCCATGAGAAAGTTCAGGAAATTTTCTGAAATTAAACACTCAAGGTCTACGAAACATTAACAAAAAATTACGAATGCGATGGTTTTTAGTCCTTTATAAATATTGTTCTTTACAAAATCTAGAAAATGTTTAATTGACAGACGTAGTCAACATAGTGAACATATTTTATGATATGTTTACTTCTGATTCTCCCCTGAGAAAAGTGGTCTTGAGATATTAATATTTCTTAGAAAAAATTTGATTAACCTTTCATTCATCAAATAAAAAGTCACTTAATACCAATTAATAATGTCTGAAATCCAAGTTGAGCTATTCGAACCTAGTATCACTTTGAGTGTTTTAACTTGGTTTCATTGTGAAACTTTCACTACAAACTAAGCTTGATCTATGAATCTAGATTTTGATTGCATGTATATTAATGAGATCTCAGTTGGAAGTGGGTAACAATCAGTCTGATGAACTGTTTATGTTACCTTTCCTGTCATGCTATCTTTGTCTAATCTATATTTGTGTTAGACTTAGTTGTACCAGAGAAGCTGATTATGGTTACACTATTGATGTCTTCGTTGTAGTAGTTAATCCTTAAAACAAGCATTTTCTCTTCACCAACTTGAGATGGTGAGGTAAACAAATTTTTGAGTCAAGCTTATAGGTCAATCATAAAACATACTACTACTTAAGATAAGTCTACCGATCCTGGTATGTCTGCTGCTGGTGTGTTAGGTCAAGGTTGTCAAGGTGCAAACTTCATTAAATAATATAGTAAAGGTATTAATTCCTTATAAAAAAAACATTGGTACTCTTCACTGTGAAGGCCTGGAATTTCAGTTTCATCAGGTATTCTATGATGTGGACTTGAAGGGTTAAATGTCAATTGGTTGATGAATTACATTGAGAGATTTTCCATAGAGAGGTACAAATTTGAATTTCATTGAACCACTTTTCCTAATAAATTTAATCTATTTTTATCTGATCATTATTCCATTATTGTACCCTAATAACTGATAATAAAGTACTCATATCCTGCTAGTCTATAGAGTTTCAGGAAGAATACAAACAATCAGGTGCAGATCAATATTATTATCATGGCACTACAGATAGAATGACTCAGTGGTCTAAATGACTTCATCTATCTCACTTTATTCAGTAGGATAGTAATAGATGTATCTCTAATATACAATGTGACTTGAAGAATTATTGGATCTTTTACAATGTTCCATCTATGTAGATTTACCAGTGTTTTCATTTTATATCACATTGGATCATAATTGACTCTATGTCAGGTGTCTGGATATTCAAATTGTATGTATATATGGACATTTTAGCGTTGAAGTTTAGCTGCTTCTAAGAGACATATGTCCACAATTTTTGTTTCATGTGTTTTGCTGTTTATTAAAGAAATAGAACTGAATAAAAAATCATTTTCATGATTTACGGTACATTTATTTTTAACATGGTGCAAAATCAACTTCATTAGTAAAGTGTTTCAGTATTGTCATCAGTGTCATATTAACCTTTGTTAGACCAATAAATATGACCAATACTTAGTAGCAAGTTATTATTCAATGGGAAATCTTTTTATGCCTTAAAATTTTATTATGATGACATAATTCCTTTTATAAATTGTACTTGAATTGTTACAAGTTATGATATAAAAAAATAATATTAATACATATCTGAAACTGTGTCTGTATCACATGTTTCAATCATTGGTAATTGCCACTGTTATTACATTACAGTTTAATACATGTATATAAATGTTACCAGAATCTTTCTGTGAACGAAATTACTCAGGAGGAATAATTCTATTCTCTGGTTATTCACTGTACCAAAATGACAATCAACACACAATTTTCTTGATTTAAAATTGTAATTCTACACAGAAAAATTAAAGGGAAGTGTTTATTGAAGGAAATATTTGGTTGTCAGCAATTATTAATCCACTATTTTGAATCATTGTAAGGAAACATTTTGAGTCACACCTTTTAAAAAGGGAGTTGTGTATATATTTTGACAGTATTTGAATAAGAGAGTTCCAGCATCAACTACTTAACACCAACCTGTAGAAGTCAGTGAAGTTTGAATTAACAACAAAAATAACCTTGATTTTTTTCTGAAAGTTAAGTTATTTTCACAGAACTTCAAGTTTCTTGAAATATCAAGCTGGCATGTGGATTTAACAAATTTTTCCATTGGTTTACTCAGAAAAAAAAAAAGGGAAAGAAAACTGACACATGATTTGGTGTGCAACAAACTGTTAGTCTAACCTTTTCAAGCATTTAAATGTCTTGATCTCTAAAGAGAATGCATGAAGTAAGAAATTAAACCATTTGAAAAGAGTGTGGAACACTCTAGTTGCATACAACTGATCTGAACAATGTTTCTGTTGAAATATTTCTGGTATACTTGTGTTTCTCCTTGTCAAAGGTGAGTACTGTTGTTTTGGAATTCTTCAAAATTTTGGCATTGATTGAAACCATCTTACATTTTACCACTTCTTTTTACAAACCGCCTAATGAAAAGATAAATTTTGGATTTGAGAGAGAAATTTTTGTGGGCTTAATAATTCCTGTTACTGAAATTGATTCTGAAACAAAATAGACCCCATTTTGCACATGAATTGCAGACTGCAATATCATCATAAGAAGAATTTTCTATTTAGTGTGAATCAAGTAAGGTGTCTGTCTGTGTTTGACAATATTATCATACTTATGTTGTAATAGGTGTTAATACTAAAACCAGCCATTATGGTAACTTGTAGTCTATTTAAACAGGTGAGGGTTATTTCCTTTTTATTATACTGTCATCTGGGGGTCTAGGTCAGCCACTTCTTACCTGTATCTTATACTGTTTACTAAACACTTATCTTATGGCTGATAAAATAATGAATAAATCTGAAGATAGAGAAAGGAATGAATAAATTGAAACACAACAATCACAATGGTATCAGCTTGAAATGAAAGTGCAGTGATGTCTTTCTAAATAGAATATTCATTTACTCATTCATATTTAAGAAATAGTGAAGTTTTGTCAGGTAGAACTGTAACCAGATAGTTTAAAAATGATATTTAAGAGATTTCAATAGATATATATAGCTAATGACAATAAACAGTGACTGTAATATTATAGTTTAATTATATACGTATTTGTTGACCTTTTAACAAGTTTATAACTCACTTATGTGGTTCGCTACCTGGCTAAGTATGATATTTGAACCTTCCAGTGATTCAGATGAAAGTAAGCTCGGAAACAAAACGGTTTCCTCTTGGAAATATTGGTGGTTAGAATCTTTTGATTCTTTAAATAAATTAGAAACATTTTAGATTCCCAATTTCTCTAGCATGATCTCTATTTACTGAAGTATTTGATCTTTTTCTAAAAGCAACTTCAAGATGTCATCTTATAGCAGTTCCTGCTCTCACTGCCAAACCACCTGATACTATTGCAACTAGATAAACAATATGGCAATCTGTCATCATCTGTTATTACTCTCAATATCTGCCTACCTTTCAAGGCATTTAAGTTGGCAAGTAGCTAATGAATGGTACATGAAATATTTCATCTCTAACTGAATAATGACAGTACCCAGTATCTTAAAAAATGAAATTATACACATGTTTTATAGTCATTGTTTCATGCCTGAGTAACTGATGTTGGTTCAGATCAGATTTATAAGATAACTTTGTAAACAATGAATCAGATATTTTAATGTGATGCTGTAACTTTTTTTAAAAACCTGTTTAACCAGACTACATTCATAAAAGTTAGGTGTTATATATAGATACTTGAAATGATGAAGGAAAAAAAAATCGACCAAAGATCCTAAATATGTCAATTTCTATATAAATAAGCATAAGTTTTGACATATCATTCTGATTGGGTTCACACATCTTTCTGATAAGCTTATACATTATTCTGATAGGGTTCACATATATATCATTCTGAAAGGTTTGACGTTCAAACAGAAGCAGTTATGCCCTAGAACTAAATTCTTACTTCCAGAATACCTTAATAATAATAATTACATTGATTGTATAATGGTGATATAGTTTGTATTCTATAGTGACTGTCAGTTCTTCCTATAACTAGACCATTAATTAAACAATCACTTGGAGACCTTTTAACTACTCTAAAAAATTTCTCTGTACAGAATTGACTTTAATTTGGAAAATGTCTATTTGACATATGTCAAGATTATGAATACAAGATGATTTGTACCAAATTTCTATAGATTATTGTACTACTACTATTAACTATTCTACTTTTACTAGTATTTTATTATATTATACTTATCAATGCCTTAGATTTTCAAATTCTTGACTTATTTTTCATTTTGTCAATTATTATAGTAGTGGTCCCTTGTAGAGAACCATTTATAAATAAGACACATTTTGCTTGTATATTTTGTTTGCTTCAAAGATTTGGTAACACTAGTCTGATCAAGCCTTGGGCAACTAAACACATAGTAGTTAGTTATTCAGCATACACTAACACACTTTGTCATTGAGGTGACAATACACAAGTCAGCTAGTCTATAGTTTCTCAAACTGGGCATGTACTCCTAAGCACTCCAAAATTAGATACAGAGATAGATAGAGAGATAGATAGAAATAGATAAAGATAGATAGATAGATAAAAAGATAGATAGAAATAGAAAGAAATAGATAGATAGATAGATAGATAGATAGAAATAGATAGATAGAAATAGATAGATAGAAAAAGATAGATAGAAATAGATAGATTGAAATAGATAGATAAATAGATAGATAGTGTTTTTTTTTCTAGTATAATTTCATAAAGAAAAATTTTTTTTTCCCTACTGAATATGATATGAAACAGATATGTAATGGGTCTCCTAACACTGAAGAGTAGACCTATATATCTTGTGCAATCATGTGTCACCTTATAAAGTTTGTTCATTTACTAACTACATAAAGGATGGGGTGACCATTAGCCTATAAACTAAAAAAAAATGCAGTTTGACTACTTGTTTGGTTCACATCAGTGCGCTATAGCATTGTGAAAAGATGCATAAAATATAAGAAATTTGCTTCATTCACATTGTTTATTCAGATAAACGTGTTAGTATCTTTTGTGTGCTTGTTACAACGATTAGTGGGATATTGTGATAAGATTTAGAAATGTTTTGAAAATCTGCTGATATTTGTAAAGGAAAGTTTTTATTCTGGACTGTTTTCACACTATATTTGATGTTCTTCTGATCTTAGACCAAGAATAATAGTACTGCTCACTGGAAGCGAAAGGAAAGATGACTAGGCTGATCTTAATAAGAAATTCATACATAATTGTCATGTTTGAAAATTCTTAATACGTCATTATGTGTTAATAGTTTGTTACGGTTTTTACTATATTTCTGACTTCAAGCTAATGATGAGACCTAATAGTTTTTGGATCAAGTAATTATTGTGAGGAATTTCTATTGATTACATTGAAGGCCTATGTAGTATTTATGTTATAAATTTTAATAAACTATATATTTAAACATCATCAATAGAAGCAGACTTAAAAGCAGATTGAATAATGTCAATAAAAATGTAATGTTGAAGTAACTAACTTTATTTAAACAAACCACCCATTTTATTTATGCACATATTTAATTAACATGTTTTAATTTGCATATAAATTAAGTTATTTGTTAGATATATTCATGAGTGTACATGATAATAATATGGCAGTAACTGGTTTAACAAGACGGTAATCAACCAAACCTACTCAGTAGTGACAGAAGATTCAATCTAGGTTTCAAGATAGCCTATTAACCAAATCATTCAAGAGGAAAATATAGCTCATATTTTTTCAAATCTGAAGGGCTCATTCATATTCATGTAAATTTAAAGAGATGTTATGTGGTTTTTTGGAACACCTCTGTTAAGTTTGGATTTGTTTTTGAAAGTGGTATGTGTTGATATGTAGATTATGTGAAAGTACTCTGTTCCTTAGTGTAAGATTAAAATTCAGCCTCATCATCACTTACAGCTGGCATTGAGCATCTTTAATTGTAAAAATGTGAGGCAACTATTAATTATGTTGTGTTGACACTGTGCATTACATTGTCATTTTATATAGGTAGAGGTATTTATATACAACTGTACTGTATACAGTATAAACAGTTAAAAAACTGGTTATTTCAATTGTTAAATGACAAGTTTATTTGCTTTCAAGTGAAAATACAGGATAGAGTGACTAGGCTGACGACATCCTTGTGAAGAACTTGACGCATTTTAATGACATTTTACGTTTGGATTCACAAATTAACTTCCTTCATTCATGGAGGTTGAATCTATATCAACATAACCTATCATTTTACATGATTTGTATAGTGATCTGCTTCATGCATTTTATTTTTCAAGTGACTTTTTGTGATGTTAATTGTGATCAGAATGACAGTGTATGATGAAAAGACTTTCTTGAAGGGTCAAGGTCAATTATATTTATGATTTTTTGACCGTGTTTTTTTTAATTATTTGATCTGGTAGAGTTATGTTACAATTTATGGAAAATAATTTATCTATTTAGTTTATATGGATATGGAGACGTTATAGTCATGTTCAGGAACTTTATAATGGGTACAATAGTGATGATTTTATTTTTGTAAAAGAAAACTGAAATAAAAAAATGTCTTGTGACACAGAAAAAATTGTGTCTTCAAACACAAATCTACACACATCACAAGCAAATCTTACTGTGGGCATTAAAATGAAAGTATGGTGTTATTGGCTCATTACTTACACAGTAAAAGTGTTACCAAAATCTTTAGCTCATGGATTTGTACAATTTTTATCGTGGTTGGAAATACTCAAAGCATATAGGTAAGTCACATCAAGTGGATATATGATATTAAACAGATCATTTTAGAACAACCAAAAACACAAATCAATAAGCTGCTGATAAAACATTAGTGGACCATCACCTGATAGACATAGATATAAAAAAGCTAGCTTTTTCTTCCAGAGATTGTCAGAACAGATCATACTGGTATTGGGTCATCTTCACAATGTCAAGCTATTACAAACCTTGTCTTATACCTTGACTGCATTAGACACCTTTTTTGCATAATTGAATTAAAATACAGCAATTTCATTTGGATTGTATATTAAATTGGAATATATTGCCTTCTTTGAGATGCAAACCAGAAGATGGTCAACCATTGTATAATTGTCTGCAATTGGATTTTGAAGTATAGTTTTAAATAGTCCTAAACTTATATCAATAATTTAAAGTGAAGATAAGGGTACTCAATTAAACCAGTTATTTAGTGAAATGTTTATATTTACATGTGTCATATGTCACATAACTACAGTGTAAATATTACCAGTGATATAACCTTGAGAGGCCTACATGAAGTGGTACAGATATAGACTTGGTGTATCAACTTGATGTATCACTCTGACAAAAAGCATTTGCACAACACTTCATAATCCAAGTGTACCAATATATAACTAGTTCATGAGCCTCACTGAAATATATCATGAGGTGGATGTTGCTAACTAGGCAGAACATGATCACCTTTCCATAGTACTTCACTCCACAAGTAGTTCACTCTGTGTCTTTTTAAGAGAGTGCACATGATTAATAATGTTTACATAGCATATGTTGTACATTGAAGTATTGGTGTCTAAAGTAGATTTGCTGGAAGTCAGATTGTCTTCTGCTTCTTGATTTTCTATTTACAAATGACAAGAGCTACAGACTTGAGCATGAAGGACCCCATTACAGTATTAACTGAATGAAATGGTATAATGAAGATTTGACTTATTTATAGTTTTGTCAACACAGAGAATGCAAAGATAGCCCTTCCTTAAGTTGACATAACCTGTATAATTTTATGTTGCACCTATGTTAAATCTACACATGGAAATAGATTATTTCTTCAAGGTTAATATTTCAACTAGGTCAATGAAAAAAATGTCAATCTAGACCATAGTTCCTAAAATTGGATACTTACATTTAGACTTTATTTCATCCAACCAAGTAAACTTTCATGAATATATTTCAGTAAATTTCTGAATAAATTATCAACTTTATGGATAAAATTTCATTTTTAAATGCAAATGTATGGTATATTGCTTTGTATTATTTAATGGGGTGGTTTATTTACAGTCATTCCAGATTTAGATTTCTGTTGGACACCTTCAAATCTCTAAAGTGCCCTTTTAAGCTATGAATTCATTACAATTTTCCTGATTTTGGATATTTTCAGGTGCTCAAGGTGTAAAAAATGTCTACCAAACTGGTACTTTGAGAAAGATGGTAGTTTATTTTGTCAGTCAGATTATTGGGCTAGATTTGGTGAATCTTGTAATGGATGCTCAGATCTCATAACAGGGCCTGTCATGGTGAGTTATGGCTAACATTTACAAATTTATATCATTACTGAAATATTGCTATTAAACTATCCAGAATATGCAGGTGTATATTATGTTGCCAATTGAAGTGTATCAACTTTAACTGGTTATAAATCTGCACTCAAAGTTTGTAAATTAAGTATGAGATAGTACACTTTTGAAATTTACAGTGTTAACAGGTAAAAGATGAGGAATGATGTCAAATATGATGTGGGATTATTGATACAGAAGAAAACAGTAGAAGTGAACCATTTCAAAATAAATTAAAATGATAAACAAATGTACGCTAAAATGTGTGATCACATTGTATTCTGGTATATGACATGAACTGAAATGAAATTATTATTATTAAATTCAGGTGGCTGGAGAACATAGATACCATCCAGAATGTTTTAAATGTGTTCATTGTGATAGTTATATTGGGGATGGTGAAACGTATGCTCTAGTAGAAAGATCCAAATTATTCTGGTATATATTAATTTTGGTTTCAGTGACAAATTCCTAATTGTACAAGTTTGTAACTTTTTATCTATCCATGTTAATTAAGTTGCTACAGTTTGAAAATTACAGTACTCTTCATTTGCCAGAGAAAGGTCAAGATACTTCTTTATTCCCCTGTCAGCATTACTTTTCAAAATTTTCTCATTGAACATTGCTAACCTTTACCATCATAAGCAGCCCAATTGGGCTGAATAATAGGATGTTAAACACATTTCATCTAGTATTGTTTTATTATTACAGTGGAACATGTTATTCCAAGGTAATGAAGCCATTATTGGCTGCATCACCACGACGACGGAAACCTCATTCTATACAACTAGTAGAAATACCTCCTACCCCAGACAGAAATCGTGGCGTACAGTTTACTATGGATAGACAGAGGAACTCATCATATAGAGTTTCCAGGAATAGTGATATCTATCGCAAGTCACCAGCCATTAAAATAACAGAGTAAGTTTGTACAAGGAAACTCAAACTCTCTTACAAAGCAAGCAGTAGTATTCCTGACTCTTAACTGTTTTACTACTCAAGAAACCATCTTGTTGGAGCAATTTCATATAGAGGATACTTTCAAAAAACCAAGTATACATATGATAGAGATATGAACTTTTTTAAAGTCATTTAATGTATCATTTGGTTTATGATTGAGCTGTGACAATGATTTTGTAAGAAGTAGACTGGTTATTTGTATTATATATATTATTTTTAGTCTGGATGTTAGTCCAGATCTACAGGGTTTAAAGATTGGTGATCGTATTTTAGAAGTCAATGGTTTAAATGTAAGAGACAAATCTGTAGAAGATGTAAGTATTTCATATTATTTTCAACATATTCAAGGATTATATTTTGTAACTTTTTACCAGTGCTTAAAAATGTGTACACATGTCTCTACTCTGTGGCAACTACTTCTTAAAAGTTACAAGTGACCTTGTCAATTTTCACCACAATTTGAATGACTTTGAGTCTTAAGTTATTTTCTCTATTTCTAGATTGATACAATATTTAACAATACCAATGAAGTTTTACATATAACATTAGAACGTGACCCATCACCATTACGCCATAGTTCAGATAGTGATAGTCCTACCGATACATCATCACCTGATGAAGTTATTATTGGTAATACACCAGTTCAATTGCGTCCTAGATCATCTTTAAAAGCCAGAAAGTAAGTTTTAGTAGCAGACTCATAGTCAACACAAGGTCTTAACAATAATTCTAAGATACATAAAAAAAAATGTTTTACAAATTCAATGAAAAGATATTTGAGTGTCAAAGTATTGGTTATATTGATTGCGTCTGCTTGTAAATGTATTCTTCTTTTACTAACTTGGTTGCTATTCTTATTTTTAGTTACAGTCCATCAAGAAGAAGAAGTAAATCACCCTCACCATTACCAACTAATAGAGCACTGAGTATAGATCTATCTAGATCTAGCTCATTACGTAGTCAAACAGGTTCTCATCGTGTCTTCAGAGTTATTGATTTAATTATTGGTGATCTACTTGGTCAAGGCTTCTTTGGACAAGCTTTTAAGGTATGCATTTTCTGTACACCTGAATGAAGAATAACACTTGAAAATTTAATTGGGATGAAATGTGACACATTGAAATTTGAAATATCAAAATAAATGCACACTGTCAAGACCTATCCTGAAAAGTAAAATTTTTGTTGAAATATATAAAACACAGATACATATGTTGATCATGTAAGTAGTTAAAGGGGAGTAATTTGTAATGGTGATTGTGTATTTTGATCAGGTAACACATCGTGTAACTGGTGAAGTTATGGTATTAAAAGAATTATTTAATTTTAATGAAGAAGCTCAAAAGAATTTCTTAAAGGAGGTAAGTCAAAACTTGACATGTTTTGTACACAAAATGGCTTCTTTTATGATAACAATTTCTGAACTGTTATGAAGGTCTGATATTGAGCCAGACAAAAATCCCCAAATGTTGTCAAATACAACAAGAAAAATTTCACAATTTGCTGAATCAATTTGTTTTATCAGTGTTCTTTGCTATTGATAATTGATATAGTCTTTGTGTTGAATATAATTTCAGGTTCACATGTTACGTAATTTAGATCATCCATGTTTATTAAAGTTTATGGGTGTACTATATAAAGATAAAAAATTAAATTTAGTCACGGAATATATCGGAGGGGGAACATTACAAGATCTTTTATTAGATGAAAGTAAAGAAATAGCCTTAGTCAATAAAATAAAGTTTTTAAAAGATATCTCTAGTGGAATGGTAAGTCTCTTTTTATTATTTATTTTTATGATAAATTTATTTGTTACCAAAAAGTTCATTGATAAACTTGAGAACCTAACCTATCCTATTTTCACATTTGACAATGTTAAACTGTTATTGATCACAGAATATATTGATTTGCAGGTAAATTTTCTATATAACATGTAAAAGGAATATTTTTCAATTTTATGAACTAGTGGTATGGAAATTTTATAATTTGAACTACTGTAAGTTGTGAGTTTAGCAAAACTGCTTTGATCAAGATAAATATCATCTTGTAATATTCTTGATATATATCATTGTTTCTATTGATATTTTTTAGAGTTATTTACATTCAATGGATGTTATACATCGAGATCTCACATCACATAACTGTCTGGTCAGATTAGTGAGTATTTTCTTCTGATAAATCATACATTACATATACCATAAATTTCAAATACGCTTACACTGATTTCAAATTGTATTAGGGAAAGTTTTTATTTTTATCATTAAAATTTCCCTTCTGGATGTGGGGACCAGGTGAATACATCATTATTGCATATTGAATTTAATACTATTAATGACTTTAAAACCAAATCCAAATTTAGTTCTTAAAAGTAAAATATTTGACTAAAGTGTTTTTCTCAAAATATTTCTGTCTTATTTCTAGAATAATACAGTAGTAGTTGCTGATTTTGGTTTGGCAAAAGTAATGCCTAAAAATACAGATATTTCTTTAACTGATAAAGAGCGAACACCAAGTACCAACTCTAGCTCGAATTCAAAATATAAACGTAAAACCAAGAAAAAACGGTATACTGTTGTTGGTAGCCCATACTGGATGGCACCAGAAATGATGTCTGGTAAAATTTATGATGAAAAAGTTGATATATTTTCTTATGGTATTATTGTGTGTGAGGTAGGTTGATTTCTTTTTTATTTTGTTGCATTCAGATGTTTAGGGATACCACTACAGTACTGGTTTTTTGTAATATGCATATTTTGTTTAGTCTATAGCCCATTAAGTAGTTCAATTACATTGCTTTAAATATAGTTGTAGAAGTAATTAGTAAGTTGCGGTTACATTTTCAGTGGGAAAAAGTGCATGATCCTTTAACTGTTTCTAGAGGAATCTCTGCAGAGGGCTTTTAAAATTGTTAGATTTCAAAAGGTCACAAGTAGTTGGAGTCCTGCTGCTAAATAGCATTGGAAAGTCTTCTTTCTACCCTTGTATCATAATGCTTTTATCACATCCTTCATATTCTTTCCACTATCTGTCCCCTTTATTTTTACTCATCATCTTTCATTGTGTTCTTTATCATCTGAATCTTACAATCTAAGTAAGAGCTTGTATGTATATTGATGAGGTCTGGAATGAGTTTTATTTATGAACAGCTTTTAAGGCGTTATATTTCTATGAATGCAAACTCTGATAGAAATTGGTTGAAAAGTAGACTAGCATGAAATGGTAAACTCTATTTGAGAAAAGTTATAGATTTGTAAATTCTAATGTATGTTTTCAATGTGTTTCGGTCTGACTCTCTTGCCATGACCTTCAATGTAATGATTTGATGTCAATAAGTAGGGCCTAGATTGTAAATGAAATGTGAGTACATGTTTATTTGTGTTTTTTGTGTTGTTTAAGCTTAACTATGTTACCTTATGATGGGATTTTCCTTGAACACTGCTTTTGAGAGGCGATTCTTTTACCTTATGTCATCCTTATTATCTTTGTACTTAAAATCAGATGCAATGTACCTCAGTAGGCTTTAATTCATTAAGTGTAAAATAAAAGACAAACCTGTCTATTAGGTGTATTGTTTTCGTTAAAGAATTATTAGTTGATCATCATCATTGGGAAGGGTTTTTTTGCTTTGTTTTGTTGATTCCTTGCTTCAATGAATTACTTGAACATGTCTTGCAAAGAAGACTGTTTTCTGTCACCTCAAAGTAAAATGTATAAAGTGCAAGAAAGCCAGTGAAATCTTTAAATAATATAACAGTCATTTATGAACGTAGAGGTACGATTTAACAGTTAAGGTAATATAGTAATAATTAATACAATACATGTATTTTAATTGGGTTGTATTGTATCAAGTACTATTTATTCTACCCTCCAAAAAATAGACTGTTCAAGTTGTTCAAGTTTATGTTTTGAAGTCCCTAGATAAGGACAAATATCCTCGTTTGACTATAGAAAAGAGAATGTTAAAGCTTCTGCATCTAACTGTTCAATGTTGTGCTTATGTTATGTGTACACTATATGTAGCATTTTGATGAATGTTGTTTGCATGTCTGTCTGTTTGTTTGCAGTTATTTCTTACGGTTTAGTCATGATATCATTTCTGAATCATCAGAAATTTCAATCTGAAATGAAGTCTTTTTTTAACAGATGTAGCTGATGACATTGTCATTTGGAGACCAACCTAAAGATGTTTTGGATATTCATGAATGCCTTTTTTGAACAAAGAAAGACATGGCCTATACCTTCATGATATTGGCGTGTGCAATTGTCAATTTTTTTTTAATTCTCTATGAAGCAAGTTCTGAAGTATAATTTTTGCTTTTTTAGGTGATAAATCGAGTGTCAGCTGACCCAGATTATCTGCCCCGTACTCTAGACTTTGGTTTAAATATGGAACTTTTTAAAAAGCAATATAGTGGAGATTGTCCTAACACCATGTTTATGTTGGCTGCATTGTGTTGTCAACTTGTTCCAGAAAAAAGGTCAGTACAGCATAACTCGTTTTGGGTTGTATACCAACAAAAGCCCTGAACCATCAATGAAAAAGATGCCCAAATGCATCAGTCTTTCAGTCTTGTTTCATTTTATAAGATGCTATATTTCTTATTCCAATCTACTCCTGACAGACAGGTTTCTTCCATAATTTGATGAATTGCTTTCTCAAGATTCCCTGAAACAACATTTTGTGGTCATTATGATATTTAACTGTTTCTTTCCAGGCCACAGTTTGGACGTATTAATATTTTATGTGAAGCTATTCATAATAATATTCTTCATCATGACAATCTTCCACCTGAACTGATGGGTTGTCCAGTCCAGTTCTATGAGGACATGCGTCAGAAATTATATCAGGAAATGTCAAAAGACAAAGTCTCAAAACCTTCTAGTCTTGACTCAATCAGAGAAAAAAACAAAGCCAATGTGAATTGTGAAAATAAAGAAGCAGACATTAATATAAGTGCTTTAAGTTCAGCTGAAAGTGAGTTAGATTCAAAAAAGGAAAAGTCAGTTTCAAAACTATCTGAAAAGTCTGAAAATGAAAACAATTGTTTGAAAGAAGAAAATAGTGTGGAAGTGACTGAGATGTCCGGACAAGTCTTAGAACAAAAATGTGAAAATCAGACAAGTGTTTAAATGAGACCTAAAATAAAGCTTGTGATTATATGATTTAGGAGGTTTATTGAAGTATGATGTTATAAGAGTATACTTCTTGATGCTGGTACAGAATTATCTATAGGTCTACTTTATAAGTGTTGGACACACTGGGTTTTATTTACATATATTGAAGGCCAAGATGAAATTTAAAATGGCAACACATTGTGGTGTGGGCCCAATTTTTTTAATGGGGGTTTCTGTTCATGAAGATTTATTTTTGACATCAAGAAAACTTAAAAATCAAAGATTCTTAGAGGTAGTGATCGTTCCATACACCTATAAATATGATAGTCAAGGTAATAATAATTCACTGTGATAAAACAATTTATTAAGTGTTCGTAAATATTGTTCATACTTTTATATCATACTCATCAATTTGTATATACTTCTTGAATATAATAACATTAAATGCAGCACTTTGTGAAGGATGTGCCTTGCATTTTACACATTTTATGAAGTACTTATGCAATATATGTTGTCAATTGATGATAAAATTATAAATTGGGGAAATTATTTGCAATAATCTTCTTTACAAGGGGAATATTTTATATTAAAACAGTACTTATTGTTATGTTTGTTTGATGCTCTATCGTAAAATGTTGCCAAACTTAATCGAAAGTGTTACAATGAACCTAAAAATGGTTTGCAAATGATTTCTCGATTAGTTTCATGACACCAAAAAACTCAAAATAAGATACATGGCATACACATTATAAGCACATACCGGTACATAGAAAGTTGGACAAATATATTAAATAGATGTTTGATGATCAGATTGTTTTGTTATTGTAATGTGATGTATGACAATAAGTTCAAAAAGTTTTTAAGTTCAAATTATGATGAATATTACCAAACATTCATGCCATTGAAATACGCTTTACAGTTGAATACTAGTTGAATAGGACTAAGTATAGCACAGTTTTAACATCAACAAAACATGTTATAAAAATGTCTGGTTGGGCAAAAAATAAATTTACAGCCCTCATAGAAACTATTTGTTCTACAAATATAAGCCGATGATGTTAAAATATAGATTATATATGATTAAAGATGTATGATATTAATTATTGTTATTGGACCATGCTTTTTATACAAATTTTATTCCATATTGTTATTACCACCTACAGTATGAATTTTGCTATTATATTTATGTGTATGTATATCATATTTTGGACACATTTTGTTAAGCATACTAAGTGAACAAATTATATAATTTTATTATTTATCTCTATTCTTTGTTGAATTCTGTTTAAGAAATAAGTTTGTGAAAATACATTCATGTTTTAAAACTTCACAGAAATTTAATACTTTTAATGTACATTATTGTACTTGATTTTTTATTTCAGATTTATTCACATGAATGATTTTCTATATCTTTACTAATATGTCAAATTTTCTAGGACAAATGTTGAATATTTCTTATCTGCATTATTCACCTGTGGTATTATATTGTTTGTTATGTACTCACATATAAATTTTTTGTAAAGCTCACTTATACACATCTATACTTGTATATAAATTAGAAGTATATAAATTACACTGTTTGTAAATGGTTATACTATAGTTAGATCCAATTTAATCAAGTAATATACTTCATGTCCAATTTTTTGTATTAATGAAAAGTATATAAATTTTTTTAAATATTTCTTATATAATTTGTGTACATAGACAATTGTATATATTGTATAGAAATATTATTTGAACAATTGGGCACAAATTACAAGTCATTGAAGTAATTTCTTCATATAAGTTACTTTTGTAAATAGTAAAGATTTTATAATTTTGTTATATTATTTACTGTATATTTATATGTTTTGTAGTTGTACATTGATCATCCTGAAGTTTAAATATCATTTGGCTTCCTTTTCTCCATTTCTCATGACAATAAATGGTACTATGTACTTTGGCTTGTATTTTAATTAAACCATTGATGTAGATGTCTGTCCTGAGGTTTGTACTAACCTCATCTTAATCTACAAGACACATTAAAACAGTCCTAATATAATAGATATTGATAGTTTCTTAATCACCTACTATCTGTTTTCACCTTTTCAGTGCAACTTACTATCTGTATCTCCTAGAGTTGTATCTAGTGTTCCATATAATTCATTATCTTTATTTGCGGCAGCTTCATATTCTTTTAATGTCCCATTTGAATGCTTAGGTCATTTTCCCACCACAACAAAAATAAAATACTAGTTCAGTCCATACCAGAATCAAATCCACACAATTGTACACAATGGCTAGCAAGAAGGAGATGAACTCTAGATATTCCTAGTCAAAAAAATAAAACCTGTAAATTCTAAATACATAATTTATATCATAAAGCTTTATTTTGAGCAGTTATACATGTATATCTAAAATAGGTTAATAATGCACAGTAAGTGTTGTATATAACACTCCTATAATAATATTTAAATAGCTGCAAAATCAATACTTCAAAATAGAGAACACAATATATTCAATATTATTCTACATTTTCAGATCTCTCACTACAAACAAATTACTAAAATAAATGATCTAGTAGGATTCATATTTCAGAGCCGTATTTTAGCAATATGGACATTTTCCAATTGAGGTTTTCAAAGATTAAGCAAGCAAACAAATAATCATCAATTGGTTGTAAACAAATTCCTTAGTCTTAACACAAAAATACATTGTGAATCAGCAAAGACTTTTCAATTTTTAAAAAGCATAACAATGAAAATAAATATTTTACCCTAACAAAACAACAACAACAAAAAACAGAGAAAATCAACAATATATTAATCAAAGAAAGAGTGTCCAAAAGATATACTTCATTATATTATGCTTTGACAGTCGATATAACCTATTTTATTACATGGTAGGCCTATCTTGGAGATCACATTCTAGCCTTAACTAAATAAATCATCATCAATACAGTTCTCCATGGGTTTACTTGGAAGGAACTTGAAGAGATTGTAATAACTGAAGTATGAAAACTGGTTATCTGGATAAACTAAGATTTCCATTCTTGAGAACCATATTCATAGATCTTCCTATAAAAATACTAGGCATTTAAAGTGGACCAACCCAATTTTTTATTACGGTCAATTATAATCAAAACCATTGTATCACATATATCATATAATATGATAGATTTTTATAGTGTATTTGGATAGAAATTTTGCCCCTCAAACAAAATCCCAGAAATTGTTTTACAGATGCATATAACTGATAATATGGAAACAATGTTTAACATCATTATGAAAGTCAATACCCATTTTAGTTTTGAACAATCAAATTTAACACTTTTATATGTCCTTTACTAAATTCAACGGTGTAAATTATATCATATTTGACAGACATTGAAAACATCTAAATTGACAGACTTTGAAAATATCTTAATTGACAGGCTTTGAAAATATCTTAATTGACAGGCTTTGAAAATATCTTATTTGACAGGCTTTGAAAATATCTTATTTGACAGACTTTGAAAATATCTTAATTGACAAGCTTTCAAAATATCCAATTTGACAGACTTTGAAAATATCTAATTTGACAGACTTTGAATATATCTTATTTGACTGGCTTTGGAAATGTCGTATTTGACTGGCTTTGGAAATGTCGTATTTGACAGGCTTTGCAAATATCTTATTTGACATGCTTTGAAAATATCTTAATCGACAGACTTTGAAAATATCTAATTTGACAGACTTTGAAAATATCTTATTTGACAGGCTTTGGAAATGTTTTACTTGACAGGCTTTGAAAATATCTCCACTGACACACTTTGAAAATATTTTTGAATAAACTCTTGACAATTAATTGTTGCTTAAATAATCAAAATGGTGTGAGCTAAATGAATACCGAATGTAAAATAGCCTAAAGCATCTTATAATTATCTCTCAGGTAGATATTTTTTCTCAGCTTCAACTAATTCATCATCGTTCTGTAACCTAAATATTTCCTTAACTGGAACAACCTAAAATAAAAGGAACGAGTGGTTGCTAAGAATACAAGTCATCGTTTGACAACAAATATTTCCAGAGTTTGACTTTTTGAAAATATCAAATGTCACATCATGGATAGCAAGAGGAGTCACTCACAGATTAGTTATGCATTTCAATCAGACGGGTTGAAAGCCTTTAAATTGATATTGAAAGACAAATTCAAAATTTAATACCTTCTTTTCATTTTCTATTCCTAAAAGACTTTGTTCTTTATAAATCTGAGCACTAACATCTTGCATAGCTTTTACTGAGCTTCTTATATTATGGTTTGCCCATATTACCAAGGAAACACCCCAATCTTTGAAACTTTTGGTAGGTGTTTTATAATATTTGGTGGGCACAATGACTACTGGTGTCTGTACAAAAGAAAAGAAATGAAATATAAATAAATATTTTACTAATTAATTGAAATAAAGTTATACTAAGAAATGAAACATAGGCTACGACAAAATTTGCAAGGGAACGTCCACCATCCGCTTGATAGTGAGCTAAATTAATGTGAATTGTGAAACAAACCAGGCTACAGAGTTTGATCAAATATCACATAAAACCTGTGATCACTCTACTCTAGATTTTTTTCTATAAAAAGAAGTCTGCTCATTGCTCAAGTAATATACATAGCATGGTATCATGAGTTAACTGATTTAAATGCTGAAACCCAAATAAATCGTTCATATTCTTAAACATCTTAGTGATTAAATATGTCTCTTTTTTCTGAGGATGATATTATTTTGAGTATGCCAGCAAGAAAGTGTGTTATATATTGAGCACAGAAACCTTGCATGATATTATGAAATCAAGTTATGTCAGTTTCAATAATTGTAATTTTGATATCTATTATGCTTAAGATGGGGCTCTGTGCAAACAACTATAGTCCCTTCTCTCTTTCTATATATTTACACCAATTTGAAAGATTTATAGAATGCCTAGGCGCTGCCCACCCAGTTAAAACATAAGGAAAGATCAAAAGAAATTGCTGATATCATGGTTTAAACTATCAAAGAGCAATGTAGTCTCAACTCATAGCTACACCATCTCCTGACATGTGACAAATTATTACAGTTTATCAGAGATTTTTGGGATATCTATAAAGAAAAGCATAGGATCTTCATGATGATATTGACACACATACAAAAGATTAAAAGAATTCATGAAGAATTGTAATATATAGAGTGAGCATGCGGTAAATGTGACGAACGAATGGTGACTGAGTTATTTCACTGCCACAAAACTACAGTGTTCCAACCCTAAAAAGAGAAGTCTGGATTTTTACGCACTTCGAAAATATAGTAATTTTGCTATGGGTATATACAGAATTCAAATGTTAGTAATTCCTCAAAAGAAATTCAACTTTTGGCTTGGCAAACTACTGATCATAACAATATTGTAAAGTAAGTAACATACTGGTAAACATATTCTAAAATACTTACTGGATTATTCCAGGCTTTCATAAAAGATTCTATTTCTGATGGATCACTTTTTTTACTATGCATCAGTATAGCATCAGCACCTAAAAAATTCATAGTTACAAATATTTTTAAAAATGATGTTTAATCTTATTTATATATGAGGCTCTTAGGGTTCCCCATACATATACATAAACTTAAAAAACTGTTTAAATCCATTTTATCCAGTGAGATATGTGCTGAAGATTTCCATACAAATTTGATTCGTCTTAAAATATCTTGTCCTAAATTGGCTTTAATGGGAGGTAGTTTGTGTTTTAATGGGAGATAGTTTAATGTTTTAATGGGAGATAGTTGAGTATTTTAATGGGAGATAGATGAGTGTTTTAATGGGAGATTGTTGAGTGTTTTAATGGGGGATAGTTTAGTGTTTTAATGGGGGACAGTTTAGTGTTTTAATGGGAGATAGTTTAGTGTTTTAATGGGAGATAGTTTAGTGTTTTAATGGGAGATAGTTTAGTGTTTTAATGGGAGATAGTTTAGTGTTTTAATGGGAGATAGTTTAGTGTTTTAACAGGAGATAGTTTTGTGTTTTAATGGGAGATAGTTTAGTGTTTTAATGGGAGATAGTTTAGTGTTTTAATAGGAGATAGTTTAGTGTTTTAATAGGAGAAAGTTTAGTGTTTTAATGGGAGATAGTTTTGTGTTTTAATGGGAGATAGTTTAGTGTTTTAATGGGAGATAGTTTAGAGTGTTAATGGGAGATAGTTTAGTGTGTTAATGGGAGATAGCTTAGTGTTTTAATGTGTATATGAATGGTGAGAGTTATCAGCTGTATTGTGGTTCTATCTGATGAGCATGAAACAAAACGTCCCTAGATATTGTCTACCTACAGAATCGCTAAAAGTCTGTTGTGTTTGGACTTACCTGCATTTGCGTATGCCTCAGCTCTTTTCAATGCTTCTTCTAATTCCCAACCAGCTATAAAGGCCTCAACTCTTGCTACTATACAGAAATTAGGATCTCGTAAATAATCTTTACTAGCCTAAAATAACAATACTTTAAATAATCTTTTGAAGGACAGATTTTTCCATACAATTAACCATTGCATACTCTAAATTATTCTTAGACTATACGCTTATACTTTCAAAAGACTTATCATGCAGCAGTAGGGCTAAATGTCTAGAAATTGTCTAGGGAAAGACTGAACCATCATAGTTTGCATTCTATCATATTTGGTCTTATTCTGGATAATTTAGTGTTTCAGACCTCTCATCAATCCTATTGATTTTATATATAAATAATTATCAAACCATATTTATGTTTTTCTTAAAATCTGGATTTAATTGTAGTTAAACTTTCAGGTATTTTCCAAGATTACTATAAATTCAAATCAACCTACTTTAATTTTAAGAGCAAATTCTTCCATATCAGCTAATGGTTGATGTCTGTCATCATGAAGGCTGTTTGTTTTAGGAAATAATTTGTCCTCAAAACATGCTCCTAAGTTCAAAATAAATAAGACAGTTTGTCAAAAAATAATTTTCATTCTTAATTATCATTTTTAATCCTGATCAATTTCATAATTCTACTGTAACTACTATAAATATTCCAAGTCTGTGTAGCAAAATTTTCCAAAAGACACTCAAGCACCTAGATTCTGCAAAGTAAGGAATAGAATCTCTCACAGATAATGCCTTGAGGATCACAAATGAACTACATATAATTTCTTGTATGCTGTATATTTGTCAAAATGTTTATTTCTAAGTGACTTTTGGTGGCTCCATCGAACTTGTGTTTTGTTGTTAACTCTAATTATCAACCAATCCTCACTAAAGCCTTATCAACCAAAAAAATGAAGGTTTTCTCACATAAAACTTTCCACAATAGGGTAAATATCCTTCAAAATTATTCATTTGTCAATACCTGCCACTCCTCTTTCTTCCAATTTTCTTACCAATCTTCTGGCATTATTAAAATTACCAAACCCAGTATCAGCATCAACCAGTATTGGGATTTCAGTATCTTCACTCATAAATTCCAATATATCAACAACTTGTGTCCATGATGCTTCATTACTATCTCGTACACCTAACTGAGCAGACATAGCTAGTCCACTAGCCCATATTCCCTTGAATCCTTTAATAATAAAATGCAGAAATCAGTATCTACAGGACATATGGTAGAATATACATTTACCCTATTTTTGAGAGCTCCGTTATGTGAAAAATAAACATAAATGAAAAAATTATTCTCTGAAAGGGAGGCCTAGTTACAATATCCAAATGTGACATAGCTAGCCTTAGTATTCATGCGGTTCAGCTTAATTTCAAACTTCATTTATTGAACATCAAATCTTTTGTTTTGATCCACACCACATAGAAAAATACTTGATATTTCTCTAATTTGTAAGAATAGGTTGTCTCATAACACACTATCTATGTGTTTTTTGAAGATAGCATTTGAAAATATACCAAAATAAACCTTGATGAGGCTATTTACCGGCTTCTTCTACTATTTTAGCACTAAGACCATTGTGTGCTTCCATGATATATTCTAGATCTGGTGACTTTAGCATGCTCTTTAATTCTGCAGACTTCTGCAATGGTTTATATGATTAAATTGTTAGTTTTAAAACTGATTTAACACAGCCCATTGAGATAAATGAAATATGTCATTATAAGAAAGACATAACTATATATAAAGCTTGAGAGGCTATGATTTTGATTTTTTTCCCTTCTGGTCATGACATCATAAACCCAAGGCATTCTGATTTAAATCCTTTAGTAGTTGATGGCACATTGTCAGTTGTTGTTTAATGGCTAAATTTGAATGAAGTTGAAATATTTTCAGAAGAAAATTGGATTAAGAAAGGCTTTTTGAAAGATCTTACTACAAGATAATATACTTGGAACATTTAAATGATTTATGTACTTTTTAAACAGAGTAAATATTTTATTCTTGTTTACATTAATTTAATAACTACCTTGTACTTGTATAAATTGTATTTTATAGTTTAAATGCTAATGGATTAATATAAGCTTCAGCTTGTTTTCAAAACCATATACCGGTATATATATATAAGTATATTGTTGTTTCTGATGCACAGTAGTATACAAATCAAATAATAACAAAATAACACCCAAATTATATCTCCTACTATGTTTCAGTAGTGTCTTCAGGGAGACATTAGATAGTAACAATAATGAAATTGACGTAAATCAATTATAAGGAGGAATTTGAATTAATTAAAATCATGTGACTGAAATATGCATAAATATATCAATCGTTCAATGAAAGTGATTTTTAAATATATTTTATATTATATATATATTTGTATTTACTATTTGAATAAATATTGTTTAAAAAAAAAGGTGGTAAAATCAATTTTTCATCATACAGCTGTTCAATGTATTGATTCAGAACAGACTTACTAACTTTGAATTCATACAAACTTTAAATTATAATAGCTTACCTATGTCAAGTATTGTTAATCTATTACTTTTCAGTACAAAAATATCAATACCTTGACAAAGAAACCTTCATAAAACATGAGACAGATGATATACAGAAATTACATTTGTGATGATGTTAATTTAATTCCAAAGTTGATATTGGATTTTTCAAAATCACAAATCTCATATCAATGATGTGCTTCAGAAAACAAAAAACGGTCACAATATTCAGATTAAAATTATTAAGATTTGTACCTTGGCACCATGGGCTATATAACATCGACATTGTTTATTCCAATTACTATTATCTACAAAAAATAAGAAATAATGTATACATGAAAATTATTTCATATACCTAGTATAATGAGATAAAATACCTAATCCAATTCAGCACCTAATAAGGTAATTGCTTAAAGAGGCTGTCCATGTCCATATATTCAATATATCCTAGTCTGGAAGAAATGTAAAAAAAAGTTAATGTGACATTAAAATTATTATTAAATTCAACTGACACAACTAATTTAAACAAAAAATATTTGGAAAGTTATTGTTACTTTCCCTTTGATGAAGAGCCATGTTTAGGTTTGATTTGGGTCTTGAATATATTTAGATAGTCTTCTTTAATACTTTTGTTTACTCAATGATAATAAGAGCTCAACCTTAAAACCTCTAAATAAACATGAAAGAAGATCTAATCTCTTAAAAGAGTGGAGCTCTGTTTCATTCATATATTTAAAGGGAAGAGGTCTGCAATCAATTTCTACATTAATTGATCAAAACTTAATCAGGAGGTCAGATTATTGCAAAATAACAATAATCAGAATATTTTGGTTTTGGTTAGAAAATGGTAGTGGGTCAACAATTAGTTTTAAGATCTAGAATTACGACCAAAAAAAGTGTAACATAATGTATGATTTTACAACACTATCTTATGACAAGAACAAGATTCTGGTTGTTAAATAGTATGCTGAATAGATATATTATAATTTTCTATATGCCCATGTATAATTTTGCAGTAGATCCATAGTTCATATTTTGTACAATTGATTTTGAATTGAAAGAAAAAACGTCTGAATACAAGTACAGGTATATCTTAGTACATCAACCTATTTATTGTAAGATTATTCAACTTTCACGGTTTTTTGGGGTTTTTTTTTTCTATATACTCAACTGAAGCAGACGATTTATTTCAGCCAATCAGAACACGCCATGTTTCAGGATTCCATGCCTTCGATGGAACATGTGGAGACAATAATGGCGGCTTCTGTCTTTACGTGACAATCAACGATAAAATGAAATCACTTACAGATTGCTGCCAAATTACACAATGCTCTACTCAAAAAATCATATAAATTTTAAATTAAGATTACCTGAAATAGTTCTTAAAATATTGGTTGTCCTCGACGCCAAATTCCTTGCCATTTTGTAAAATACACGTGCTTCGGTATACCACAGTGGAGGATGAGTTGTAAAACCTGTATACTTTACACGTAATTGATAAACAACGGCGAATATAGTCAAATAAACTCATGCACACTTGGCGTGATATATTCAGCTGAGATATTAACTTGAACACTTGTCCCAGTTTGTCGCACACAGCTTAAATTGACCAACCGTTGCGACTGTATTGGTTCCTTGATTATCATACTGATGGCGTGGCGTAATATGGCGGGTTATTTGAACTGTTCTGTATTGCATATTTTTAAATTTTGCCTAAAGGGAAAGTTTCCTTAACTTTTTTTTATGTGTATCTGTAACACTTTAAACATCGACTTGAACTATTCTCAAGAAATGAGGCAGATTTTTTTTCAAGCGTCTCATTATATATTACTTGCACACATGCTTGGTTATTTTAAAGTTGTTTGGTAGATGACAAGTTAACGTTCGTTTCCAGCGATCGCTGATATCGCAAATTGGGTAGTTGATAGTTTTCGTAGTATTTGGTATTTGGATTGGTTCAAGTTGGATGATTCTGTGATGTTGGTTTGGTTGTTAATAATTCTTGAGAACTAGTCGAGTCGACTTGGATGTGAAACTCGGTGTGGAGTGAGTTACTCAATCTTCTTCATCTTCAGATGTTTTCGGATGTTTCTGCGATGGAACCTATAATCGCTGCAGGGGGTGTCCTTGAAAGTGTATAGAAACTTTGGGAGGAAAAGAAAGCATATCTGTTAGACAGATTTGTTAAAAATTGGTAGACGTGTTCCATTATCGTATACCAGTGGTTCGTGGGTGAAACCAAAACATTCTGAAAACGATATGTGATGTTTTCCAATTAGTTTGTACGAGTGGGTTTTCAGTTCCAAGGCACGCGATCTTGTGGCAACGTGGCCGTAGCGACACTTAATGGCGACTGACGTTATGCTTGTAGTAAGAAAGAAAAACATCTATATGTTACAAGGATAACAACTTAGGTTCACAAGGCCGCCTTGACAGGGAAAATTTCTACCAGCTGGTCCTTGGCCAAACCTCTTGGCATTTATCCTTCCCGGTTTATCCGCAACCATTTACAGCTGGGCAGGCCCATAACTAGGGGGGGGGGCTCTAAATCATTTCGCCACGTCCCCCTTGCAAAATTAAATTAAGGCTGAAAGCAGTCACAACCTGCTATTTAGAGCTGAAAGAGATAACTTTTGTCTTCAAATGAGATTTTTTAAGATCTTTACAAGGGATTTAGCGTTTGTTGGTACAATATATAGACACAGCTTTATGGAACAACAATCACTGGTTCAAGTTTAGTCAACGTAGTTGAAGTTGAAGTCAACTTTGAAAACACCAACATACTGACAATCAGTAAGCATATCGATAAAACCCGGAGACTTCATGAAGCTATCAACATCAGAAGTAACCAGTTAAACGCAGGTGTTAGATTATCACATAAACATGATAAACTTATCAAATTGTAATTATTAATGTGCATACATTTATTCATATTTGGTTATTAAAACACTTCAACTACCATTTGAAAAGTTATTTTTTAAAAATATATTCTCTTTTGATAAAACATTGTGATATTAACAACAGTTGTTTATTTAATTCTTAATCACCCCCCCCCCCTAATAAATTTCCTTTTTGAATGTTATTTTAGTATCATGTAATTATTTTCGTTATAACTGCACCTTAACTGACCCCATCCCCCCCCCCCCATTTTCCTAATAAAAGTAATGTGACCGCCCTCCTACAAATGACCCCCTTGGCATATAGAGCTGGTTACGGGCCTGTAAATTTCACATACCTTACTACGTTGTTGGTGCGGAGTCTGCTTAGCAATTTGCATATACATGTAGTTACAAATGAATGGTTTGGTTTGTTTTGGTTCGGTTTGGTATACTCGAGTCAACCTTGTATCTAGCGTGTTGAGATTCCGATGTATGTCAGTCCATTTCCGGTTGATCGTAGAAGACACCTTACTACAGAACTCCGAATAGGAGTTTTATACGTTGTACATCCGCCAGACTCAGACTTTCCTTGTCCCAACGACCATAACCAGGGATGGAAATATTCGAGGGAACCCATTATACCTCAATCTTATGGTTGTTGTTGCTTTGGTAGTGGATCGTTATTCGTATTTCGGTGATGACCTCTTACCGGCAATTAGAAGGATTTAGAGTAATTGATTGGAGGCAGCATTACCTCAACTCTTGACAACATCAGCAAAAG
Source organism: Nipponacmea schrenckii (assembly GCA_030562195.1). Lineage (NCBI taxonomy): Eukaryota > Metazoa > Mollusca > Gastropoda > Lottiidae > Nipponacmea > Nipponacmea schrenckii. Next base: position 12,084,869 of record CM060201.1, read on the forward strand.
ACTTATCAAACTTGATAAGAATTGAAAACAAGCTATCAAAAGTTGTCGCAGAATTGGCATGCGTTAAGTCTGAAGTTCAGGGTAACAGTGAGAAAATCCATTCCTTGGAGCATAAAATGTACTTGGTGGAAACCAGTATTCAATTTCAATCAGTATCGTCAGATAAAATCGTTGAAGTCACATCTAATATGAAAGATCAATTCAAGGAAATCGAGAATGTCAATGCTAGATTACGTGATGAATTCATAGACTTAAAATATCGTAGTATGAAAGATAACTTATTGTTCTTTGGTATTACAGAAAGTGAGTCTGAAAATTGTGCAGACAAAATTCACGAACTACTAGAAACCAAATTAAATATCGCAGATCCTAAAAATAAGATCAAGATAGACAGAGCACACCGAATAGGAAAGCGTATAACAGGCCCCAACAGTCAAGCTAAATGTCGTCCAATAGTTGCAAAATTCTGCTATTCTAGAGATAGAATGGAGATCAAATCCAAATCAAAACTGCTGAGAAATAGTGACCTCGGCATATCTGAAAAAATTCCCCAAGTTTATCATGTTACCCAATCAAATCAAGATTGAGATTTAGCTGCAGATGACTCTTCTTACAGCATATCAATTATTTGTTGGGACATTAATAGTGGTCTCATTAGAAAATTACAAGATGACAACTTCGTAAATCTTATCAAAGCATACGACATAATCGCCTTACTACACGTAGGACAGTACAAGCCAAACTAGCCGGATATTCCAAACATGTAAATCGTAAGAAACATAAGGCCAATGGTTGGTATTCATTAAACATTGTAGCTTATTTTGCACCCACAAATATTTTTGACGCAATATTACTAAGTCAAGGGCAATAAATCAAAAACCATTCATTAAAAAAGTCGGAAATTTAAACTTGACTAATGTCTTATCTATTCTGATGCTTACACCAAGTTCCATCAAAATCTTTTGAAAATTAAAGCTTCTTATTGAAACCACAATAGAATCTTGAAGCAATTTCACGAAGTCAAGGGCAATTAACTCAAAACAGTTCATTGAAAAACTGTCTCATTCAAACATGACTGAGGTCTAATCAATTCCAATGCTCACACCAAGTTTCATGAAAATCCTCTGAAAACTGGAGTATTTATTGCATCGAAACTAAAATTTTGACAAGCTTTTACTACTTCAAGGGCAATAACTCAAAAACTGTTCATCAAAAAAATTTCAAAATTCAAAATGTCTGTTGTCTGATCAATTCCAATGCTCACACCAAGTTTCAACAAAATCCATTTAAAATTAAAGCTTCTATTTTGTCTTCAACAAATATAGAGGCAGGGGCAAAAACTCCATAACTGTTTCTTGCAAAATCGTCCAAATCGAACTTGACTGCCGTCTCATCCATTCCAATGCTCATACCAAGTTTCATTAAAATCCATAGATAATTGTAGCTTCTATAGTGTCTACAGAAAATGAATTTTTATGCAATTTTACTTAGTCAAGGGCAATTACTCATAAACTATTCGTCAAAAAATCGTCAAATTCGAACCTGACCACCGCCTTATTAATTCCAATGCTCATACCAAGTTTCATTCAAATGCATTGAAAATTGTAGCTTCTATTGCATCAACAATAAATTTTGACGTGATGTCAAGGGCATTAGCTCAAAAACATTTTTCAACGAAAAATCTTCAAATTCGAAGTTGACCGCCGTCTTATCAATTCCAATGCTCACACCAAGTTTCATTAAAATCCATTGAAAATTGTAGCTTCTATTGTGTCTACAACAAATATAGAGGCAGGGGCAATAACTCAAAAACAGTTGATCGAAAATTTGTCCAAATCGAACTTGACTGCCATCTTATCAATACCAATGCTCATACTAAGTTTCATTCAAACCCATAGAAAATTGTAGCTTCTACAGTGTCTACAAACAGACTGACGGACAGGGGCAACGACAATATACGTACACATATTCCCGTGGGCGTATAAAAATCTGTTCATGCGATAATTTCCATACATGCAAACCAAGTTTCATTAAGATTGGATAAAAACTTTAGCCTCTATCTTGGATACAACCCAAATTTGACGCGTTTTTACTAAGTAAAGGGCAATAACTCAAATCCGTTCATTCGATATTTCCATTTTCGAACTTGACTGAGATCTGATCAATACATACATGTTTACCAAGTTTCATTAAGATCGGAAAAAAACTGTAGCCTCTATCGTGGACACAACCCAAATTTGACGCGTTTTTAGTAAGTCAAGGGCAATAACTCAAAATCCGTTCATTCGATAATTTCCATTTTTGAACTTGATCGAGATATCATCAATATATACATGTATACCAAGTTTCATTAAGATCGGATAAAAACTGTAGCCTCTATCGTGGATGCAACCAAAATTTGATGCTTTTTTACTAAGTCAAGGGCAATAACTCAAAATCCGTTGATTCGATAATTTCCATTTTCGAACTTGACCGAGATATCATCAATATATACATGTATACCAAGTTTCATTAAGATCGGATAAAAACTGTAGCTTCTATTGTGGATACAACCCAAAATTGACGCGTTTTTACTAAGTCAAGTGCAATAACTCAAAAACTGTTCGTGCGATAATTTCCATTTTCGAACTTGACCGAGATATCATCAATATATACATGAATACCAAGTTTCATTAACATTGGATAAAAACTGTAGCCTCTATCGTGGATACAACAAATGTGGACGGACCGACGGACGGACAGGGGCGACGGCAATATACGTCCACATTTCCATGTGGGCGTATAAAAACTGGCAACGAGTTAAGTCTTCTGGCTAAATCAAACCCTAAACAATTCTGGTCCAATTATTAAAAAACCCTAAAGTGCTTGGGGCGAGTAACAATATCACATTAGATGAGTTTTATATTCATTTTAAATCATTATTCGAGACAGACCTAGCAGATGTTGAGACCTATCCAGAGATCATAGATAACTTGTCCCATCAAGCTGGTCTTCCTAACTTTACTTTAGACGAAGCAATCACCCTGACAGAAATTAAAAAGGCAATATTAAAACTGAAAAAGGGTAAAAGTGCAGGCAGGGATGGCATTACCCCAAAATTAGTGAAACATATTGATGTAATATCAATGCCTCTATGTTCGATTTTCAATATTGTATTTGACACAGGCATCTATCCAAATGAATAGTCAAAATGTATTATAGTACCTGTACCAAAGAAGGGGAATAGCGCAGATGTCAACAACTATCGACCGATAACTCTAATTTGTGTTTTCAGTAAAAAAATTCTATTATTATAAACACTCGATTACTTACATGGCTTAAGTCATATACTATTCTTATCCTAAACCAGTTTGGTGTTCAGACAAAAAAAAAGTACAGTAGACAGCATAGCCATTTTACAAATGCTCATAAATAAATACTTATCCGAAAGTAAAAAATTATTTTGTTGCTTTGTTGATTTTACTAAGTGTTTTGATACCATTAATAGAAATTTATTATTTAAAAATTTAAGCTTGTCGGGCTTGAGTATTAAGATGATAAATTGTATTAAGTCAATGTATAAAAATATCAATCTTTGTGTCAAATACACCAATACATTCTCAGAATACTTCTCATCATATTCAGGTGTAAAACAGGGAGACAATTTATCTCCACTACTATTTTTACTTTATATTAACGATTTTAATTCATTTATGAATGTAGATATCATTGATCCAGTTGTAATAGATAATATGGTTTTAAATTCAATTTTATATGCTGATGACTCAACATTAATGTTTACATCCCCTCAAGGCTTGCAATCCATGCTTGATAAATTATATAATTACTGTAGTCGATGGGGCTTGAAAGTTAACACTCTCAAAACCAAAGTAATGGTATTTCGAAATAGACCTGTAAATGTAAATAGTCATAATTTTACTTATAATAATCTTAATATTGAATGTGTTAAATTTTTTAACTACCTTGGTATTCAACTTTCATGTAACGGTAATTTTAATATTTGTCAAAACACTCAGGCCTCTAAGGCAGCAAAGGTTCAATATCAACTGTTCAATGTTTTCAACCAAGCAGAACTGACAATTACTCAAAAATTACAATTATTTGAATCGTTTATTGGTTCCATCCTGACGTATGCCTGTCCAGTGTGGGGTTTCCATAATTCTCCAGATATCGAACAAGTCTTTTTAAAATTCTGTAAACGTATATTAAACGTAAAATCCTCAACTCATGGTTCAACTAATTATGGAGAGTTAGGGAGAACGACACAATTGGCAGTCAGACAAGGTATCATTTTGAAATATCGGTGTAATATTGTAAAAGATAAGAATAATTTAATCTTCCATGTTTATAAAGATTGTATACAATCTAAATCGTTCATTAACAAAAACAAGAAAAACTGGTCATTCAACATCAAATGTTTGCTAGATAATTTAGGCTTCTCAACCTATTGGTCAAATCAATTTATTCCAAATTGGCTTCCAAACTACAACTCTTTAAAGTCAAGATTGAATGACCAATTCATCAAAGAATGGAACAGTAATCGCTATTTATCTCCTAAGCTACACTTTTACAACTTGTTTACTATGGACCCTTCATTAAAAATATATTTAACTCTCAATCTCAAAAGTAAATATAGGATTTGTTTAAGTAGATTTAGATGCTCCTCTCACACCCCGCTAATTGAATCTGGGCCGCTATAACTGCACTCCAAGAGACCAAAGAATTTGTAAATGTTGTACTCTAGAAGCGATAGAAGATGAATTTCATTTTTTATTCATATGTACAGCTTATGAGGAGCTACGGAACAAATACATCCCTTCTCATATATGTTACTATCCAACTCATGAAAAATTCATCTCTATTATGTCATCTCGGAACGAGGACTTCATCAAAAGTATTGCTTATTTTATTTATCACGCTATGTCACATCGCAGTTGCTTGCTTTCATCTGCCTAATACACGTTTTATTTATTTATTTTGTATTTATTTGTATTATTCATTTTTCACTTGTTGTATATTGTAAATGTATTTGTATGTTTGTATATAAGTTATATTTATTTTTACACCTTTGACATAATGTTTGTAAAAGCCATAAGTTTTATTACTTATTGCTATATTGCTAAAATTATTATTATTATAAGCGAGTCGGATAACATTGCGGCATGGTTCGTGTAACTGACGGATAGCCATGCTACTGCGTCTCTAATGACAAAAAGTTCTGCCTGTGAACTGTGTGAATGCATTTTGCTGGGTTGCATTAACCGTAACCTGTTGCTGTATTACTTTTGGAACCATCGATGTAGATCTACAAACGGTTGGCATTCAAGGAATCAATAAGACGAAGAGTGTGTGAGCTTGTTCTTGTTGGTATTCTGGACCAGCTGGATTGGTAACCCTTCAAAACGGAGTAGCCGATAGGCGTCGTTTGAGAATCGTAACTTGATCGAGCTGGTGATCTCTCAAAAGACCTTTTGCCCTAAGAAATATATTACGGTTCTTCATGTTATAACCGACACGAGTGAATCTTTTGATGCTGGAATTCGTTGGGTAGCTTTCGGACAAATGTTGAAGCTTTTCAAAGAATTTGAGAGAGAGAGTTCCCCCCTCCGAAGAGAAAGTAGTTTTTCTCCCACCTCCTGAAGTAGTGCCTCATTCTTTTCACACACGGCTGCCCTCATTGCAATACGTAGCTTTTTTGTATTTATTTATTTTATTTGTAGAACGTCGAGTTTCTTCATTTTAGTATCACTGACTTTACTATAGGCGATGTAACTATAGTCTATAACTGAACGAACCAAAGACCTGCACAGCATCATAAGAGTTTTAGCTTCCGATATAATGAAGCCGTTTGCCCATTTGGCAACTTGTTCACGAACCGAACCTTCTTCGATTTTCACAGCTAAGTGCTGTTTCCCTCACCAAACTTTAAGGAACATTTCCACTGGCGAATGTTATTTTTACAGTCCTAAGGGACTTGTCCTCGAGAAGCAAATAAAGGTAAGCCCTCTCTACCGCTCGATTGTGAAGTTTTAGTTCCTCTTGTAATTCACCCGTCGGTATATTCTCTGGGGACACCGTAAATAACGACTCGAAACGGTCTTGTTGAAGAACTATAGGTTGAGTCTACCTTCATTCAACACTCTGATTGGTAGCGTAGACCTCATCTGCCAGAGTAGTTGTCTTGATCATACATAGAGCAATAAACAGACACGTAAGCTAATGGCTACATTTATTTATGTTACAATAAAGCTTAATTTCCGTTAAAATAGAGCTTATTTCCTAGTGGACATTTGTGTTTTCCCTCCAAAAAATAGGACCGAAAGCCAATGAAACATTGGCTAAGGAAAATGAGCTAGGCTTACCACCAACGTTTCTGAACCTGATGAGTAAAAGGAAGCCTACGAGCATGAGGCAGATATATGTTATCAAATTACATCTTGAATATTTGAATGTAAAATAAAAATAGACTGTAATAAATATAACTGAAAACCAGTAAACTATTTCTATCTACATCTATGTTGCAAGACCAGCTGTTCAAAGCATTAATTACAATATTTTCAATCTGTTTTATCGTCTCTGTTAATCAGCAGTTTGCAATCGACGACATACGATTGGACTATTATACCGTGTTCAACCAATGACAACAAACAATTAGGATTCCGTGGTGTTGATGATAGACCGAGAGAATCGGTAACAAAATAAATATATAGCCTATATCTTTCGATGCGCTTCTGATTTATCATAAAATGTCAACTTGTTCAAAATTTTGCTCAATGTGAGATTCTCGTACAGAAAACCAAGTGATAGGACGCTTAAATTGTAAGTTCTTAGTAATAATTGTTTAAATTGTGAAATAGTAACCTCGGATTGGCTTTAGCTTGAGAATTGTCCTGATAGTGATTATATTATATGGAATTTGTAAGATGGTAAATGTAAGTACATGTCCACGATTTTTGTGTCAATTCTTTTCTTTAGAAATTCAACTTTCCTAGACTTTCTGTAGTGCCTATATATATAAAATGGAATTTTTTTGTAAAACCAGAAGTGGCACATTTCAACATTTGTGAGATAGGTCACTAAGTTTAAAAGAATGAAACATTCAAATTTGCAGTTTAAATCTATTCCGTTGTTAACCAAATTTTCGCCGTTCGGTTCCCATTATTAAGTAAAAAATGAAGAGAAGAAAAACCGAACCGGAAGTACAATTTGCGCCGCCATTTTGATTTTCTTGAAAAGCGCCCGACATTATGAGAAAATAGGGTGTGAGGAGGGAGGTATAGAGGAGAGGATACTGATTTGGTGCGAAAGAATCAGGGAGGAGGGATAGAAGTAGATAGGGTACAGCCAAATGAGAGGGTACAGATGGGCGACAGAGGGAGAATGAAGAAGATCGATTAACTAACTACATCCAGGGCCGAGTTTCACCATGTCATTCGACCCGACCAGATCTCAATAGTTATAAACAACCAAACCAACATCACAGAATTATTCAACTTGAACCAATCCAAATACCAACTACTACGAATACCATCAACTAACCAGTTTGCGATATGAGCATCTACTGGAAGCCAAGGTTAACTTGTAATCCTCCAACCAACCAACCGACAGAGGGAGAAAAGGTGGGAGTCGAGGGGGTCGAGGTATAAGAGTGGATAGAAGAAAAAGAGGTAGGAGGGGCTAGAGAGAGAGGGGTGATAGAAATCAATGGGAGGAGAGAGGAACAGTGAAAGATGGAAGGAGACAGAAGTAGAGAGAGAATCATAGAGAAAGAGGGTGAGATTAAGAAAGGGAGAGAGAAAAAGAAAGGAAACTGGGATAGAAAGAGTGAGTAGTAGAGTTAGGGTAAAGAGTGAAATGGGTGGCAGGAGAATGGTGAGAGGAAAAATAGTAGAGTTGGTGATAGCGAGGAGGAAAAGGTGAGAAGAGATAGGGTAGATGGAGAAGAGAGACAATGGAAGATAGAGGTTTGGGAACAGAGGAATCGAGAGAGATAAAAGTGGGATACACGGGTAGAGGTAGAGGGGTAGAGACAGCAAGAGTTGGGAAAAGATTTGTCTAATTTACAAATTAACATATATATATAATATAGAATTCAAATTCGACATGTTATTTTATTCCGAAATGATGCTTTAACTTTTTTTTTCAGTTGTTGTATGGTTATGAGATCTTCAGGAGACGGCTTCTACCCATCTTTATTTCTCTGTTCTGTCTATCATCCTCGACAAACCATGGTGCACCAATGGGTCCAAGTAAAAACTGTGATGATGGAAAAGTATACTTAATCTAATTTCGTTACCAATCGCCTGTGGGTTAGGATACTTCTTGGAAACATGTAGCAAGTTCCATTTAATTCAAGTTCAATGTGAAAATAAAATGATATCCAGGAATAACACATTACATGTACATGGATACTAATTTCAATTTTACAAAGCTTTCCATTGGTTCGATATTTTTATTGAGTTTCTGACTCGACATGAATGATCACTCACTCCAATGTTTCAAACTAGAGTAACCTGTGATACATGTATATATTTTAACTTGCTCTTATTTCTAGCTCATGTAGAATATCAACAAAAAAATAGTAATAGTTAATAATAATAATACAATACAAGTCTTTAACTCTGCTAAAGAAATTGCATCAGAACGACTCATGCAAGCAGACACTCTCTCTGAAATCCTTGTCTTCTCAAAGCCTATTAATATAGATGCAAATAATATGCGATATATGGCTCGTGCCAATTCCCAACAAAATTTATATTACAGACTCATTTGTCAATAGACTGGAACCCTCAATCTACTGCGGAATACGCCTGTGTTGGGGATCATGTTGAACCCGATGTAAGTGTTACTTTATACAATTTTATTAGTTACTTTTTAGGAATGTTATTTGTATGTTGACATCTTAATACTGTCAAGGTACTATCTAACATCTTGCCATTATTTGGCATTTTTCATGTGTTACGCTTGTTTGTATATGTTACATTGTATGCCAGCGAATACAGAACGACTGGAATCAAAACAGATGTTGTTTGTTATCTTTCTGTTAAGGTTTCTAAATAGCAGTATTTGCTAGTTTACAATCCAATTACTTCACTGCTGGTAAAATCTATATCTTTATATAGGACTGATACAGAGCCATGTAACTCGTTTATGTCCTTATCAATGTCTATCAAATATAACTTCTCATCTCTGTCGTACTGCTCAAACACAATATGTTGTTTAGGTATTGCATGACTTAAGCTTCAATGTTTAAATGAATGTTTAATTTTTCTATTATTTCTAGCTAGATTATGTACCTTCTGTCGAATGTGATAATGATCCAGACTCGGTATGTCGAAAATCTAAATGACACTTACAAAATCTCACAGATAAACGTACAAAACCAATAATGTATCCACGCTATATTTATATATAACTGTACCCTAACCAAAGTTTTGAATAAGTATAAATATTTAATTCTAAATAAAATGGGAAATAACATTGATGAAGAACATGTTGATCTGAAGATTCTCTTCACTTGGCTGATAGAACTCAGCCATTTGCCTTGTTAGTGTAGGGATGTACATTAATCATATCGATTGTAAATCTGATGATAAATATATTAGGGTATGTTTATAAGAACTCCATATTATCATAAGTTCTTCTTCCATTTCACACGTGGCCACTTTAAAGGGACGGTGTGCGAAATTCAAAATCAAAAAAGGTCGTAAAATTATTTTCAAATATTTGCTATATACATGTATTATGTACTTGATCAACCTTTCTCTAGATTTGGTAATGTAGTTTCGATATAAACCTGACGAACGACCCTTCAAAGAAAAAAAGTTTTACCGACAAGACAACCATTTTTAAAGTAGAACAGTTTGATGGGGGGGGGGGGGGGTGTTGCGCTACGTCCCTGTGATTAAACTGATATATTTCAGGCGTTCCACGAATGTTACCCACGTAAAATAATTTATGATGGTATACCAACCAGGTAATTCCGTAATTGTTTGTTATTATTGTGTGGAGAGAAATATTAGACAAGCTGCAATTAGTAGTATTTAGTTATCTCAATTCACCGCATGGAAAATGAAGATTAGGAGGGGTGTGTGTGTGTGAAAAAGGATCCATCAGGCTTCAAAACTTTTGATCTCCGCTATTACAAAGAATAGTATTCGTTTCTTTAACAGTGATTGCATTTTTTTTTTTATATTTTCAGCGGCTCACACCGACCTGTGTGGGCTACGTATGGTGAATACAGATACTGCCCTCCTCAACGTTGGTTGCATAACTTAGAGGTACGTTATGTATAAGTTAAAGCTCACTTTCAAAAATTAAGTAGCTATATATATAATGCGACGACTTTGGTTTTCGAGACTGGGTGTTGATGAACTCGTGATAGGTCTAAAATCGCTTTAATAACGGTATCTAAACTATGAAACTACTACAGCTGCTCCTGTTTTGGCTAAAATTTAAAAAAGATCAATGTGGTTAATTTCGACTTAACAATTTTCATGGGATCAAAATCCTTAGAATTCTAAAGGTTTTGATAGTATTATTATTTTGTGATAGTTTGAACAAATTTTAGCAGCTATTGATTTCTATTCTTGTCAATTGAATTCTTACAGCATTCAGCCATTGTGATGCTATACCATCCTTGTGTCAGTCCAGCTGATGCAAATCCATTGAAAAAGTTATTGAAACGATGTGTCAGACGTCATTTGATAACTCCATCGAGGCTTCTTGACAAATCAAGGGTATGTATATCTTCGAAAATGAAAAAGGGTTTTCGTTGTCAGAAATATATCTGACTATAGAAATAGTGAATAATTATATGACAAGAAAAGTAAACTAAAGCCTGTACTGCCCTCATATACCAGCGGCAACTTTAGGCGTACAGGAAGTATAGGAAACCCATTTTACATACAATGCCTATTATATCATTTCAAATCATTTGAGCTGTATGGAGGCGTTTTGATGGTCATACACAAACGGGTCGTCCTTTCCAGAATGCATAATATTAGGTTGCTTTATTTTGATTATATGTATTTTTATTTTCAGCCATTTGCATTGTTGTCGTGGGGATGTAAATTGATCATGTCCACTGTAAATTTGACACTTGCTGAAAAATATATTAGGGTATGTAGTAAGAACACCATAATAATTATCATATCATTTCTGACTATAGATTCATCACGAACTCTAAATATTCTAAATCAAATTTAAAGAAATCGTGAAATTGACTGGTATAGTAAAGATCCGTTTTATATGGCCTGTTTAATTCCCTTCGTACATGAAATATAAGTTTGACGTCGATCTAAATCCGACAAACAATCTTTCTGAATCTGCATAATTATAATGGTAAGCAGTAAGTTGCGCAGAAATATACGCACAAAAACATTCTTTTCTGCGCATCTTACTGCTTACCATTATATGGAGATTTTATATGCGCAATTATACCCATAACTCTTCTTGATGTAAAAAATTATTTCCAGGCCCACGCTCGGGATGGACCGGAGCGACATACATTTAGTAGTGGTCGATATAAGACGGCTTTGCTAAATGAAGCAACAACCCTGAAAGGTTCTGACTATTTCGATTCCACTCTATGTCCTCGGGAAGAGAAGGAATACCAAGAACGTAGGGACAGGGAAAAGAATGATGTGAGGAAAAGAAGAGCAGTACAGAAAAGACTGGACGAAAAAGCCTTCATTTCCCAGGCCCTGCCAGAAGAAGCTGAAAATGAAGACTTTATGGTTGCGAGGTGATCCTTACTGATGCCAATAAAGTATTGAGGCCGAACATAGAATTGACTTGATTTTTTATGACCTCTCAACACAATGTTGTTTATCAAATTTCATCGTAACTTTTCAGTGAAATAGCATTTGAAAATATTTCACATACAGATAGAGATATATTATGAAATGATCGTGTGACCACAGGCATCCTCGTCCGGTGCGAAAAAACTATATGTTCACAATATACAGACCAGGTATGACCATCGAAATATGGGAGTTCTTCAAAAACTTGCAAAAAGGTATAATTTCAGCGGGAATTCGTTACAATGTGTATTCAGTTCGACATCTCTTTTGTAAATATAGATATTTAAGTAATATCGAACCGTTCATGTTTTATATTTATGCACAGAAAACAGAAAACCGTCTAATAACTTTTTTCGTATCTCGCATCATTCTTCATCTGCAGTATATCCGGAAGTGACCACGGGATCGGATTGATTTAGTTGAAGAAGTTGAGGATTGTCTTGTGTCATACTTTGTCTATATTATATACATCTAAAAAATCTTCATAAGTAAGCGCTATGAAACATTGAAGTTTGCATAATGATCGTATACTGTTGATCGGTACAGGGTGATCCGCTTGATTGTCACACACAAAACCGCTATTTCTCAATTACCTTTCTCATTATTTCAGAAATTCTGAAAGAAAATGCAATCTCAGACATCAAATTCTAAATCTAAACCAAACATTAGTCAATAATAGCATGCAAAATTCCCCATAGAGAATTTCTAAAAACAGCACGGACTACAAGCATTAGCATAAGATGTTTCACTGGACTATTCCCTGGCGTTCATGAACAGCCTCCACCCCTCTCCCGTTAAATGGTATTTGTGATATGATTTCATCCTTTGCACAATTTCTACCTCTAAATAACGATAGATATAGTCTCTAATATGACTTAGAGTTTTGATGGAAATTCTGTTATGTGAAGTGGTCCGGGTTTAAGTGATGTTAAAGTGGTGCTGGTTGGCAAAATATACAGTGATTGATGATGGATTCTGTTAATCAATGTGAGGATACTTTTTTCGAAGTGTCGTTTGGTATTAACAACACTTTTACGACCTACATGGGGTATTTGGGGTATTTTGAGATTCGGATATTACCGATTTGGAATGTCGGAATACAACTGATGAAACAACAAAAAACTGTTTCTGTCACTATAGAATGGTATCAAACTTATTCGATATGTTGGTGTGGATGGATTGAAGCAATTACAGCATACCTGGATCTTCTTTTGATGTAGCTTCTCTTATCATTTCTAGGTTTTGAAAGTGGTATGTTGAAATTCCTTCAGATTGCTTGTGTTCTTTCCCATATTTGTATGTTGAATGACGTTCTGCAGCCCAAACAATTGCCTGTGTTCGTCTTGTTGGGACTTTTCTTTAAATTTTGGAAAGCTTGTTGGTGATCTTCAGACCATGACCATTGAATCCTTTCTTAGTTAGACCCAGGCCCGTAGCCAGACTCGATTTTTCGGGGGGGGGGGGGGCAAGTAGGAAATCCGGAGAGGCAATTGGGGGAGTTGCAGTAATAATATGGGACATTTGCCAGAATTTTCGGGGGGGGGGGGGGGCTATCCATTTTTTCGCCCCCTGTAGCTTCGGGCCTGGTTAGACCTCTGAGAGGATCGGTGAATCGGGCTATGCAGTTTGTCATATTAGACTTCTTACAGCAGCAGCATCTTGTGGTACTTTTGTGGGATCTGGAGCTGTAAGCAAGAATAGAAAAATCGAATTTGTAGGCCTTTGGATTGAACCAAACATTGATCAAGATTTAGGGTAAGGTTAATCTCACGTATGCGTTGAAATATTAAACGTATTTGTTGTAGGCGATTTCCGACATGCCTGTCAAAATTGCTAGAATATAAAATATATACGGGAATATTTCAGTTGCAGAAGACAGACCAAATAATATCTTTTATATCTTCCTAAGCCTACATGGGTCACAAAATAATGTGACAGCGTTTACCTTATAGCGTGATGATGATGCTTATTCAATATGGTGATACACTTTGAAAAAAAATTGGAAAATCCATTTACGACCCTACTGATGGTTTATGATTTCATCTTCGGTAGGAGTTGGGTGACGATGCCTGGTAACAGCTGTTTTTGGCTGCTTTCATATCAACATAGTCATATTCTGTTATTTTGTTTTGGTACGATTACAATAAGTGATACCCAGAGTGTTGGTCTTGATACTTCTTCAGAACGCCTTACGGTGAGCAATGTCAAATATTTTATCCCACTCTTTTTTGTGATTTCCAACTGTCATGGGATCTTTAACATGTAGAGATTGTAGCACGCGGGTTCTCGTTGATTATTGTTTCATTCCCAAGGTTAGCGAGCAAACATCTTTAACACTCTGAGCAAACCTTTTCCGAAACGATATAAAGTACGCTATGTGAAATATTTCAAGATGTGTGACAGATAGTAATTCACTGAAGGTTATGATTCAAATTTTTTGAAACTC